>CM030934.1:2153873-2219265 GCA_018136815.1 Isochrysis galbana
TTTCTCTACCCTCTATCGAACCGCCGCGCTGGCTACGCTCTCCTCGCCAGCCGCCTCCCGCTGCGTCTCGTCCGTCCGTGCCCTCCACATCATGGGCGGCGGCCCGTCGGATCCCCCCCCTTACGACGCGGGTGTGCTCACGCATGTCGACGATTCGGGCCGCGCGTCTATGGTGGACGTCGGCCATAAGCGCCTCACACGGCGGGAGGCTGTGGCGCAGGCGACGGTTGATCTCGGCCCCGTCGCGTATGGCGCCCTCACCTCCAATGCCAAGGGCGACGTCCTCGCTGTCGCGCGTGTCGCTGGAATTGGGGCTGCCAAGCGCACATCGGAGCTCATCCCCCTCTGCCACCCTTTGCTCATCTCGCACGCGGCCGTCGACTTCTCGTTTCGGCCCGAGAACCACTCGCTCGTCGTGAGGGCGTCCGCCGCATGCGACGGTGGCACCGGTGTGGAGATGGAGGCGATGAGTGCTGCGGCGGTTGCAGCGCTAACTGTGTATGACATGTGCAAGGCGGCATCGAAGGACATTGTGGTGCGAGACGTTAAACTCCTTCGCAAATCGGGCGGCAAGTCGGGCGAATGGCGTGCCGCCGGTTGAAAGTAGCGGTCATATTTATGCGCACAGGTTCCCAGCGGACGGTCGGGCGCTGGCGCTGGCCTCCAAGGCGGGTTCATTGCCTTGCGATGGCAACGCCGAGCTGGTGCTTGGGCATTGTTGTGCCTACATCTGCCGGCGGCAAAAGGACAACTTGCACAGCTCGTGGCTCTCGCCTCACACACGGCTGCTATGACGGCGGCGAGCTGGCTCAACGCGTTCATGCCCCAGGCACGCTGAACCGTCTCGCTCGGGGACTGAGCTGAGCCTCTCGAAAACCGATCCCCACACTTCACGTTCCCTTTTCGTCTTTCGCAGTCAAATATACTCCGACCCCACGGGTCTACTCACTGGTGCAGCCTCCCATCCCCATGAGTAGACGCGCCTCCTAAGGGAGTACCAGACGCCGGACATCCGCGGGATGCATCGAGGCAATCTCGCGCCGTGCCCAACTTCGCATGCGCAGAGTATCCGCTTCGAGATAGTCCAAGTTTCTAGGATTCAATCGATGTGCCAACGAGACGTCCACGGCACTGCTGTACATCTTTCACTGCGACGAGGGAGCGAGAAATCGCTTGTATAGATTGGGCGTGCAATTACTTTGTGATGATTCATGACGCCTCCATGACGCCTTTGGAGGCGACCGGCAGCGTCTTGTTAGCTAAGCGTCTCGTTTCGTTGTGGTGTGCTTGTGTGCTTGTGCTTGTGATCTTGCTGAGATTGTAATGGCGGATATATTTACAAAAGTAAATGTACGGCTATTGCTACACGAATATAAAATCCTGTTGTCCTTTTCTGTTTCATCCTTATTCGCATTGTAGTGGCGCGCTGGGGCTGCTAATACTTGCAGCAGTGCGTGGCGGCGAGCTCGCGTGCGGAGCTCCGCTATATGGCGCTATGGGTTATCGGGTTGCCGGCTTCGTTTATTCATGGTAAAGAGCGGTGCGGCATTCTCTAAGACTGTTTTTGAGTCCAGTTCTGCGCCCCTGCCCTGCGCTTCACTTTCTTTCCTAGCTGCGTTGGGCGTTAAGCGGTTAGACGAATAAGCGTCAGTCCTCCCTAATGCTCCTTCACGGGAAGAATCTGGGTCTCCTTATATCGAGGAGTTCAGCCGGTCCACGGCGCGGACGGGGCGCCGCTCCGTCCCGTCCGCCGTCCGCCGCCTCGCCTGCTAGCTTCCGCTGGCCGTCACTCTGCCGAGCGGAGAGGGCCGTGACGATGACCACGGGCGCATCAAGCCCTGCGCTCACGCGTGTCACGCTCTACAAGAACGAGCTGGCGCTGCTCGAGCGCTCAGCACCGCTTGGCCCCGCTGCTCTCCGCCGTTGCTTCCGCCTCGAGCTCAGCGCTGCAGCCGAGGCGCTCGCAGCCTCCACCCTTTCGGTCTGCGCGGGATCCTCCGTGGACGTGACGGTGACGCGCGAGCCGGCAAGGTCGGCGAACGACGATGCCTGCCACTTCGCGCTCGGGGCGCGCGTAGGCATCGGCACCTTCCTCGCCTCACTTGTGGGAGCGCCGCTGCTGGTGGAGACAGCGACTGGCGGTGTGCGCGGGCTCGTGATGCTCGTCGAGGAGAGTCAGCGGCTCGTCCCCGGCTCGGACATCGTGGAGACAGTCTACAGTGACGTGCAGCTGCTCCAGGACGACGGCGCCGTCGTGCGCGTAACGCTCGCTGAGCTCACCCGCATCCAAGTGCTCGACCCGGACCTGCAGAAGCAGCTGCAGCGCGCTCTCGCCGCGCAGCTCAAAGCGCGTCATGCGCCTGCGCCTCCGAGCGACAACTTCAAGCTGGACATCGTGTGCGTGGCGCACGGTGGCGAAGCCAAGGCGGAGGGCGCCGCCGAGCTCCGCATCTCGTACGCGCAGTCAACCAAGGAGTGGATGTGCAAGTACCGCATCGAGCCCCCTGCGGTTGGCGGCGGCACGGCCGCGCAGCTGCACCACTTTGCCGAGGTGGCCAACACAGGGGAAGAGGACTGGGACGGCGTCTCACTCAGCCTTGTAGCCAATGAGCTGCAGCTTCTGGACAAGGTCAAGACTGCGAAGCCCGAGCGTGGGAGTCTGCGGGCTGGCGGCCCTGGAGGTGGCAGCGATAAGTCGAATGCGAGCAGCAGCGGAGGTACGGGCTTCTGCATCTTCGTGAAGACGCTCACGGGCAAGACGGTGACGTTGATCGTGGAGGCCGGCGACACGGTTTTCACGCTGAAGCAGCGGATACAGGACAAGGAGGGCATTCCGCCCGACCAGCAGCGGCTCATCTTTGCGGGCAAGCAGCTTGAGGACGAGCGCACGTTAAGCGACTACAACATCCAGAAGGAGTCGACGCTTCACCTCGTGCTAAGGCTTCGCGGCGGGCCGGGAGGGGGCCAGCCGATGGTCGGTGAGGGCGCTGTCGGCGAGGGAGAATTCGAGTCGCTCGATGCGATGGCCATGTCAGGGTTGAGCGAGCACGTCATCTACTCAGTTGCCCGGCCCGTGTGGCTCCATCCGGGCCAGTCGGCGACGGTGCCTGTTGGCTGCTATGACCTTCCTGCCGTGCGCGTGCTTGTTTACGACCCGTCGGTGTCCGAGACTTGCGCGACGCGCGCGATACACTTGCGCAACGCGACTGATCAGGTACTCGCACCGGGCAGCGTCTCCGTGGCGGAGGCTGGCCGGTTGGTCGCGCAGGCCGTCTTCACTCCCATGCTCCCCGGCGACGAGCAACTCATCCCATACGGTAAGGACTCCACAGTGTCTGTCGTGCGGAGCGTCAAGCACGATGCACGGGTGTCGGCCATCGAAATTGAACACGACCGGCTTGAGGGCGGCCGTAAGGTGCTGAGTGGCGTGAAGCTCACGGACACGATGGATCGGCGCACCACGTATACGCTCAGGAATAACTGCGCTGCACCCCAGCGCATACCGCTGGCCGACGTCAACGTTAGCCGCAAGGAGCCCGGCGCAGTCGGTCCATCAGTGGAGAGTCCCCCGCTGTACGTCGACCACTCGGCCTCGTCGATGCACGGTGGTTACGCAATTGTGACCGAGGACCGGTCAATCAAGATGACTGAATCGCGCAACTTCTCACGCTACCGCTTCAAGCTGCAGCCAACTGAGCACCTCGAATTTGCGGTTGACGAGCGCGCTGTTGTCACAAGGCGCATTTGCGGCGCCCGGGAGGTCAAGGCACTCCTCGAGAGCAAGCAATTCCGCGATGGCGCTGGCGCCGATGTCCTCGAGGCCCCTGCGCGCACCGCGCTGGTTGCGATGGTTCAGCGCGCGGTTCGCGACGAGCTCCTCCAAAAGGTTGAGCGTGAGAGCGCCGATGGGCCCGAGCAAGTCGGCAGTCATGTCTCCGCGAAGGAGCTGCTTGCGTGGCGTTCGGAGGCAGCGCTGCCCGTGTCTCTGCTCAACGGGCTCGACAAACTGCACACTCTCGAATTGCGGCGGTGCGAGGGGCAGCGCAAGATTAGTTCCGCCCAGGCGCACGTCAAGGAGATCTTTGTGAACCAAGACCGGCTCCGCGAGAACATTCGCTCGCTCGAGAAAGTTGGGCCCAACGCACTGCTGAAACGCTACCTGAGTGACCTCGACAAGGAGGAGGATGATCTGATCCAGACGCGCAAGGCGATTGGTGCCAAGGAGGAGGCGGACGCCAAAATCAAGCTCGAGATGGCGGCGCTCCAGCTAGCCATTGGCGAGGAGGTCAAGGCGCTGCGAAGGCAGTCCTCGGGGGAGTGGCTAGCTTAGGGCGCGTTGGCGGAGAGGGCCTTGGGATTCTGACATCGGTGGGAGGAAGCGCACCTCTTGTTGGTCAACGTATCGGATTTCTTTGCGGTCTTGTTCAACTTCTCGAATCCTGCGCGAGGCAGACTTTCGAGCTTCGTCGCGTACCTCTAGTTGTGGCTCTTTCGATCCTTCGTACACTATAGAGTAAGCATGCAACATCAAGCCGAGCTCATGGGGATCTCGATCTAGGCCGGATTTTTGGCAGCTGTCTTGTTCACACACAACGCGTCAAGCACGGTCTCATCGTGAGCGAGCCATGCATGTAGCGTTCTTGTTGGCAGCGCTACCGACTTACTATGGATTCGTCAATTTGTCGCATAGTGCTCGTGCTCCCGGTCAAACGCGCGAACATTAGGGTTGAAGATTAGATTCGGGTCTAGATGCTATTGTTGAGTGGACGTTTACCTTGCTCCACGCTCCGAGTCCTACAGGTGTGGGCAGACGCGGCGGGTGCTCTCAAAGTACTCTCAAAGGAGGGCATGCCTGCGCCACGATCCATATAGTCCGTGTAAGCGGAATTGTTGTACTTAATGTAGTTCCGGTATCATGCGTACAAAATCCGATCCGATGCCGCTTGTACGCTTTGCGAAATGAGATTGCTACCGATGATACCATGTGGAAACGTCGAAGATGAGCAGATGGATCAGGAGATAGACCGTTGGCACCGCTAACATGCGTGACGGCAGGCAAGTAGTGAGCTGCTGAGCATTTGCGCTAGTCACTAGTGCAAACACGGAACGGGATGGTAGTCTGCTAGTAGTAGGACGGCAGTGGGCGTCGGCGGATGGGGAGGGGGCAAGAGTTGGGTGGTGGGGCAGGCAGGAAAACAAAAGCCCAGCCGCGCCCACGCCCCACGCCCGCCCATGCCCGGATGACTATGGTATGCTACACTCTCAGCTGTCATGTTTCATGACCAACCCGGGCCCAACCCATTGTCCATTTTGCTGGTCGAATCAAGCTCGCGCTTAATCGTGGCAAGTCTCATTCAGGGCTCACTCTTGGCCTAAAAAAGTGTTTCGAGCTGTATTTGAACGATAGCAAAATGTACAAAAGTGGCGTTCGGAGCTGTATTTGAACGATAAAAGTGTTGCCGGAGAACGATAAAAATACAGCCCCCCCCCACACATGCTAGTCGTTATAAATCACTCTTTAACGATTGGCCTTTGACCTTTGACCGTTGACCGCCCTAGCCCTATACGTCTATACGCTATACCTATACGTGTATTTGGATTTGGCTATATTTGAAGCGCGTCAGCGCGTCCTGGTCCTGGGTTGAAGGCCTCGAATGTAGTTGCAATGTATTGGACAGAGGCCGAGCACATCCGTATTTGGCCGTATTTGCAGGCCTCAGCACCGTATTTCCCGTCCAGGTCCTGGAAGCGTGGAAGCCAGCAAGTCAGCTCAGGGCTCAGGGCTCAGGGGGCAGAGGGCAGAGGGCAGAGGTGTCAGTCAGAGCAAGGCTGTTCCCGAGAAGATACCGGAAGGGGAGGGGGAAGGCGGGGAGGAGGAGCGCGACCGCTGTGCGCCGAGATCGCCGCCTCCGCCACCTCCGCCGCCTCCGCTGCCTTCTCAGCTGCCTGCGCCGCCGCCTGGCCTGCTGCGCCCGCCCGCTGCGCGATGGTCGCGCTCGTGCTCCTCGCGCTTCTTGGCGGGATGTGCCTGCTCGGCCCTCATGCTCGGCCTCTCGCTCCCCTGCGCGCTCCCGCCTCTTTGCTCGAGGGGTCGCCGGAAGTGCTCTGTAGCTCTTGCGGCACCTGGGTGGAAGTGGTCGATCCGCCAGGCGCGCCGCTCGCGTGCACCACGTGTGGCGCGTCGATTTCGACCAGCGAGCTGGAGCCCGCGCTCTGGGGCGGAGCGCCGCCTTCGCCCTCCGTGTCACAAGATGTTGAGGACAAGCGGCTGCGACTCACGCGCTCTCTGCTCGCGCTCGGCGCCGCCACCAACCGGGGCGAGACGGCCGATGCGTCGGAGAAGGATGAGGCGCGTCGCCTTGCAGCCGAGCTGGAGGCGCTATACCACGGCGAACAGACAGGCTCGCTCGATTCACGCTGCTCAGGCACATGGGAGCTTGTGCTCAGCGACACACAGCTCTTCCGCTCGTCGCCCTTCTTCATGGCCGGCCGCGCCGTCTGCTCCGACGCCGCGGAGGCTCGGCGATACGACGCATTCTGCGACTTGCACCGTGCAGCGCTCGCCATTTCGACGATTGGTAAGGTACGCCAGATCGTCGACCTGGCCAGCTTCGATGCCGATGGCTCCATCATCTCCGAGTTCGAGGTCCGCGCAGGCGCGGTGCCCTTTGTGACTGACGTGCTGCCCAGGTAGGCCTCAGGGGCCTCAGCCGCGTGGGCGCCCGTCGATGGAGCACTCTGCAATGGACACCCGCCACGTCACGGCTGGCCTTGCCGGTGCGAGCACCGCCTCGAGTCCAGAACTCAAGCCGCAGCCCTCACCCGCGCCGCCCGGGTCCTCCCCCACCTCAGGAGCCTGCCCTTACCAGGGGTGTCGGGCGGCCTCCCGCTCTCGATAGAAGGCGCCATTGTAACTAGCGCGACGATCGAGGACGTATCAAAGGATGGGTGGGCATTGTACCTGGATACGGTTGAGGTCAAGGGCTCCAACGTGCCGGGGTTACGGCAGGTGACAAGCTAGGGGACCACACTCCACCCAACTTCTTTCCCAGACAAGGCTATGCGGTATTCAACTGAGCGGCGGCAGCTGCGCCCCCCTTCCTCCACACGCCTTGGGTTCTCGCACCCTGGCACCTTCACCGCCTGGCGCATAAAGCGGAGATGACGACACGCACTGGGCACCAAGTGTTCCGTTGACGATGTGCATTCGAACGTGGGCCTAGAAAACCCACCGCCCGATCCGCGAGGGCGCCAGCCAATCCCCACTCTCATGCGCATTCCGCCGCCCTCCCCTCCCCTCCCACGCACGCCTAATGCGCATTCTCCTACCTCTTTTCGATAGGCACTCGACGCTGGGCTGCGCCTCCAATCTCGCTCTCTTGGCGCCGCTTTGGAGTCCATCGTGCCTGGCTACTCCAACCCCAAGCCGCGGTTCCGGACCACGTATGTTGATGAGCAGTTGAGGATCTCGAGGGACCAGGCAAGCCTATGCGCACGCGTGCTGCCTCTCGTCGACGCACGTGCTGCCCTGCGGAAGTGTCCTTGGTGGACGCAATGCTGATCCTGTGCGCACGGTCCTTGCCACAGGATGGAAAACTCTTCGTGTACATCCGAGCATCCGACTCCACTTCACCAACCGACTACTCGCAAGCTAGCGCCGACTTGGGACTGGGCGCCCTTGCGTCCTCCCTTGCCAACATCTGGTCCTAGAGATGTGTGGTGAGACGGGTGGTTCCGTGCGCACCGCCCTGGCTCGGGCCGCCGTGCGCCGATCAATCTTGAGCGGGTGCTGCATGCGCAGTATGGCCAACACGTTGCGGTCGGCAAGGCGCAGCTACCCCATGCCCATATTTCGCCGTGCCGGAGCTCACACACAGGAGCATCGAGCATTGGACCGCACCTTGTGCGCGGCCGCAATTGAGCTGCACTCACACCCCGTGTGCCATATGTGACGGGCGAGTGACGCCCGGCATAGACTGGAGTGGCTGTCCTTTATGAGACGGTGTTGTTCGAAATCGTGGTGCGAGCTCGAGTGGGTGCTCTCAAGGCTGTCTACGCCAAGTATATGCGCAAATGCGCTTACTGATGACATATAAGGTTGGGCCCCTTTCTAAGCGTGAACATTAATAGTACCATTGCTGTGGGCACACACAGAATGGAAGGCGCCGTCGCGCTCGAGCTTACTCCGTTGGAAATGTTGGATGATTGAACGTGTAATGTGGCGACATTCAAATCTTTTGCGGGGGAGAGGGCTGCATTTTTCACCCCGGACGGAACGCCCCCGATGAGGAGAAGATAAGGGGAAATCTGGATTGTCAAGCTCAGCACCGCAGTCTGCAGTGTTGGGGCAAAGGCTCGCTAGCTTGCACCGGTTTTGGAGCTATCACTAGCGCCACTACCACTACCTTGAGCCAGCTATTGGTGGTAGCCCGGCCACTCACTCTTTTCAACCACTTTTTTCACCTCCCCTGGGTGTCCAAGGATTCCGTAGGGTCCCCCCCTACCTGCCCCGGCAACCGTCTCCCCCCCCCTACGAACCCCCTCCCGCCCCACGGAAAGGCAATGGCGTCGGTGAGTGACCCCCCTCCCGCTCCCCCCGGGCGTGGCGGTCTATTTTGGGAGAATGACACGGTCGCCCACGGGGGGGAATCAGAGAAGTGAATAAGGGGCGCATCACTATAAGAAACGCGGAGCTTCCGCGAAGGGCAATCGCCCGCGATCGGCCGAAGAATGGCCTGGAGGTAGTGGCTCCGGCTGGGGTTTGCGACCTCCGGCCGAGGCCCGTTAATGGAAGGGCTGGTTGAGGGATGTCGTGTTGTGTCGGTGTTGGCTCGGATTGTGGATTGTGGATCGGGATCGGCTCTCGCTTAGGAGGTAGGAGGGGGGGGAGGGCGGCTTGCGAGCGCTTTGGCTCCGGCCCGGTGGCGCTTGGGTCAGCCCCGTTGGCGGCGTGGCTGGGAGAGGTGAGCCGTCGGCGCGTGCTCCATCGCTGAGACGATAACAATAGTTTTTGGAAACCAAGGGGCTTAGTGCAAAGCAAAAGTGAGCAACCTGCTGTGCTGCACCAGTGGACCCTACACAACGTATGTTAGGGCTAGGGCAAGGCAACAAGCAAAACGCAAAACAAAGAGCTCCAGCAAAATACCTATGTCGCACAACACGGTGTGATGCTATTAGCGTTTGTAGCCCGCTGAATCGCCCCTCCATTTTCAAAGTTGACAACCGAGTCGTGCGCGACCTCAACTCAGAAAAAAACTTGGAGAAATTAGCATGGTCGTTCCATGACGTTATGCACCTAGGGCCGGGTCCGCGCAAATTGAGTAGACGTCGCCAGAAGTACTGAGTAGGAGTGTCTCAATTTTCGATGGTGGCTCGATGACCTGAGCCAATTCGGGGGCGCAATAAGGGACGCGCGGGCGCATCAATGAATCGTCACGTGGCAACCAATGTGCGGCTCTTGGCCTGGGCGCGGCTGCTAGCTACTTCCTTGGGTAAGGGTTGGTCCGCCTCGGGGCCTCGTGCCAGCTAGGCCTAGGCGTTCGGAGCATGCCCGCCGTCGTCAGCGACAACACGCTTCCGAAAGAACTCAAATTGCACGGGGCTCGTTCCTTGCAGCTCGGGCTGCTCGTGTCAACCCCCTGCCCTCACCCCAACTCCGTTCTTGAGCGCTTACCTGCAGTGGAGCCCCCCACTGCGTCATCAGCTGCACCCTCGTCCCGTCGTGACACACGACGAGTACCTTGCCGTCCGATGGCCGTACCGCCACACCCACTGGCCGGTCGAAATAGCCGGGCGGACACGGCGCGCTCCCTCTTGAGCTCGCAACACTCCGCGAACTTGACCGACTACTCGCACTCGCATTGTCGTCGCCCTCCTCGCCGTAACTAGCGTCCGGGTGTTCGCTCGCCGGCTCGCTTGTGCCGTCGGACCCGTGCCCTCTGCCACTTCTCCGTTTCGTCTCATCTATATGCATCTCTCCTCCCGGCCATGCGCCACTTTCTTCTGCATCCCGACCAAGGGTAACCCCGCCATCTGCCGAGCCTGCGGCCGCCGCAGCTGTGGCCGTCTCCGAGCTCGGTGGACTGGGCCGAGGAGCATCCTGAGGGATTGCTGGGCCGACACTGGGCGCAGGGCCGCCAAAGGTGCGCACGAATCGCCCGTCCACCGTCACCACCTGGATGCGCATGTTGCCCCGATCAGCGACAAAGAGAAGGGACCCATGCGCTGCGAGGCCAATCGGGAACAAGAATTCGAGCGGGCCTTCACCTGGTTGCACAGTGCGACCAAGCGGGTGTCAGGATGCAGCCATCGCCGGGGAGTGCTCCGGGCGTGCCAGACGCTGGGCTAAGTTGCACGGAGGGTTCGACGAGTGCGCGCACCCTCTTGGCCGATGCAGTAGAGGAAGCGCAGTGGCGACACCCCGAAAACGCTGATCCTGTGGTTGTACGTGTCGGCGACGAAGAGGCGTGACGGCACCGAGGACGACAGCGCGAGGCCCGACGGGCGCGTCAGCTGACCAGGGCCGCTGCCGAGCGCACCCACGCAGTCGACACATGTGCCGTCCGAGATGCGCAGCTGCTGAACACGCGCATTGTCGCAGTCCACGACGAAGAGGTGGGTGCCATCAGTTGCCAGGCCCATCGGTCCGTTGAACTCACCTGGCGCCGAGCCACGCCGGCCGATATGACGAGAAGGGGCGCCACCACTGGTTGCGCACTCGGCGGAGAAGAACTGTAGCCGGTGATTGCAAGTGTCCGTAACGGCAAGTCCACCGTCAGGCAGTCGTACAGCACACTCGGGATCGTCGAGCTCCGCAGGACCGCTGCCAAAGCAGCCGAGCCGGCCGGCGGGGCGCACGGATGCCCATCGAGAGCGCAGAGTGAGAGCGAGACTGTGCCAGCCACGACTCACGCATGCGATGCGCGCTAGGCCCAGGAGCCCCGCGTGCTCGCAGACAATCTCGAGTGCGTCAGCACACTCCGCCAACCGCTCGGCCGCGCTCGGCTCTCCCGCTGCAGCCATCAGCGAGCCGGCACTGCCGGTCGGCGCAGCGGCTCGCGGGCCAGCCAGGCGGCAGCCGCACGTGATCGTCGAAGATCCCGGCGGTGTGGGCCAAACCGGAGAGGGGAGGGGGGTTGCGGGAAGGGGGTGGGGGGGGGGGGACCCGCGAGCCTCGACGGGAGCGTGGAGGGGAGGGAGGGGGAGAGGCGCTCTCTTCACAGAAGGTCGCGTTCCGTCGAAAGAGCGACCATGTGAAAGTCTTTCTTTTTTCCAGATTAATTTTAACTGTAAAGTACGAGTTTAAGAAGTTTGATTTTGAACACATGTTTATGTGTCGTGGCGCGGCAAGGACTAGCGCTCACTCAAGACAGGACTCCCTGCCGCGGCAAGCGCAAGCACCATTCTCCCCTATGTAGGGCGGTCAAACAGTGATTTATAACTACTGGCATGTGGGTGGGGGGCCTAGATGGGAAGTACGTTTTTACCGTTTTTCTTCAAGGACCAAAAACAGGCCGTTTTTGCCGTTTTTCAAACCCCCTCCGTTTTTGCCTCCGTTTTTGGATGGTTCCGCGGGGCACGCCGCGCGCGTGAGCGTGGCTACGAGCACGTGGCGGCGGGAGGGAGGGAAGGGTAGAGAGAGAGAGAGAGAGAGAGAGAGAGAGAGAGAGAGAGAGAGAGAGAGAGAGAGAGAGAGAGAGAGAGAGAGAGAGAGAGAGAGAGAGCAATGCATCATGCATCATCTATCAAATGAGCAATTTCTGAACGGTTTCCACACTGGGACTTAAAGCCTCGTCACCAACCCAATCATCTATCTTCTTGGTCACTGTCATCATCGCTATCCCATTTGACGACATCCGGAGACCATGCAGCACTTTGCATGCGCATTTGCACATGCATGGATTCATGCGAGAAGACCAACTTGTCCGCCACTTCATGGGACATACGTGACCGAGCTTGAGAATGAATCTGGCCGCATACACCGACCAATTGCGTTCAGCTGCCGACGCAGCAGTTGGTTGCAGCAAGACTTGTTGTGCGATGCTCGCAAGCATAGGAACATGCTTACCGTACATGGTCCACCATTGAGATGGTTCCATAGCTTTTGCATTTTCGATTGCCGACGGTCGAGTGAACGCGCCATTGCCATTTTGGAACATACGGAGTTACGCCATAGGAATAGGTAGGTAGGGTCAATACCTATGTACCTCCATATCCATAGTACACAGATAGTCACCTTATTGTAGGTGTGCCAGACCAATCACCATAGGTACTACGAATGATGTTGAATGCTGAATTTTGTGCCGCGGCGCGCGCGCGCACGCACGTGCGCATCGTCACCCACGCCCCGACTATATACCTACCGCGGTACTACCGCGCATGCTCTTATGCTCTGCTTATAGTAATTATAGTGATGTTAGCGGGTAAGAGAGCAGCCTCTCTCTATTTCTCTATCCAAAAAAGTGGGTGTGAGCGGAGCGGGAGAGAGGGGGGGGCGGGGGGGGGCAGGGGGGGGGGGGGGGGGAGGGGGGGGGAGGGGGGGGGGGAGGGAGGGAGGGAGGGAGGGAGGGAGGGAGGGAGGGAGGGAGGGAGGGAGAGAGAGAGAGAAAGATCACTTCAATATTTATTTACATACATGCATACGTGTATAGTGCTGACTACATTATTGTATGAACTGTTTGTTCTGCCGTGGCAAAGTGAGCAGCAGCCTCGGCATAGGCTGCAGGGTACGGTTTTACTTCGATGTTTGGGTCTTTGTGAGGTCTTACATACCTGCACCAACTACGCACTACGCAGCCTACAGGCTACGGAATACCTACGGTCATATTGGAGTACCTACGCTCATATATTACGCAGGCTTCTACGGCCATCGAGGTGGCCCGAGCCTCCGTAGTACCTATGGCGCATTTCCGTAGTATTATGCATAGTACTATGCATAGGTCAACGCGCCCGAAAACCCCGTAGGTAGTAGGTACCTACGGGACATCTTAGATGTGCGTATGTGTAAGTGCGTTGCCGTATGCCTAGGTCTCATTTTTCGATTATGTGTCTTTCTCTACGTCGTCCGCACAATTCAAGTCTCCCCCCCGAAATCTTGAGCCTGCCTCATCCTAGGGTGTGCAAGTTAACGGCCACACACCAAAAGCAGACCAATACACTTGTTACAACTTGTTGAGGGAGGTGTTCACGTAGTTCATAGTTCTAGGTGGGAGCGGCGCAACACTGGGTCCTGATGGGTAGTTTATGGAGATCGGTCCGTGAACGAGTTTTCATGCTGACATCCTACGACCCCTACAAGTATGTATAGATAGCAACCTGTTACTGTGCTAGCACATTTACGACGCACACACTCACTCAAGCTACAGGCGCAAACTAAGCAGTCTTTCCCGACAGCCCTCGCTCAATGTCAACGAGGCCCTCGAGAGCCGTCGCAATGCGATGGAGGGCCTCTGCGATAGCAATAGAGGGCCCTCCATTCGCTGGTGCGCTCGAGGCGGCTGAGGCACTTGACGAGCCACTTCGTGGTTCGAGACTGGCGGACTCCAACTCAATGCTAGGCACGGACCGAAGAGGCCTGCCCCTGACCTGCCCGGGAACATTCGTCGATAACGCCCGGCCCGGCCGCATCTTGCACGACGATCCACCATGTCGCAACAGCAACGCGCTCGCGCTCAACGGTGTGCTCAGCGGCGTGAGGGGGGTTGGTGCTTGCGTGGGGCGCAGATCGAGCGAGGCCAGCGGATTGAACGTGCCCCCCGAAATCGCGTCGTCGTCGTTGATCGAGAAGGGTGTGACCGTCTTGGCGCGCATGTACTGCTTGCTGTGGTCGAAAATTGGAGTGGTCGACCTAGGAAGCAGAGAGAGAGAGAGAGTCAAGAGGGGGCACACCCATCAGCGAGTGAGCGAGACGGGCTACGGCAGCTACGGCTATTGTAGCGGGCGAAAGGGGAAAGGGAAGGAAGCAAGGGGCCGGAGCAAGGGGCCGCACACCACACGTCTCACCTGACAAGATGCTGCACAGCAGCATCTGCTTCTTCGACGGGAGTGCCTGTTGTTGCCCGCTTCGCGCGATATTGACAAAGGAGCACATAAACACGGTGCTCCTTTTCAAATCGACGCTTCAACGCCTGCCACGAGGCTCGAGAGTCCGAGGCGGGGAGTTTGCCCTCGCCCACCCGCGCCTCGTAGAGCTCGTAGATGACCTGCCACACCGTGTCGTTCTTGTTCGTCGAGCCATCCATCTCGCGCTGCATCTCGTAGTAGAGTTGCACCAGAGCCACCGAGCCCTGGTCCGACATCGCGCGCTCCGCGTCCGCCTCCATCTCCTTCTGCGCCGCCGCAACGCGCTCCAGCTCCTCCTTCTCCTCCTGCTTCTGCTCCTCAATCTCGATCTGCTCGTCTAGGGCGGCCACCCTCATCTCCTCCTCCTTCAGCTTCGCGCGCGCCTTCTCCACCTCCTCCTGTCTGGCTGCCTTGTTGACCGCGGTGCCCAGCTTGGCCTTGCAGTCGACCACGCGCTTGCGCCCCTTGCTGAGCTGCACGAGGCGCTTCTCGCGCTTCTCGCGCAACGCGTTGAGCTTGGTGCTCCTATGCCGCCGTCCCGTGGGCGCCTCGCCTTCACCAGCTGGCTCCAGCTGGCTCAGCAGCTCGTCCGCGGGCAGGGCCTCGTCCGCCATCGCTGGCGGGTAGCCAAAAGTTCAATAGCGAGGCGGCCCGAAAACCAGCAGCGCGATTTCCGCCGTTCCGGGAGATTTTAACTAAAAACTTGGGCTGCGAGCTTTTTTTAACTAAAAAATCTTGTCTTGCAAAGGGGGTAAGGACCCCTGCGAACAAGAGAACTCGCGTAGACTGGGCCTTGTACAGATATACGAGATAAGACGGCAAAACCAAAAAGAATTTCCCGGCCGGGAATTGAACCCGGGTCTCCTGCGTGACAGGCAGGGATACTCACCACTATACTACCGAGAAGGGTAACATGCTCATACCCTCAAAAAGTAAGCTATATACATAAAATATTAGCTTCAACAGCAGAATACATTCGCATGGGACAGTCAGCCTGCAGCAGAGACGTCGTGCCGTCATCACCTTACACTGCTGATGAGCTTGGGACAGCCGCAACTATCATTGAATCTATATGACAATATAGGGTCAGGATCATAGGACCCGGATGGGACGTCAGGCTTTTATATATCTGACGGATCGAGCATGACCACGGGCTCGATATGCGATGATTCGGAAGGGAGACGATCGGCGGAAGGCGCGGCGAAGGAGGCCGGGAGTGATGGAATGACGGGCTGGACCACCTCCTCAGCAGAGGAAGGCGGGGGGACGGGCTTGGGCGAGGGCGAGCGCGACGACGGAGCGGACATGGCTGGGCGGATCGGGATGGATAGGCTAGGGCTGAGGGATTGGTGAGGTTTGGTGTTGAGGTAGTGTTGAGAACGAGGGACGAGAACGGGAACGAGAACGAGAACGAGAGCGACGAACGAAGAACGACAGACGACAGACAGCTAGGGGCCGATGGACCGACGAGATGACACTACACTCACGTCAACACTCTCCACACTAACGTATCCTTGTCACGGAACGCACAGGAACCTGCTGACAGATCGAACAAGGAAGAGAATGCCAACAAGAGAGCGACGGGGCGACGGACGATCCGACGGGGGCGACAGTTACGCACAGGAATAAGGAGGGAATCTTTCGAAAACCCTTAAGTGATTTGATGAAGACCGAAGTAAAATAGCGCCACGGTATAATCCAACGGCCAACACCTGAGAGGGAATCAGGGTCACACAAGGGGGCGGTTCCTTGCACCGGCGATACCTGAACGCGCGACTTAGCCTAAAAACGCGAGGAGCACGCAAGGAGGTAAACCCGGTGAGGGGCAAGCAGGCGACAAGGGAGGCGACAAAGGAGGCGAGGGCAACAAGGGCGAATGGGCGAATGTAGGATCCTGCGACGGTGACTAGTGACTAGCCTGCAAGGAGGGGACATAGAAACGCAGACAACTTCTAAAACAAAAAGGTCGATCGCGGATGCGACACCCCCTTGCTAGAATTCGAGCGTCCACGCGAGGGAAACAACGAAAGGGAAAGATAAAAACAGAACAAGGTGAGTGGGCGGAGGCAAACGGAAGAAAGCGAGAAGGAGCGAGAAACGACGAGAAGCAACGAGAATATCGACAAGAATATCAACGAGGAAGGAGACAGGATTTTGACCACACCCGTCCGGACGAGAAGGTGTAGAATCGGCGGCCGGCGCGGCAGACCGCAGGACTCAACGTAGTGACCCACCCGCTTCTCTCTTTTTTACGAGAGTTTTACCTGGGTGTTGGGCAGTGTGGTCAGATCCACCCAGTCACAACGCGGCCTTTCCTGTGCTCTTCGTCGAGGTATCTGTCGGCGGTTACCTTTTTGAAACACGGACGTGGACGATAACATCACGCACGGCCCCCAAGGGAGATCGATCCTGCCAAGCGCTCTGTTGGGGAGGCCAGTGTGAGCGCGAAGAGTACTGCTGCGGGGCATGTGGCCTCCCTGAGAGGGCAGCTCGGGGCTAGACAGACGCGCTTTGGTCAAATGGATCCTCGCACGCCGCGAAATGCGCCGCGCGCGCACGCCGAGGGCCTCCCTGGCTCCTTGGGGGTATGGCTCCTTTCGGCGCTCGCGCGTGCCCATGATGCGTGCTGCATTAGAGAGGGTGCAACCTCAGGTTTGGTTGTTTTTTCCGCAAGTGCCCCCCATGTGGACGGTATAAGTTCTACTTAAAGGACCCCCTTATTATAGTACAAACGGGATCTCCGCGGCATTTGCGCCGATGGTCGGGCGGCGGAGGTGTCCAGGCACTGCCCGGTGCCCGGCGGGAACGTCGACACCGCCAGGCAAAAAAATGGGATTTTTCTCACGTCGGCGCGCGCGCGCGCGAAAGAATTGGAAGTTGAGACTCGGAGGGTCTTCTAGTTAGAGCATATGCAGGCCATCCATGCATTTTTTTGGCCAGAAGAAAGCGATCCTGAGAACCCGATTTTTACCGTCCCCACCTCTAATGACTAATGATTACTAATGAGTCGGACGACGGAAACGAAAACACGGAGAGCGAACGGAAGAGCGGCGCCAATCGAGGAAAGGCCCAAACTTGCAGCCCACTTGTAGAGAGGGCCCAAACTTCTGACGAGCTCGAGCATCCACCCAAACTTGCAGAAAAATTTGTAAAAGTTTTTTCCCATCCCTACCCACGACCCCACCCCTCCTCGGTCCTCGGGATATCTAGGTATCTTGGCATGGAGGTACATACTAACGGACTTCTACAACGTCCACTACGGAAACGCGGGAGCCAGATCGGCGAAAGCCATTCTAAAAGCCGTTCTCTCGAGATGCCACATGCTAGTCAAGGCGAAGGCGAAGGTAGGCTTCTTCCAACGCCTGAAGACCCAGAGAGAAAGAGTAGGGCTGCACGCCCCGAGCAACAAACATTTGCGCAAGATGATCACTCCCTTATACACCGTCGACAAAGACTTCAACTTGGAGATTTCGGACGCCCTGATGCAAGCGGCGACCGAGCTGGGCATCCGGCACATAAAAAAAAACCCTTTTAATATTCTTACCGCACTCGCGGCGAATGGAACCACTACCCACTACAAGTAGCACGTAGCATATTCTCTACACCCCCATTCCCCGGCCCTTCTCCCCCCGCCATCAGGCGGCTCCCCCCGTACACTACTAGGGGGATTGGGGTGGAGGGCTTAGATATGGTCCGGTGGCCCGCGCCCCCCCCCGGTGATCTTTCCCCCCCTTCCTCCTGTGTCTCCGAGTGGGCGGCCGACTCTGTCTCGTCTTATCCTGTAAACAAGCGCGAGATTTACCGATTTTCCCGGTGGGCGGAGCTCTCGCTCGCGCCCACCCCCTTCTCCGCGCTCTCTCTCCCCTCTCCTGCGGCACGCGCGATGGCGCGCCTGCGGCAGACCTCCAGCTGCCCTCTGGCGGCCCCTGGAGGCTCCTGGAGGCCAACTCAGGGGGCAGAGGAGGCTGGGGCTGGGCCCTGGCCTCCCCTGCCTCTCCCTCGCTGGCGCTCCCGAGCCTCTGGGACCCCCACGCTGCACCTGTCTGCCTGTCGACCAGGGGGGGAGGGGGGGTTGGAGCATTGGGCTGGTCACGAGGGGCCAGGATGGGCGAATGGGGCGAGCCTGTGGGGAAGGAAGTGGGTCAGTAGGGCAGTGGCCTCCTGGCAAGCCATCAGGCATGCCAGGAGGATGGGTGGTTCCTCCCCCATGGCAGGGGAGGAGTGGAGAGAGGGGGGGGCTCGTGCCCCCCCATGGGTCAACCAAGTATGAACTTAGTTCGGGCATCCGGCACATAACATAACTCACTCGGGCGAGGACGAAGATTCCTACTGATTGACCGCCCCCGGTGGGCGGGACGTACACCCAGATCCCTCACTCTTACCCCCTCTGTCTCACGCCCCCGGCCGAAGCAGCGCGCGCGGCCCCCCCTCCCCCGGTCTTCCAGAGAAGGAATCGGGGGGAGGGGAAGGGGATGGTGGGGTAGGATAGGGATAGGGAGGGTAGTTAGGAGTAGCACCAGCAATCTGCCTCACGCCGTGCAAGTAGCGGCTAGATTTTTAAGATTTTTTTCTGTCAGTATTTGTATTTGTATTTGGATTTTTGGTGTTTGGTTACGTTTTGTTGTGGGAGCCCAAGGCGGGAGTCTGGGTCCTAATGGGTCCCGGATATGTGCGTAGTGGGTGTATTGGGAAGTTTCTACTGAAAAAGAAAAAAATCCTCAAATTTCCTCAACCTTAACCTCAACTTTGAGATTGTCATTTTTTACCCCTAATAAAAACCCTGTTCGACCGCCCTACCATCTAACATCATATTCATATTGTGTCATTGTCTCGGCATGCCCCCTGTGACCCCCTTCGCATTTTCATTTTCACCTATTTTCATCATGAAACCTGCCTAGCAGATCATCATGCACATGTATGTGCGTATGTGGGCGATCGCATTGTGTCCTTGTGCCTCGGCATGTCCCCTGTGACCCCCCGGCGGCTCATCGCTCATCCCCCGCGGGTGACGGGTGAAGCCACCCTTTTAAAAACTGAAGAAACCGGCGTGGCGAAGCACCTGCTTCGTTGCTCGGACAGCAAGGAGTTAAACGTTGCTTGGCAAGTGCTTGGGTGGAATGCAATCAATGGGGCAAGTAATAAACCTGGCAGAAGCGGCAAGGGAACGAGGAGGAGGAGGCCTGTGAAGTGAGAGCAAGAGTGAGAGCAAGAACGAGAGGCAAAACCTCAAAAAAAATTTCCCGGCCGGGAATTGAACCCGGGTCTCCTGCGTGACAGGCAGGGATACTCACCACTATACTACCGAGAAGCATCCATAAAGATGTGATATAACGACGACATGGGAAAATAAATATATATACACAATCAATATGATTGGGACGGCCAGCAAACTGCAGAAACCAAGGATGTGTCCCTTTAGCTCGCGAGTTTACACGGGTTGAAAGCTCATGGAGACATCAGGATCTCATATGAGTTTGCAAGCACATAAATAAAAAAAATCGCCTCCCCGTGCTGTAGTCTGTTGTGTGTTGTGTGCTGTGTGCTGTCCTAGGTGTGCTGTGTGCTGTGTGCTCTGTGCGTGCGGCCTGACGATTGTGTCTGAGCGAAAGTCAGAACGAGTCGCGAAGGCGCACCGGCGGCTAGCGCGGCGCACGATTCATCCGGGGAGCCCGGAACGGGGTCATTGGGAGAACGTGGAAAGCCAACGACGGGCATTTGGAATGGACGGGGGAAAGGGGCACGAAACGCGCCGGAGCCTTAAACTTAAATATCCATTTCACGGGGGCATTTGTCAAAAAAACCAATCTGAGGTTGCAGCCTCTCAACCTAGGAGCGCGAGCGGCAATCGGGTAGAAATGTAGCAGATGTGTAGTCCGGGTAGGACGTAGCAACCTTGTTTAACACTGATCATATATGGCCTTAGAGCGTGTCCTTGAAGAAATTAAATCATTCATAGCACGACCCACGTTTGTAGAATTCTCATCAACCGATGACGTAGCTTCCGGAGTAGGGTCATAGTCTTCCACGAAAGGCTCATACAAATCCTCGGGAACGGGAGGAGATGTTTGTTGATCAAAAGCGTCGACTAGGTCACCGCAGCGACGGAGGAGCTCGATGCGGTGCTCCCCCTGCATATACCCCACAAGCAATGCTAGCTCATCAGTTCTAGGAGAGGAGTGCATGCAGCATGCCATGAGCTATGGTCTTCATCTTTAGAAGTCGTTCATTGTTCATTGTAATGCCACAAGCTTTGCATTCGTCAAATCCATAAACCGAAGTTTATGGTCTCGGGCTGACGGCCGTTTTGGGGCGGCCCCGGTGGGGCGTCGTGACGGCAGGGGGCTAGGAGGTGGGAGCGGTCGGCGCGCGCTCCATCGCTGAATGAAACTATAACGATAGTTTTGAGATTCTTGGACTCGTAGGAGGGCTCACGGCGGCGTGAGTGGAAGGGGATAGCTGTATCTTTAACGGAGGCTCGGACTCGTACTCGGGAGATTTCTCGGGGTCCGGATTGGGCGGTAACTGTTTGGACTTGGCGGCCTTGAGGGACTCCCATGTTGGGTGCACTGATGGTGGAGGTCTCCACCATGGGGAGGGCAGCTGAGCTGCCCTCCCACATGAGGTGCTCTTGGGTTGGGAGGGTTTCCCATTGTAGGAGGGGGTCTCAAAGACCTCCTGCATGCTACGCAGAGCCATGCTGGCAACCTGTTTGGTGCCAGTGCTCACCACCCCGCGCGCTCGCGCGGGTGTGGTTTGGATGGGCTGGATGTGCTTGGAGCGGGCTTTCTGACGAGCCGCCTCGAGCGGCGTGGGGTGTCCCAGGTGGGGCGCAGTGGCGAGGGTCGCTTGAGGCTCGGGAGCGGTCGCCGCACGCTCCATAGTTTGAACTATAGTAATCGTTTTTGAGGCCATCTGTAACATTTGTGTGCGCGTAGTCGTCGTGCTCTAGACTTTCACGCAGCAACTTGAACTTGAAAATGAAATATAAGCATATTATACAACTCCCCGTGGGTTGGGCTGGCCCGCCCCCCGCTTTTTCATTATGACAGTTTGGTTGAATCGTGTGGAGTAGTGCTGAGACGGTTCCTTTCGCCGGGCAGCCACGCATCCACTGACTAATATTCCCACCTGCCCAGTCCTCATTGGCCTCATGTGCAAGCTGCATCGCAGGCGCTACGCAATGGAATGCCCAGACGGCAATGAGAAAGCCGGTCGTCCTCGCGCATGCACGCAACAAGATGGGGAGGCGTGAGCGACCTGCCACGCAGTCTGCTGCGTGCTACGCATGCTCGCTTTGCCCTCCGGCGCACCGCCACTTGCCCCCTCGTGCAGCATCACTTGCCGCTTCCCATCACCGCCGGCCCGATGCCGGGCAGCGTGCGCGCTGGTCTTGGCACGCAGAGCACGCAATGACGCACCGGCACAGCCTTGCCAAGCTGAGATAGTGGCCGCGCCGACTCCTTCGGCGAGCACGGGCCGCAGACGCAGCGGCCGCATCTCCGGCAGTGGTGACGCCGTTCGAGCAGCCAGAATTTTCGCTTGCACAGCTGGCAGACGGGCGCCTCGGCGTCGGGCGTCCACTCGGCGCGCGTGCGTGCGCCGCCACTACGCTCACCTCCCGCCCTGGCAGGCGGTGGCTCCACGAGTCGGAGGTCGGTCGGTGGCTCGCTGCCCTGGACCTCGGCGAGCAGGATGCGCCTATACAGGTCTGCCGCTGGCGTGTGGTAGCGGAGGTCGAGATCGAGCTCGAGCCAGACGTGGCGAGGCACGCCGTTCTCCTCTAGGAAGCGGCGGAAGCGTGCATTTCCCCCCCGCGCGAGCAACGCCTCCTCGGCCGGCTTGAGCTCGTCAAGAGAGAGAGAGCGCACAAAGGAGATTTGGACGCCGAGAGCGCGGTGGGCGCCAGCGCAGCGCAGACAGAGGCGTACGGCGTGGGGGAGGGAGACCCACACATCGTCTGCGCAAGCTGCCTCGCACTCGAAGCAGCGAGTGTCTTCTTCCTCTGCGCGCAGCGAGGGGGGCGGCGGCGCCGACGCCATCCGCGAGCGGCGGGCGGGAGGAGAGGGAGGAAGGCAGCGGGCAGGGTGGAGAGAGACAAGAGCGAGGGAGAGGGTGGAGGCGGGAGAGAGATCCCGGCGAGGGGTGGGGTGGCGGGGCGGGGCGGCGAGAGGAGAGAGAGTTGGAGAAGAGCTTCTCCTGGTATCTTCGCATCTACTGGCTCCCTCCTACTCTACTTTAGTCTGTCTACTACAAGTAGGTGGTACAAAAAATAGTCGAACGCGAACGCAACTCAAACTTTTTGACCGTTTGAACATAGTCAACTACCTACTACTCCCTTGACCCCCAAAGTGAACACTGTGAAAAACACTGATAATTTTCCTCGCGCCGCGTACACGCGGCGCTCAACACCTCGCGGCTGTGCCGCGAACACACCCAACTCAAGGCGCGCGACAATGAACACCCGTCAACTATCAACTACATACTCAACCCCCCTAAAAAAGTGAACGCGCGTATTATTTTTACCACCTACTTGTAGAGTAGAGATGCAACCTATTCGAAAGGTTCTGCCTTTTGCCAATTCTACTATAGATGCACTGGCTTACTCCTACTTAATTTAGTCTGTCTACTAGAGATGCAATCTATTCGCTATTCGAAAGGTTCTGCGTTCTGCCTTTTGCCAATCCTATTGTACATTAGATGCGCCGTAGGCCGTAGGTCGCATTGGTGTGTACATTAGATGCGCCGTAGGCCGTAACTCACAGGCAGGTCCTTAGGCTAACGAGGGGAAGGGGGGGGAGAGAAGGTGCTCAGAGGGCAGACTTAATAAGACCCGTAACAGGTTTGATTTGAGCAATCTGGATATCTGGTTGGAGTTCAGATTTGGTATCCAGATAGTATCTGGATACCTCTGGAGCTCATTAGGAATATCCAGATAGATACTGATAGTCGGGCAGACATGCCAGATATGCCAGATATTCGGAATATCCGGGTATTAGAAACTTATATTCTTATTCTCCCGGCCACCTTAAATAGATCGACGCCCCTCCGCCACCGTCGCCTCCACCGCCCTCACCGCCGCCTCCCTCACCGCCACCGCCTTCACCGCCGCCTCCCTCGCCACCGCCGCCTTCGCCGTCGCCTCCCTCGCCACCGCAGCCTTCGCCGCCGCCGCCTTCACCGCCGCCGCCTTCGCCGCCGCCGCCGTCACCACCGCCTCCCTCGCCGCCGCCGTCACCACCGCCTCCCTCGCCGCCACCGCCTTCACCGCCGCCTCCCTCACCGCCGCCTCCCTCACCGCCGCCTCCCTCACCTCCGCCACCCTCACCACCGCCGCCGTCTCCGCAACCACCATCAATCACCACCGCCTCCCTCACCGCCGCCGCCTTCTCCCCCGCCTCCCTCCCCGCCACCGCCTTCACCGCCACCGCCCTCCCCGCCAGCCACCGCCTTCACCACCGCCGCCCTCGCCTCCGCCTCCCTCACCGCCGCCTCCCTCACCGCCGCCTCCCTCACCGCCGCCTCCCTCACCGCCGCCTCCCTCACCGCCGCCTCCCTCACCGCCGCCTCCCTCACCGCCGCCTCCCTCACCTTGCCACCCTCACCACCGCCGCCGTCTCCGCCACCACCATCACCACCGCCTCCCTCACCGCCGCCGCCTTCTCCCCCGCCTCCCTCCCTGCCACCGCCGTCACCATCGCCGCCTTCACCGCCGCCACGTGCAGCCGAACGAGGCCCCCTCGCCTCCTGCAATCCGCCTCCCGCAGAACGTGCGGGAAGCCGGTCACTGCGTCGTCAACCTGCCACCCCTCCACACCGGGCACGAAAAGCTGCCTGTGCGGGTGCGGTCGCCCCCGGAGCGGGCGGAAGCCGGCCCTCGTCACCTCCGCGTTCGGCTTCACCGGCTGGGGGAGGAGGCGGAGACGCCCATCCGCGGAGGTGACGAGGGGGTGGAGAGGGGGGGGGGGGGGGAAGAGAGATTTACCGGCATCCATTTTCTCATGGTTAACTTTCTCATGGTAACCATCAACTCGCAAGACAGCCGTCGACGGCTGCGTGCCCCCCTCGGCTCTCCGCTCACTCCCTTGTGATAACATGAATAAGTATGATGTTTTATGTAATTACATGATGTTAGTAGCTACTCGCCCTCTCCCTCTCGATCCATAATACAAGCAAACACTTCAGCGCGCGGAGACAGATGTCCGTTGTCATACGAAAACAGGAGTTTCATTGAAGAATACCAAATGAAGGGGAACGGAGCGAGAGAGATCGAATTGAGGCGATTCTCAACAACGGTATCTGGATATATGACGGATAACCGGGTACCTGGAAGTATCTGGTATGCCAGGGTTTACTATCTGGATATCCGGCTGCCTGGTAGCGCGGCGCACGATCCCTATCTGGATACCTGGATCCGTCTACTTAATGCGCAAAGATACCTATTATCTAGATATCTGGTAAACCGGTTACGGGTCTTAAGACTTAAGGATATTGAAGCAATCGGTTGGGAGAATCTACAATACACTGATTACAATCATTCGCAAGAGGTGTGTGGGTGTGGGTAGGTGGGCGTGGGCCGACCCATGGGGTAGGGCGGTGTATGGAGTAGCGAGCAGTGAGGGAGTAGTTGTAGTTGGCCCCGGCAAGCAAGAGTTTCGCTCCAGACCCACCCAAATTTCGTTTTGATATTTCGCGTCCGTTGGAGCAAATTTTGAGCTTCACCTACCCAAATTTTGTTGATATTTTGAAGGAAATTTTCTTTGTTGAAGGGGGGCAGCAATCACGCAACGACGGCGGGACGCGTACGGGAGTAGTGAGGTCTGGTTCTAGGCGGGACCTCCCTCATCCCTCCTTCCCTCCCTCCCTCCCTCTCTCCTCTCTCCCTCCCTCCCCCAGACCCCAGATGTTTGCCAGAGCTGGCGAGGGTGGCGATCGGATACCGAGGGGGGGGCACGGCTGGGAGCGGCTCGGCACCCTCCTGGTTCCGGCCAAGGGGCGGGGGGCGCTCCCCCTCTCCTGCTGTGTCGGTGGCCCCGCCAGTCGTCCGCTAGTTGTCGGTCGGGAGTACGTAAAGAACGGCCGACGGCGCCTCTTCTCCTCCCCGTCTTCCCTTCTCTCTCCCTCCTCCTCTTCCCTCGCCCGAGGGCGAGATAGATGCCGGTCCCCTCCCCCCCCCCCCCCCCCTTTTTTTTTTTCGGTTCTCTCCGTGTCGCCGCCCTGCCGTCGGAGAGAGAGGGGGGGGGGGGGGGGGGGGCGGGGGAGAGAGAGGGGGGGGGGGGGGCGGGGGGGGCGATTGAGAGAGTGTGGGAGCAGTCAGTGTGTCACAGGAAGAAAGAAGAAAGGGGCCGACTACGGGAAAGGAAGATGAGAGTGGGAGAGAGCGAGGTCTCTAGAGTGTAATGTTCGTGTAGGGGGAGAGAGGGACATCATGGGGGAAGGGAAGGACACATCTAGTGCAGAAAAGGGACAGAGAAATGGAGAATTCTCCGCTCAGCCCACCATGAGGAGAGGGGAGGGATAGATTTGAGAGAAGTCGCGCAGAATATTTTAACCGTCTCCTCGAAAGCGCATCTTTGCCGTGGGAGAGAGAGAGAGACAGAGTGAAGGAGTCGTAGTGAGAGAGAGAGAGAGAGAGAGGGAGACAGGAGTAAGGGAGGAGCGACCGTTAGTTATTCTTGGGGAACGGTGTGGGAGGGCGTGCGAAGATCCGTATGAGCGAGAGATGGAGGGGTGAGAAAAGGGGCCAGAAGAGGGAGATTGGGAGGAGCGAGAGGGCCTCGGCTCTCTTCTTCTCCCTCTCGCTCTCTCTTCTGTCTTTGGCCTCTCTCCTTCATGTCTCCCTCGCATCCCCTCCCCCCCTTCCCCCTCTCCCCCCCCCCCACTCTCTTCTCGCGCCCGCCGCCGCCCCCTCTCTCCCGTGCGGTGATGACGCCCCGCCCCTCCCCGCTGTTATATAATACTCTGCTTCCGGCAGATTCTTTCCCCCCCCCGCTCGTCCCCCGCACCCTCGCAAGGGAGAGAGGGGGGGGAGGGGGGAGTCAACGGGAAGAGAGAAGAGAGAAGAGAGAGAGGGAGAGAGAAGAGAGAGAGAGAGGGAGAAGAGAGAGGAGAGAGAGAGAGAGGGAGGGAGGGAGAGAGAGAGAGAGAGAGAGAGAGACCCCCTTCCCCCCCACCCCCCGTCCCCCTCCCTTGAGAATGAACTCCTCTGCCCGTGAGGCTCTGATGGCTCTGATCGAGCACTCGGCGACACACGGATACCATCCCCCCCCTCCCTCCCTCTCTTCTCCCTCCCCCTCGCCCACATCCGCCCTCGCACCCTCCTCCCCAAAGGCCTCCCCAAAGGGACGCTCGGTATCACAGCTCCGCCCTCGGGCAGCAGTCCATCTCTCCAGTGAGCTCTCTGTCGCAGAAGCCGCAAAGCAGATGGCCAACGCAAACGCTGATGCCGCGCTCATCATCGGTGCGCCACTCTTCCACACGCGCCCCTCCCCTCGCCTCCCCCTCCCCTCGGACTTTTCTTTCCCTCACGTAGTGGCCGCACTCCCCCACGCTGCTCCATCCCTCGCGATCGCACCTCCCCTCGCGATCGCACCTCACGCACACACACACATGCTTACTCACTCGCGCGCGGCTCCGCTCCGGCGCTCACCCCGCAGGCGAGGACGACCGCGTCGACGGCATCTTCACTGACCGCGACCTCGCCTTCCGCGTCATTGGCGCCGGCCTAGATCCTCGCCGCACGCGCGTCAGCTCGGTGATGACTGAGTCGCCGCAGTGTGTGATGGACGACGAGCCCGCACTCACGGCGATTTCGCTCATGATCGAAGGAGGCTTCCGGCACGTGCCCGTCGTCGACTCCACCGAGAGCGTCGTCGGCCTGCTCGACGTGGCCAAGTGCCTGCACGACGCCATCTCGAGTGTAGAGTTGGGCGACCTCTCGGGCGCGCAGCGCTCGGTGCGAGAGCTGCTCGCCTCGCGGCAGCCAGCGACCAGTGGCGGGCGACCAATTACGGTTGAGCCGACGGCGTCGGTGCAGGCCGCGGCCAAGCTGATGGCCACGCACCCAGACGTGCCCGCGCTGCTCGTCGCCGGCGGCGGAACCCGTGGCCGCGCGTGCACCGGCATTCTCACGCCGAAGGACCTGCTCAACCGCGTCATCGCCGTCGGCGGCTCCGTCACGCGCACCACGGTGGAGAGCGTCATGACACCGAACCCGGCGCACGTCGACGAGGCGGCACCGCTGCTCACCGCTCTCCACTTGCTCCAGGTGCGGCGCCACACCACGCATTAGCGCGCTGTTCTCGCGCGCTGTTCCCGCGCGCTGTTCCCGCGCGCGCCGCCCTTGTTCCGCCGCGGCTGTCCACCGTCACCCCCCCCCCCCCCCCCTTCCCCAGGGCTCCGGCTTCCGCCACCTACCGGTGGTGTCGAGCGACGGCTCACGTCCCCTCGGCGTGCTCGACGTACTCTCGCTGCTCGAGGGCTGCCTTGTGAGCGGCGACGGCGTTGTTGCCTCGCCGATGCTGCAGCAGCGCAATAATTGCGCCCCCCCATCTGCCGCAGGCGACCACACGCCGCACGCGGTGTCGCCGCCGTTTGGCACGCCGCTCGCGCCCGGCTTCTTCCTCTTCAAGGTGTCTGTCGCGACGGGCGCGGGCACGGAGCGCGTGCTGCGCCTGCGCTCTGCTGAGGATTCGCTCAACGCCCTCACTGCGTCGGTCGGGGCCAAGCTACGCGCTAAGCGCCGCGAAGTCATCCTCACTGGCAAGGTCGACGACGCGAGCGCTCTGCTCCCGCTCGGCACCGACGCCGAGCTCTCCGCAGCAGTCGCGGCTGCCCGCGCCGCGGGCCGCGATCGCCTCCTCGTTTTCGCTTCCCTGGGCGACGATGCTGGCTCCTTCCTTCCCTCGCCACGCGCCGCCACCGCCATCGTGCGCAAGCTATTCGAGAAGGAGGCGGCCTCGACTGACAAGCGGCAGCTGGCGGCAGGCGCAGCGCTCGCTGCGGCGGCCCTAGTCGGCGTGGGTCTCGCCCTTCGGCGCGGCCACTGAGTTCCTGGCTAAGACTATGCCCCGGCGGGTCGCACCACGCACGTCTCCCTCGAAGCGCCTCGCTGTGTCGCCATGCGACACCCTGCAGGTGGCAAAGCGGCCGATGTGAAGCTGGCTTCGAGCTGGCAATCAGCGTAGCACGCCGGGCGACGCCTTGCACTCTGCGTAGGTGCGGCGGCTGTATACACACCTAAGAGGCCGCACCGCACACGCGCGTGCGCGGCTCGTGCCGAACAATGGGGGGTGTTGAACACTGCATGAGCGCCCGTGAGGCGGCGCTTGCTTGTCGATATGCTGTTCGAGTGCCCAAATGATCGAAACGCTCGTTTATTTTTCAGGCGGCACCCATGCGCAGCGAACGCGCTGCGTCGCTCCATCCGGCGGGTGCCGCTTGTCCAGTTTCTAGAAGATGGAAGTAAAGATGCTTGTGGCGTGTTGTGTCGCTAACATAGAAGTGAGCTCCCAGTACTGCGGCACCCATGCGCAGCGAACGCGCTGCGTCGCTCCATCCGGCGGGTGCTGCTTGTTCAGTTTCTAGATGGAAGTTCAGATGCTTGTGGCGTGTTGTGTTGCTAACATAGAAGTGAGCTCCCAGTACTCTCGCGTCGTTCTTGCGCCTCGGCACTACATCAGTGTGCGTGCGACTGTCAGAGCGGGGTCTCCTCGCGCTCCCGGAAGTAATTGAGAGTGAGTGCCCCCGTGTGGCGTGGCCCTTCCTCCCTCTTCGCCTGATTCCGCGGAGGTGATGCGAGCGCGCAAGATGGAAGATGGAAGATGGCGCGGCTCCGCGTCACATACGAGTCGAGCCATGCCGCCTTGACTGAAGAAGAAGCGGAGGCGGAGATGCGAGCGCAGGTGCGAAGCCGCAGGCGGAAGACAGAGGAGGCGGCGGTGGCCAAGCTGTGGGGCGCCAAGCAGCTGTAGTAGCCTATCCCCTATGTTTATGAGAGTGAGTGTGTGTGCCAGTACTTGTCCCTAGACAATTAACAATCGCATTGACAAATGCAACTTTGGCAATGACAAAAAAAAACTTCCTGAAGATTCGGGGCTACTCGCCTACTAGCTATGGGTCACACCTATGCCTTCGCTATCTACATCGCCCTAAACTTCCCTCCCTCCACCTCTTTCCCTGCCCCCCTTCTTTCCTTTTTCTTCGGTTTCCGGGGTCCGGCCTCGGTACACTACCTGAGGCCTGGTTCGGAGTGTGGGGCTCGGGCAGGCCTTTTGAGTTTGTCAGTAGTGCTGTGTGTATCTGTGTCTATCTGTCTTCGTCTTGTTTGTTTTAGTTAGGTCCGGGTCCTAATGTCTCTGGTATCGGTTTTGAGTGGCGTGCCAAAGCTTCAATTGCTATGGTTGTCATGCTCCTTGATCTCCTCGACGGCGTGGACGATCCCCAGCTTGGTGGTTAGTGCCACTAGCTCCGCACTGGGCCTAAGTCCGCCTTTGTCGTTTCTGTTAAAGATGGGTCTCAAGTCGTTCATGTCTATCCTTTTCTCGGGTTGCCTGCCCATGCCCGCCTGGGCGGTTCTCGCCGGATCAGTTTTTTTTTGCGAATAGGAGTGCTTTGCTCAGCAAGGCATATCTCTCTATGGTTCTGCTTATCAGTATTGATTCTTCCGAAAATTTTAAACCGTCGTAATGTATCCTATAGAAGTCCGTGATTATATATCTCCACCCACCTGACTGGGGACTGGGGGGGTCGTCCTGGCGCGGTCGCTTCGGCGACAGCGGCGTGTCCGTGAGCTCTTCGTCCATCATGGCGAGGGCAGCGGCAGCGAGAGCGGGCGGCGGCGCGCGCTCATTGACCCTATCGTTTTAACGATAGTTGAACTTTGGCAATGAGCAATGACAATGTAGCTGTTTATGTTTATGGTCTCCGGCTCGGGTTTATGATCTCCGGCTGAGGCTCGTTGAGGCACGCCTCGCGCGACCACAACCAACATAGAAGACGGTATATTACGAAGAAGGCTCGTACTCATGCCGAAATATTCATGCCAAAAGGCCTGAATACAACAGTGTCTCGCTATTCGCGGTGACGCGTGGGCGTGGCGCGGTGGCTCTTGCGCCCACCTGGTTGGGCGGGTCGTCTTGGCTCTTGGCGCGGTCGCTTCGGGCTTCGGGCCGACAGAGGCGCGTCCATGAGTGTATCGTCCATCGCGGCCGAGGGCGGCGGCGGCGAGGGAGGGAGGCGACGCGCGCCCCATGACCCTATCGTTTTGCCGATAGTTGGGGTAGTTAGGGTTAGGAGTAGCACAAGCAATCTGCCGCACGCCGCGCGAGCGCAGCTGTTAGTTTTTAAAGATTGTTTTCTAGCGGATCCAAATCGCGTGCGCTGGCGCGATCTGTTGGTGCTTGCTTGCTGCTGCTTTTCCAAGGGCTTCCCATCAGACATCAGCAAAACGGACAACGCACCATCATCGACCCTGAGCCTGATTACGTATTATTCGCGCCTAACCGCCTAACGCCTTCATGCGCATTGATTGACTTGTGGTTGAGCTGGCCTAGTTACGCCCACGCATGTTATTCATATAATCCCCATCTGATTGCTGCTATTGCTCCCAACTTCTTAGTTATCCTAAACTCACGATGAATGAACAGACCCACGAGCCTGCTGGCGCCCGTGAGGCAAGCGTCAAGGCAGTGGGCGCATATGGCTCATAGCCACCATCGGACTCCCAAAACCTTCTTGCCCACTCGCTGGCCTCCCAAACAGATGCAGTGTGGGCGACGGTCAGCTCGCTTACACTGACCTTCTCGGTTCGAGAGAGCGCCAAGAAAGGTGTCCGAGAGGGGGAAGGGAAGGGGTGGTGGTAGGAACTTGGGGATAGGGGAGCACACGACATGGAGTGCTAAAAGCGGAGACACATGGGTAGGTGGCATGCTAGGTGGCGTGGGTCGTGGCAGTGCTCCGTGGGGCCTTCTGCTTCCGCCCTCGCTGCTTGCGCGCACTTGTCGCGCCGCGAGACGAGCCAACGGCGAGACGCGGCCCATGAATGTAGCCCCTCTCCGCCATTCCCGTCTGGCTGACCACGAAGTGATCGACCACCACGGTATGAGACGCGGAGGGGCAGAACGCTGCAAGCACATGCACGCCGGCTAGTTCGCGCTCAGGAGCGAGCACACTCGAGGGGTGGGCCGGTGGAGCGCTCGGCCGGTGTCTCATGTCAATGGGAGCGCACCATGCGTAGGTCCTGCAGCGCTCAGATGGCCATGACGTCGTAGAGGGGCACGTCGGCGAGCTTCTCAAAGTGGTCGAGGTAAGCGCGCACCTGAAGATGCGCACAAACGCGGGGCGTAAGAGCTTAACACGCGGTGGCACGCGCGCCGAGGCCGCGGCCGAGGACGCGCCTTGGGCGGGTACTCGAGGCCCTTGATGACGGTGAGCGAACGGAGCCGCGACCAAAGGTCGATGTCGTCGTACGAGAGGCCACCCTCGGTGCAGTACTCTTCCGAGTAGATGAGGGGCTCGAGCTCGAGCAGCGCCTTGGAGAGCTCGGGCACGAGCTTATCCGACTCGGCGAAGGCCGCCTCGTAGTAACCGTATTTCTCCTCGATGGACATGTTCGGATTACCTTTCCAGTCCGACTGGGGGGAGGGGCGAGGGCCGTGGGGCGGGGTGGGGCAATGGCACCATGCGGAGCAGTGGAGCGATGTATGTAGCTCGGTGCGTCCGGAGCAACCGGCGCGCTGGTGGTCGCGCCCTTCCCTGCCTCGCACCCTTCCCTGCCTGCTCTGGCGACGGAACCTTCACCTTCTCGAAAGGCGGCATCTGGTGGTTGTTGACGAACGCGTCGCGACCGCCCTTCTGCATGAATTCGGGAAGCGGCACCTTGACGTACCGCGGGCGCTGCAGCTTGCGCATCAGCGTCTGTACCGACTTTTGCCACGCCTTGAGGTCGGTGCGGCCTGAGGCCGGCTTGAAGAAGCCCTGCGTGGGTCCGGACGGACGGCGGGCGGGGTTTTGCAGGCGGCGTGTGGCGCGATGCCCGTCCGCGCGCTGTAGCGCGGCGAAAAGTGGCGCACCCACGCGCACCTCCGGATCATTCTTCGCGATGATGTCGAGTGACTCAGCCATTGGCCCGTCCTCATCGACCCAAATCGGTGCGATCTTCTTCCCAACGAGCGCGGTGGGCGTCTCGACGTCGTCATTGCCCATGAAGACAAGCTTGTGCCTGCAAGCGCGAGGCGTCATGGCTAGGCAGCGGGTGCGCGCGTCCTCCCTTCCCCGCCTTCTGCTCTACGCATGCACTTGCTACTTCCTCTCTCCTTTCCTCCTTCCATCGCTCCCCCCCTCTCTCTCTCGTACCCTCCCCTCCCGGTCCTAAGTCCTCCCCTCCCTCTCGCCCCCCCTTCCCCCCCCCTCCCTTCCTTCCCCACTCTCTCACTTCATCTGCTTGATGCCGAGCGCCATCCTCACTCTCACGCAGAAGGGGCAGTGGTCGTACACGTAGAGCTCGGGCGTCGCCATCCGCACCGCCGCGCACCGCGACACCGCGCCCATCGCCGGCCCCGAGCCCACGCAGAGGCCCGAGGAGAGGAGAGCCACCAGCGACAGCATCGCCGAGGGGAGAAGAGCGCGCAGAGGACAACGCGGGATTCCGCAGATCCACCTGTGGCAACTGAAAAGAAGGAACCATTCAAATAAAGAAACGCCCGTGAGCCCAAGGAACCGACGTGGCCTCACGCTGCGACGAGGAGAACTCTTCCATTCATAATGAGGGTGTGGGTATTTCTTAATATTTTCGGCGCGGGGCAAAGAGCTCCAGAGCCCCCCTCCTCCCCTCTCTTCTCTCTCTCTCTCCCCCCTTCTCTCTCTCGCCTCTCTCGAGATGCGCGGCGTATCGTTAAAAAGTAGACCGCTCGCTACTACAGGGCTGTCGTCAGAGTTTTATTGTTGTGTTGGTATAACCTTAGTGCTGCGGGACCGTAGCCCTTCGACGGCCCCGGAGCCCCTCCCCCGCGATGGGGCGTGGGCGCGGGTGGCGCATGGCTCGTCCAACGTATGTGGCTAGGGATGCTAGCTAACAAGATGTCCTACGACGCTGTAAGTCCTAACGGCTGTACTATGATACTACTACTCTACTACTAGAATACCACCATACCTAGAGCCAGAGCCTAGAGCGAATAACACTTCGACTACTGAACGGGTGGCGCTGTGGAGACTCCTATCGAGAGATCGAGAGCGTTCGGCTGCAGTCACCCCCCTCGCCGACAGTCGCACGCGCTACGAAAAAGACTGCCGCCAAGTCTGACATACTTTCTGGCGCGCCAAGAGGAGAATTCCACGCTCTGGAAGGTGTCGTTCCGTCAATAGTGGGACATCAGTCGAATTGAGCGATCAAATGTCCACAGTTGTATTGTAGTTGTTTAACATTAGATCTTGTTAAAATTATAAGAGAGAGACGCCGTCAAAGCTTCTTCGCTAATCACATCGGTGCACGCCGTGCATGGGCACGGCGCGATGTGCATCGGTCCCCCCGCGGATACGCCGTGCGCGCGCATGTCAACCCGTTCCATGTGTGTAGCCCCTGCGGCCCACAACTACGTAAACTGGCCATATAAGAAAAAAAAATCTTCTTAAAAATTTCCCGCTACATGCGCGGCGTGAGGCAGCGTGCTATTGAACCTCCCTACTACCCAACCTTAACCCCTATCAACTCCCTTCCCCTTCCCCAGTTCCCTCTTTAGCGGAGAAGCCGGTTCCAGGGAGGCCGTGCGCGCTGCTTCGGCCGGGAGTCGGAGAGAAGGGGGCAGGAGACTGTGGCTTCTCTTGTGTTCTTACTTTTATCGGATTATCCTCCTTGGAGTCCGTATGATCCCGCCTTGGTCTCCGCCAGGTTTATTGCTAGTAAGTATGTTGTCCATCCTAAGTGATGTTTCGTATATCCAATTCTCTCGCCGCCTGCGAGAGGTCCTCCGATGCTACAAGGTTGAAATCTTTATCCACCGTGTAAAGGGGGCTTATCATCTTCTTTATATGCTTATTACTCGGGGCGTGTAGCCCCATCTTCTCCCGTTGCCCCTTAAGTCTTTGGAAGAAACCGGTTTTCGCCGTTGCTAATAGGTGGTATCTAGTGAAAATTGCCCTAAGGATCGATCTTGCAGACCTACCATCCGCGTTGCCATATTGAATGTTATAGAAGTCCGTAAGGATGTACCTCCACGCCAGGATACCTAAGTATCCCGAGGAGGGGTGAGGCCTGTCCACTTGGTAGCAAAAAAGACGCTGGGCTACTTCTGAGCCCGGCCTAAGATTAATCCCTATAAGACCCTCTATGAATTCGAAGACGGGCTCCGTCGCGATGCATACGGCCAAGTGCGTGGAGCTTTCGGGGGCAATACCACAGAAGCGGCATGTCGGGTCGTCCGCGAATCTGTTCGCCGTAGCTATTCTCCTATACAGGATGTGTTTGAAGTGCATGTACGAGTCCCTCGGGGTCAGAAAGTTGTATTTGTACAGCTGCGATATTTGCTTCCATTTTCCTGCGAGGGCCGGTAGTCTCTTTTCCCATCTTAATGTGGATTTCTGCTTCTTTGTTTTCCTCATCGCGAGGAACGCCTTAGTGAGCGCCTTAACATTGATGTCTTCTAGCGTTTTGCGGCTACGAGCGTCTTTAAGCGTGTATTCTTGCGGAATCGGGTACGCCGTCTCGGCAGGGCCATCGTATGCTCGTCCCCATTTCAACGGAGTGTATAGCTCGTCCGGTATTGACCGCGGGTTGACCCGCTCGTGGATATGAGGCTCTCCCATGACATTTAGCTTCACTACGTGATAGTCGCCATCCCGGCGTAGATAGTAGTTATGTTCTTTGTCCACTAGCATTTCACCTAGGTCGTGTTCGTCCGGATCCTCCTGGGGGGCTAACTCGTGCTCTTCCGGGGCCGGGGGGGGAGCTACCACTTCCTTTTTCAAAAGATCTATATAGTTAGTGTTGGCTTCTGCTACTCTTGATCTCACCCATTCTGCTATTTTCACCCACGACTTCAGAAAGGGGCCTGTCGATAAATAATTGCCTCTATGACGTATCCAACGTTCTCCGCGTGGTAGGTATGCCGCGCACTCTTCCACAGTGTACAAGTCCCCCGTGTCCGAGTTAATGGTGTTGTGAACGACAACCGTCTGCAAAGATTCCCACTTGGCTCTATGCGAGTGATGTAAAGCAGGTGCTTTATGAAAGCAGTTATGCCATATCGGGGAGCCCAGGGTCCCTTCCCTCGTGTTAGTTTCCCTGCATAGCTTGATCCGTCTGAAGTTATCGAGCGCTTGCTTCCAGAAGGCTGGGAGCGTGTTGTTGCCACAGATGCTGGCTGAGAGGCTCTTCGCGTCGACCTTCGAGAAGACCGCGGCTCTACCCAGTGGAGTGCGGCTGAACCATTGGTCCAGGACCGTCTTCCAGTCCGCCGTGGACGGGTTTAGATACCGGATGATCCAAATCGCTTGAAGCGCTCGCGTGTGCTCGGCCATCGGGAGCAGTCCGATCCCCAGAAGGGGCCCGTTCTCGCTTGTCCCCACTCTCGGGTATGTCGGAAGGGTTATCCACCTTCTTCCTCCTTGCGTGGAGCCTAATTCGTCCGCCTGTAGTCGGGGAGTCCTGTCCCACAATATCGTCTGTACATCCGAGTCGATCGCCTCCATGAACCATGTCGGTGGAGTGATAGTGGATAGCCAGTATCTCGGTGTCCCGTAAATGATAAAGTTAACCAGCAGCGTTCTCCCGTGGATCGAGAGGTTTTGAAGCCCTTTCCACGCCGCAAGTTTCTTCTTGAGTTTAGCGTAGAGCTTTTCCCAGAAAGAGTCATTCTCGGGCCCCTCCCAGAAGGGCACTCCTAAGATCGTGGCGTACTCTCCTCTGCCTAGCGTTTTGAGGTAGGCTAGCTCATCGGGAACCCGCGCTCCAAAGAGCGATCCCATGCGTATTAGTATACTCTTCCGTTTGTTTACCCTAGCCCCGGTGGCGTTTCCATACGTGTCAAGAACCTCCATCGCCCTTTCCAAGGACTCGAAGGAGTTTGCTAGAATTTGCGTGTCGTCCGCAAACTGCGAGAGTCTTAACTCCCTAGGCCCTATCTTGACTCCCTTCATTTCGGGGTCGGCGTTGATCAAGCGGGTTAGGCCCTCTGCCACTAAAAGAAATGCCAGAGGCGATAGCGGGCACCCTTGGGGCATACCGCAATGGATCGTGAAGGGATTGCTCCGCTTCCCGTTGGCCTTGATCCATCGGGTCGGGAGTGCGTCAACGTTCGTTAATAGTGCTAACCATCTAGAGTACCCGGGGCCGAAGCCCAAGGCTTGTATCGCCTTATGATAATAATCCCAGCTAACTCTGTCGAAAGCTTTTTCCCAGTCTATCGCCAGGGCTAGGCCTTCCTCTTCCGTGTCCTCTAGGTATGCTTGTACTAGCTTCAATAGATGGGTAGCTTCGCCTATCATCCGCCTTGGCACAAAACCTACTTGCTCCTTTGAGATAATCGTGTGTATCGTCCTTTTGAGTCTATTTGCTAGTACTTTGGCGAGGATTTTGTAATCCGTTTGGAGCAGCGTGATAGGTCTATAATTCCTCGGGTCCCTAGCGTCCCCATTCTTATATAGCAGCGCTATGTCCCCCGAGCATGTGTCCTCCGGTAACGCTCCTCTCCGGTATGCTTCTTGGTACATTTCCATTAGGCGCGGGGCTACAAGTTCCTCGAAACTTTGGTAGAATTCCATCGGTATGCCATCCGGCCCCGCGGACTTGCCTTTCGCCATTTGACGTATCGCCCTGATGATCTCGGATCTGCCTATAGGCTTGTCCAAGAAGGATCTGTGACTCTCCGGTATCTGCCGCCGCCTCAGCGCGTGGAGAAGGGGCTCCGCATTTTGCGACGTCTTCTCACTGAATAGCCATACATAATAGCTCCGTAACGAAGCCAGAATGGCGGTATCCCTTGTAGCGATATTTTCCTCATCTAAGGTTGGTTGCGGGCTATCCCATTTCACTCCGGCGTACAGCGCCGGGATGTCTCCGTTGGCGTGCCTAGGTGTGAATCTTCTGAAAAACTGCTTAGTCACCATTTCCTCCGCCCTTATGATGTTTTCCGCTAGAGTCGGTGCTGGTGAGAATGTAAGTCTTTTCTCGACTACTTTGCGATTCAGAGTAGCTATGGCCTCCGGCCGTGCCATTTCAGGTGTAGCCGCCATCTGGGCCTTTCTAGCTTCTACCACAGCGTCTATCTCCGCTTGGGCGTACGATCTCCGTCTACGAAGCTCCACCGCCTTAGCGAGTAGAATCGAGGACGCTTTTCCTTTGGTTTCCGTCCACACCTTGATCTTGTCTCTAGCGTCCTCTCCCGGGGGGGATGGATACTGGCTCCTCCAGAGGAGGTTTATTATCTCGCGTGCCTCCGGGTCGTCTAGCACCTCCTGCGGTATCTTGGCCTCGATCTCAGTCGCTCGTCTGGGTGAGGCAATCGCGAAGGTTGCCACCACCGGGTGGTGGTCTGATGCCGCCATGCCCGTGAAAAGTCTTAAATCTATATACGCCTTGTGCCATTTCCACGTGGAGTAATATTCCGCGGCGTATATACGGTCTATTCTAGTGAAGGTCTGATGACCGCACCTCGTGTATTGATCTCTAAGGCCGGGGTCGACCAATGTCTGGACGTCGGTAAGCCCTCGTGATGCTATCGCCCTTGCTAGGGCTCTGCCTCCCGAATTCGTGTACGGGGCCGCCCCCGGGTTAGACCTAGTATCTCTAGTGACGTTCTCTACGCAATTAAAATCGCCCGCTAGTATAGTGTGCGGAAGTATGTCCGCCGCCGCGTGCAGTATTTTTATTTCGTCCCTACGTTTAGTAGGTTGCGCGTTAAGGTATACTGAAGAGAAAGTTATCGTCTCATGTCCCATTTTAGCTTTAACTATTATCATCCTCCCCGGGATAACTACCGACCAAGATTCTACTACTACGTCGCCTCTGTCCTTTCTGATGGCTATCGCCACTCCGCTCCCAGGGTCGCCCCTAGTCGCGGGAGATTGAAACCAGTCCCAACCCAGGGACCGGGCCAAACCTTGCACCCTAAGGTGCCACCCATCGCTGTAATGGTGTAGTTCTTGCGCGTAAAGAACATGTATCCCTCCTAATTTCGCTTGAGCTAGCGTAGACGCTAGTTTATGTTTAGCTCCATTCATATTGTATGTCGCAATCTTTAGATCATTACTATTCACCATGACGGTAGAGGCAACTAACTCCGTTCACGCAGTACCCCGGATAAGCCTTATTAGGTTTCAGATTGCATTTGACCATACAAGTTTGTTTGCCCGTGACGGGATCTTTTACCCAACATCCGGGGATGTCGTGGCTTGAGGAGCATTGGACGATTTGGCGTCCTTTCATGCGGTTGTTCTTGCATTCGCCGGCCATGAATCGGCGGCATGGCGCCGCCGCTCCAAGACCCATGAGGGCCCGGTAGTCCATGGCGTTACTGGCGTCCCTTTGACGCTTACGTTGCTCTGCTTTCGCCTTATCTTGTTCGCACGTACACTGGCGAAAGCTAACTTGGTTCTTGCGCAGAAATGAGATTGCCCACGGCTTGTCGTATCCTTTGCAACCCCCAGGGGCTCCATGGATGGCTAACTCCCCTTCAGGAGTCACGCATTCCACTGATGATCGGACCGCATAGTCCAGGTTGAAATTTTCTCCGTCGTCGAGAGTCACATGGAAGTTTCGAGGGAAACGATGCCCCAAGGCGGACGTGTCCGTGTAAACATAGAAATGCCAGATTGGGCGCTTGCCAGACTCGACCTTCGTGATTCCTTCGAGTGAAGTTTTGGCTCGCTGTTGGTTGCCCCTTAGCACGTGGAAGCCCTCGCGTTCGAGCGAGCTAGCCAGGTGCCTAGTCTTGGTTTTGTACGCCTTGATCGGGTCAAAGATGCGGAATACGATGTAGGTCGCCACCTCTTTGAGAGAGGACCGGATGGCGCTCGACTTGCGAGGGGCCGAATCGGCTAACGCGCCGTAAGTGATTCCAAACTCGTGCGGGACTCCAGAAAGTGCCGTATTTACTTTGTCTCCATATGCGGCCTTAAATTGATCGTGTGCGTCCTCATCGACGTAAAAGATCCAAGGGCCTTTACGACCCTTGTCCATCCCATCCGGGGTTGCGTCTAGGCCTTCCAGCCTAGAGAGGAGGAATTTCATGAAGGTAGCTACATCTTCACTTTTGATGTCCTTCTTGTCGTCAGCTAGCTGAGCTAGCTGAATGAAAAAAGGGGTGTCTTCCGGCTCTTCCTCCTCATCAAGAGGGGGGGGAGCAAGTTGTGTGTTGTTGCTGACAACCGGCTTGGGGTCCGATTGGGGGTCGGCCCGCTTGCGCGATGGCGGCTGTGGCTGTGGGGCTGGTTGCTTCTGGGCTTGCTGCATTGGAGCCTTCCCCATGGGTCCCTTCTGGGCGGCTTCCGCGTAGGATTTTTGCGCAGGTGTTGGTTGTTGGTTGGAGGGCGCAAAAGCCCCCAGGATTGATTGTTGTGTCAAGTGCCCGCCCCCGAGGGGTGCACTGGTGGTAGGAGTTGCCGCGGCGGCGCGGCGTTGCGCGCGTCGGGTGTGTGTGTGTGTGTGTGTGTGTGTGTGTGTGTGTGTGTGTGTGTGTGTGGTGTGTGGTGACAGGCTCAGGGGGGGAGGGCGTTGGTCGGTCGGGTCACACGGTTCCGCCTGGGCTTGAAAATCAGCATGGAGAACAGGAAGATGAGCCCCACGATGACGGCGATGACGGCGAAGATCGAGAGAAGGACCAGGAGGAAGATTTGGGTGATGCCCGCCTTGATGTGTTTGTTGGATCGGCCCACCGCCGAGTCGTCCCCACACTCGAGGGAGAGCGAGCGCACCGGGTGAGCCCACGGGATGGCCTTGAGATCGACGTCGTCTCCAAAGCGCACGTCGTCGGTGCTGACGATGGGCGGGCCTTCGAGGAGCGTGCTCTCGCCGGCCTCATCGGTCGGGGAAAGGGCCTCCTCCTCGGCATCAGGAACGCGAACAGGATCCGCCTCCTCCGCCGCGCCCTTGGAGCAGGAAGAGGAACGAGTCGTGCGAGCAGCGCTTGCGCTCGGCGTCCAGTCGACAGGTGGCGGTGTCGAGCGAGTCGAACGAAACCAGCGAGCAGGAGCACGAGACGAGAGGACGGAGGACCGTACCGATGCGCGCCGAGTCGCCACCATCGTGAGGAAGACGAGGGCGAGGAGAGAGCTGGAGGGTGAGCGAGGAGGGAGGAGGGAGGCAGGCAGTAGGAGCCGTCTCTCTCTGGTAGGTCGATGAGAGGGGGAGGAGGGGACCCGGGGGAGGGGGCCCCGGGGGAGCGGAGAGACCCCAAGACCTCGATTGTTTACGTTAGTGTTTTCGCAATATACGGTAATATTTTCCCCGGTCCCAGGGGTGCCCCCGCGGTTCCCGACCGCCTCTGCGTCCAGAGTCCCCCCGCGGAAAGAGTGAACGCACGGCGTGCACCTTCCTGGAAGTTGCTATGCGCACGCACGGCGCCCCGCGGGGGGGGAAGTCGATGTGCATACGCACGGCGTGCACAATGATTGCAAGCAATCACACGTGCTGCGCAAACGAAACATCTCGTATATGGCTACTTTACGTTAATGTGGGCCTTAGGGGAAAAAGTTTCTATGCGCACGCACGGCGCCCTCGCGAGGGGGGAAGTCGATGCGCATACGCACGGCGTGCACAGTGATTGCAAGTAATCACATGTGCTGCGTAAACGAAACATCTCGTATACGGCGACTTTACGTTAATGTGGGCCTTAGAGGAAAAAGTTTCTATGCACATCTCGTATACGGCGATTAGCTTTGTTTTGTACCACTATTGTTAATAACTAAAAAGAAAACAGATATGTTGAAAAACCACCTGGTCCTCTTTTGACGGAACGCGACTTGATGGAGTCGCGTCGTCGTCCTAGATGGGAAATACGGTGCAGGGGCTTGCAAATACAGCCAAATACATATGTATTTGGCCTCCGGCCAAATACATTTCAAATACATTCGCGGCCTACAACCCAGGCCACGCTTCAAATACAGCCAAATACATATGTATTTGGTCTCTGGCCAAATACGGTAAATACGTATTTCCCATCTAGGGTCGTCGTCCGACCCTCGCGTTGGGAAGACACACGTGCGGACCGTGTTTCTACCACAGCCAAGCCCAGCCCCGCAGCCCCGCAGCCGTGGTTGGGCCGTGGTTCAAACCGCCTCCGTCGTCGAGAGCGCGCGTGTGGCGCGCGCTGTTGGCGCACCGCGCGTTTGCGCCGCGTGGCGCGATGGAGCTGCGCCCCCGCCTCCCCCTCTCCCTCCCCCCCCCCCCCCCTCCCCCCCCGCGCGCGCGCCGCGCAAACGCAAGCGACCCGGGGGCTCGAGTGGGGTGTGGTGGGCGGCGTCTTGGGATTGATACTTTGATTCTTTGAGGCCCCACACTGAGTTGTTTGTTTGGGCAAGAAGGTCTTTGGGAGTCCGACGGTGGGGCTAGGAGCCGTGATCTATGCGCCCACTGCCTTTAGGAGTCTACTTTACGTTGCGGGTGCGCGCGCCGAGCCACTCAGGGATACTGTTAGTGTAGCGCCTCTCTCCCTCGAATCTTCCCCTAAAGAGAGCTCTTGCGCTCTCTCCGTGTGGGGGGCCAACTATACGGAGCGCTCTCCTTTTCCTCTCTCTCTCTCTCTCTCTCTCTCTCTCTCTCCCCCCCCCCCCTTCCCCCCCCCCCCCCTCTCTCTCTCTCTCTCTCTCTCTCTCTCTCCCTCTTTCTCCCTATTTCTCCCTCTTTCTCTCTCTCTCTCCCCCCCCCCCCTCTCTCTCTTCCTTCCCTTTGTCGGTTTTTTTCGCGAGCGTGACGTCCGTTTCACAGCACGCACCGCGCGCCGGCGGCGGGGTGGTTCGCTCTCTCGAGAGGGGGGGGGGGACCCGCGCTGAGAGAAGAAGAACGAGCAGGCGAGAGAGATATGTGGATCGGAGTGTTCCACTCGCAGCAGAGCTGAGAAGAGCAGAGAGAGAGAGAGAGAGAGAGTAGAGAGTAGGTGGTCGCCTTTTTCCTTTTCCCCTCTCTCTCTCTCTCTCTCACCTCTTCGTCGTCTCTTCTCTCGGCCTTTCAACCGTCAAACATCTCCCTATGAAACTGCCCCCACAAGCAAACTCTCTCTCTCCTCTCTCTCTCTCTCTCTGCTCTCTCCTATCCGCCCAAACTCACAGAGTAGAAGGATGGCAATCTCCTCCCCTCTCTCCCCCCTCGTGACGCAGCGCAGCAAGCCACCCCAACCCCCCTCCGTGTTTCTTCTTCTCTCCGCGCCTCTCTCTTCTCTCTCCCTCGGAGGACCTCCCCCCGCCTCCCCTTCCCCCTCCCGCTGTCCCTCTCTCTCTCGCCTCGCGACAAAGGGCACCACCGATCGCTTTCGGCTACGCCACCCAACCACCCCCTCCTTCCACTCAATCCCTCCGTCTCCCGCCCGCCTCGCCTCGCCTGACGCCACCCAGCTGTCACTAAGACGGCCTCGCTCCTCGCCCCACTCACCACCCCCTCGCCCTCCCTCCCTCCCTCCCTCCCTCCTTCCCTCTCTCCGCACCCATGCTCAGCTTGCTGCATCACTCCGCACTCAGCCTGACGGTGCCCTCGCCGCCGCCGCCCTCGCCGCCGCCGCCCTCGCCGCCGCCGCCCTCACCACCACGGCCCTCGCCGCCGCCGCCCTCGCCGCCGCCACCCACAGTGCCACCCACACCACCGCCCACGTCGCCGCCACCGCCCATGCTGCCGCCCTCTCCGCCCTCTCCACCGCCGCCCTCGCCGCCGCCGCTCCCACCGCCCTCGCCACCGCCCTCATACCCACCGGGCATGCTGTACGACGGCGGCGTCAAGCTCGACGTGCTAGGGCAGTCGGGCAAGATGACGCTCTCCAATGCGCCGGCCGACGGCTCCATCACGCCCAATGAGGTCACCATCACAATGGACTACATCCGCGAGATCGATGCCGCGGGCAACATCGTCGGCAACGAGGGTCCAAACAGTGGCAAGCATAGCCTCCAGACGTTCGCCAGCCAAGCATTCACCATTGACCCGACTCGCGAGAGCATTGAGTACGGTGTGCCCTCCACTGCCATCGATTTCCGCACCACGCTTGTCGGAGGCTCCGAGCTGCTCATCGAGACCCACGTCTTCATGCACAACGGCGTCATCCAGCCCACTTCCAACGAAACGTTCAATGTTAGCGGCGGCACCGTCAAGTTCTCTATCTCGGTCTCGTCCTGGCCATTCTGCTCGGGCGAGACGGGAAGCTCCGGAATGGGCAAGGCTTGCAAAGGCAACACGGGCGCCTACCTCGAGTTCGGCATGGAGATCAAGGGTGGTTCAAAAATCGAGGAGACCGGCGAGAATAGCTTTACGCTCGCGACCAATCCCACCACTGGTGGAAACGTCACGATCGAGATGTCCAACGAGCTCAAGCTCGGCGGCGAGTGGGAGAGTATGCCGGAGGGCTACCCGAAGGTCGAATACAAGGGCAGCAAGCAGCTTTTCATCTTCCGCTTCCCTCGCTTCAATGGCACAGCGCTCTACGACCCACTGATCGACGGCCTGCAAAACCTAGCCTCCAACCAGGAGAATTGTGGATTTCTCTGCAAACTTACGAATTGCCGCTAAGCTACTGGCCGGCGTAGCCACCAGCGGTACGAATTGGTGCTCCTACAATTTTCGCATAATGGCCACCACAACGCGACAGCTCACCCGTGCACTGCCACCGTTCGACCAGCCAGAGCCATCTCCCTCGACGGGATAGTACACTGCAGCCGGGGCGCTGTGCATATCACGGCGAGCGCTACGCGAATAATCTTTGATTGGGCGGCCGGCCTTTGGCCGTGTGCGCGGACTACTGCAATAGTCTTGCGCCCGCTTCACAAGGAGCCCAACACGCTCGCCAATTCAAAAGCAAGCGTCGTCGGTGCTTGTGCGTGCGGAGGACGACCGTGACATACCGCTGATGGAATGTTCGCTGCTGCCTCACGTCGGTGCGATTGTGATCGTGTGTAGGAATGCGTGCCGCTTGTGAACACACGCCGTGGGCTTGCTCATTTGTTTTTGTTTAATAGCGGCATGGGCCCGGTATCACGCGCGGGTTTAGTGTTTGTGTGCACATTTTCGCGCTGTGAGCGCCACGTCGGTGTGTTGCTCTGCAGTATGGTTTTCGAGGGTAGCTTTAGCGCCTCGCGCGGCAAAGGAACGTGGATTGCCCATCTAACTTCTACAAGGGTGGTAGTGGTGGATGGAAGATCTAGCGCGCTCAGGACAAAAATAGACCTTAGCACGCGATCAAACCCCGTTCTACGACAGGGACACGATGTGGCAACTCAAGACTTGCGCGTGACACTCGTAGCCCCAAGGTGCAGAGGCGTGCAAGGGTGGTTATGATTCTAGCGCTGTGTGTGCATGGTGGCTGCGAGTTGTTACTTGACCCCTCCCCTGCGCGCTACAAGTTGCCCACGGACAAGCGTGCTATTACTCGCGCAATTTCATAATTCCGCTCCTAATCTTGCGATGGTTCGCCCGTGACAATGGTGGTACTCGAGGCCTATAGGCCATGCCCCTGCCTCCTTGCTGAGCTCATGCCACGTCGCTTCTCGCCCAGAGCAACATGCCAAGGAAACTGGGCAAGATGGTGAGAAGAGACATTCCAGCAGCTCGACGAAAAGTATGCTCGACCTTGAGGAGGAGCGAAGGGCGCGGGGCCAGTCCCTCTTCCCTCCATGTTTCTGTGTCTCGACGTGGTCGCGCAGGCCTCCAGCCACCTTGCCCCCCTCAGTGGCCAGCTGGACCAGAGTGTTGACGCCGTCACCGTGGTCTTCCAACGAGCCTGGGGATCTCGATACATCGAACCGAGCTTCCCGCAGCAAAGCCACTTGTGAGAATAAGATGCGGGGCCCGGTACGTTGCACAAGCTAGGAGCGCCACCTCGGGCTGAGGCCTGGTCTCAAGACGCGCGCATATCGATGAAGGTGAGGACTTCCGCGTCGGAGGCGGCAACCAAGCCACCATGTTTGGGCGAAACATCGAACGCATTTATGGGAAACTCGAGCGAGATGAGCGTGCTGGCATCCATCGGCTCCGCACCGGCGGCAGGAGCCTCGCGCGCCGTGAGCGTGCCGTCAGATGAGCATGAGAGGATCTCGCCATGGTTGGTGCGCACAAAGCGCACCTGCCACACGTCGGCCTCATGAGCGGTGAAAGCAGTGTGTGCAGCGAGCGAGTGCGAGAGCGAAGCTGCCGCGCGCCGGTCCCATAGGTAGAGAGAACCGTCGGTCGCACCCGCAGCGAGCCGGTGCGGCTGCTGCGGGTGCGCGGTGGCAGAAAGTAGCTGCGGAGCTGAGTGCTTCGCAATGCCCGACTTGGGCAGGAGGGTGGCAGCCGGGCCACGACCTGTGCGCTTATCCCAGATGAGCACATTCGCACCGGCCGTCACGATCTCGTCCTGGGAGAGCCACTCCACACTGAAGAGGCTGGACTCGTCGGAGCAGCCGAGCTGCCGCTCACCCACGCCGCCCCTGTCGAGCACACCCAGCTGCGCGCGCTCGGTGCAGTAGGCGAGGCTGTGTCCATCAGGCGAGAAGCCAACGCCAAGCACAGCTGCTCCCGTGCCCACCGGCTTGCTCCAGCAGGGCCGCAGCTCGGGCAGTTCGCCCACGAGCGAAAAGCAGCAAAGATCACCGAGCGAGCCTCCACTCGCCAGCAGTGGTGCCGCCGCTGCGAGCGAGAGCACGCATCCTTTGTGCTCGACCTCAACAAGCCGGCTGGCCTGCGGCCCGTCGTTGGCGTCGATGTCAACGCTCCAAAGCGCGAGGTGCGCCCGTTCCCCCTCGTCCCAGCTGCCGGCTGCGGCGAGAGAGGCGTGTGAACCTCCTGCCCCCTCGGCCCATACGACGGAAGAGAGCTTTCTGCCCTGAGAGCGCGACTGCCAGACACACGGGCGGAGCGGCTCTGAGACGAAGAGGTCGTCCTCATTGAGAGAGATCATGGCTCGCCCCCGCGCGCGAGGCGCAGGCTGCCCGCGGCAGAGAAAGGGGGGGGGGGGGGGGGGAGGCGGAGGGCGAGAACGGGAGGGTGGAGGGAGAGAAGAGAGAAGAGAGAGAAGAGAGAGGGGAGGGAGAGTCTTGGAGGGGGGGGGGGGGGGGGGGGGCGGGGAGGAGGCGACGGCGCGAAGTGCGAGGCGGTGAAAACAAAACGCGTGGGGACCACAGACAGAAAGACAGAGGCGAGAGCGGCGAGAAAGTCGCGTTCCGTCAAAAGAGGGCCAGTTTTTGTTCTCATGGTGTGTGCGAAAAGTCTTTTACCCGTAACATGGCAACACTACGATGGATATCAGGGCGCGTGGAGCAATCACGTCCGCTGTAAATTCTCTACTACCTATCACCGGTGGTAGACCAAGAGCTGATTTGAACCAGATGTTGGACAGGATGTGTCATATTTTGTGGACTGGAGCGCCATGGAGGTCTCTCGGATCGGGATACAGCACGGTGCATGGCACGTTCATGAAATGGAGCAGAATGGGTGTATTTGAGACCGCATATAGAGCGCTAGTGAGGCTAGAAAGAAGACAAACGGCAAGAAGGTGCGCGTTCCATTGCATTGATTCCCCACTTCCCCACCTTTGTGAAAAATATATATGGACGAGATTGCATTGGTAGAAACCCCACTGATCGAGGAAGGAAGGCTACCAAAGTGTCAGCACTGGTTGACCAAGACGGCATTCCAATTTCACTTCGCTTCTTTCCCGCGAATGTTTCAGACCAAGTCACGGTCAGTGAGACCTTGCAGCATGCTCCGCGGCCACGCCGAGGTACTCCACTGTATACTGTATGCGGACAAAGGGTATGATTCATGATTCGCACAATGACCGATGCATTGTGCATTCTTTCGGGTACGTCGAACGCATCTCGAGAAGAAGACAGCATACTCATCGTCTCGTCAACCGACGCAGAAATGAGACCAAAAGCGTTCAATTATCCCCATCCCTGCTAACACCTTTCGTTGTCACCTGGAGGTTACTTGACTCAACTGGACACTTCACATGTTGAAACCCACACGTGGTGTGACTCCATTCACTCGACTTGGGGGCGGGGTCGATATCTCGTTGAAATTCACGATCCACGTCTCACACCAAAGAGCACTGCTGATGAGTGTATGTCCACACCAAAGAGCACCGACCGCGTAAAAGCAGACAACAAGTTTCGTCACAACGTCTATATGGAGGAGACGAGGGAAGGGTGAGCAGTTGCCCTGCAGTTGAGCAGTTGCCCCTGCAGTTGAGCAGTTCTCCGCCCCCCTGCCGCCCTGCATTGCCTACCAGCCCCGCCTCCTCGCCTGCTGCCCCGCCTCCTCGCCTGCTGCCCCGCCTCCTCGCCTGTTGCCCCGCCTCCTCGCCTGTTGCCCCGCCTCCTCACCTGTTGCCCCGCCTCCTCACCTTTCGTTCGTCTGCGCCATGGACTTCAATCTCAAGCGCCCTATGGAAGCATCATGGGAGGAGGAGACCCGTCAAGTGTCAGCTCGCCTGTCTTCTGTGGCTCGAAGGAGTCAGGTGAAGATGGCGGCAGGCGGCGGGAGAGAGGGGGCGAGAGGTGGCAGGCACTAGGGGGAGGGGGGCGGGGTGGGATGAGGGATGCGGGAGGCGCGGAGGCAGGTGCAGCGAAAGCCGGCAGGCGGGGAGGCAAGTGCAGCGAAGCGGCAGGCGCGGCGAGGCAGGCAGGTTTCAAGTGAGGTGGGCGGTTGGTAGAGTGGAGCAAAAGCTCCAAGAATTGATTGTTGTGTCATGTGCCCGCCCCCGAGGGGTGCACAGGTGGTAGGAGTTACCGCCATGGGGGTGGCAGCAGAGCTGCCACACCCCATGGGGAGTCCTTGAGTGGGTGGCTGTCCGGCGGAGGTGGTGTTGTGAGTTGTGAGCCTGGGTCTGGCTGTGCTGGTCTGCAGGGAACAGGACTTTGCCTGTTCCCTGCTTCTGTGGCTGCCTGGGAGGCGAGGGTGGCGGGGCCATCTCGACGTCGGTGTCGGGCGGTGCGGAGGCCTGCGAGCGCTTCGGCTCCGGCGGCTTGGGGCGGCCCCGCTGGGGCGTCGTGGCGGCGGGGGGCTGGGAGGGGGGAGCGGTCGGCGCGCGCTCCATCGCTAAAACTATAACAATAGTTTGACGGAGAATAGGGATAGGAGTAGGCAGGAATGCATGTAGGGGTAAGAAGGTGCAACCCGAGGTACCCTTTTTTGTCACACACCTCCCGGCATTTTAGGTATATAATTTTCATTAACCCCCATCTTCTAACTTGGACACTCTCCCCAAAATAACCAAACCTGAGGTTGCAGTCTCTTAGCTCTTAGGGGGGGGGGGACATCTGAAGATTCTGGGCTAACACCTACTAGTTTCCAGGTCTATTCCACCTCCCAACGACATTATCGCCCTTTCTTCCCTTTCCTTACCCTCTTGCCCTTTCCCCCATCGTTCCTTTTTCTTCGGTTTCCGGGGTGTGGGCCAGGTTGCCAGGTGCACTACCACTCGCCCGGTTTAGCTAGAGTGTAGGTTCCGGGCAGGCCGCAGGCCTTTTGAGCTGATATTAGTTGTTTACTTTAGATATGCTCTTCTCCTGTGGAGTTTTGGCCCGTGTTCGGATGCATATAGCAATGGGCATCGGTAATGGACGCATTATCAATAGCAATAGCAGCAGCACGCAACGCACGCAGCACGCAGTATGCAACAACAACAAAACATGGCAATAGCCAATAGCACAACAGCAGCAACAACTACGCACAAAATCCCTCAGGGCGCAGGATCCGCGGAGGAGGGACTCGCCTATGCTCGAAATAGCACTGCCAGTGCGATCTTCCGGGTACGCCCGATGTGAACGTGGTCGCATGGTGGGACATTGTTCTGCTCATGCGCGATCGGGGTGCACCTCCTCTTGTGTGGAGCCAAACATCTCCTTCTTTAGGCGAATGGTCTCTCGGATGACGTCGCACTCAAGATCGGTGAGCTCAGGGTGGAAGATATCGATGTTGAGGATGATTCGGTCCTGCGACGTCGGGTTGAACGTCTCGTGCTTGAACGAGGGGTCGAACACCATCACCTCTCCGTCCCGCCAGTGGTACTTGTCGCCCGCCACCCAAATGTAGGGCGTTTCGCCGCCCTCGTCAGGGCAGACCATGCCCAAATGACAGGCGAGCACCCAGCTGCACGGGTCGACGTGCCGCGGCAGCCCAGTTCCCGGGCTCTGTCGCTGGAAGGCGACTGTCTCGCCCGCAAGGCGCAGAGTGCTGAGCGCCGCCATTGTCTCGGGACACTCCGCTGCGGGGAACGAAGCCTGCTGCACGCCCTTGTAGAAGATGGGCATTGTGCGCCAGCCAAGCGGTTTGCCCACGTCCTCAAACTGCTGCTCACGCGCGAGAAGCGCGTCGAGTTCTCGCCGGATCGCTGGCGCCGCCTCTCGCAGTGCGTCGAACGGCGGCGCTGCCGCGTCGTGGAACGGGGTGGTCGAGAGGCCAGGAAAGTAGCCGCCTATGACATGGTAGTGCGGGTGCTTGCGCAGTCGCTTGGGCATCGCGCTTTCCACTTCCGCCGCCCTGTTCGCCGCGATGTAGCCCTTAACACGCTTGAGCTCCCTCTTGGGCTTTGCTCCCCAAAGGGTCTCGATCCTCTCCTCCGCGGCGTCCCAGAAGAGGCCTCGCCAGTAGGCTTCCTCGTGCGCGTCGGAGCGGAAGTGGGTGGGCGCGGCAAGCTGGACGACGCGCGCGCGAGGTGCCAGCGTGCCGTGGGGCACAGGCCGTGGCGCGAGCGCAGAGGGGGGAAGCAGCAGCGGCGCGAGCAGCAGCATCGACCCCACGGCGAGGGAAGGGGAGCGGGGAAGCACCCTCATTTCACCGAATCAATCGTCTTGAAACTCGAATAATTCGTGAATACGCCGCGGGGAGCCTTCGCAGAGAGTGTGAAGTCTTGGCTGTGGTTAGTACGACTACTCTACTACTCTATTCTTTGTCTTGGGAGAGGAGGAGAGGGGGGGGGGAGGAAACCAAGCTATCGAGAGAGAAGAAAAGAATGTGGGAGATGGGTAACAGAGCTTTTACTCGTTAGTTAGGCGGAGAGAAGAGATACATATATGTACTTAGAGGCATTCGCTTCATGGATCAGCCCCATTTCTAGTGGTTACAATAAAATCTTACCCTTTGGTCTCTAGAGGATGCTCTCACTACATGAAAGCACCAAGGATGAATGGGCTAGGCCGACCTATGCTCAGTTTTTGATTTGGTGCTCACAATCGCGTACAGTGTATAACTTTGCGCACGATCACGTAGAACAGGGAGCTTCATGCATCAGCCCCGATGGCGGGGGCGGGCTCAGCAGCAGTAACATCACCCTGGCGGTCCACATGAAGCACAGGAGTCACAGAAACTGCACCCTTTCGAAGGTCCACACATTTCCTCTTCTTGCACCACCCTTTCTTCAGGTTGCTACAGCTCTCACAATACCGGAACTCCAACCAAGGACACGGTTCAACGCCACACGAACAATTCGGATTGCACACCATGAATGCTTGAAGTCGAACTCGCTGGCGCTCTTGATTGTCTTGTGCCCTCTCCATACGCGCGGCCTTCCTCTTTGCGACATCCTGAGCTCCTTCAGTTGCCATCCTGCGCCGCTTCTCTTTCTCTTCCTTCATGTCTCTAAGCGTCCACGACCCCGAGAGTTGGTATAGACGCTGACGTTTCGTGAAGACGGCCGCATTGACGTCGTCCTCATCGCCGTTCTCCCCAGCTTCGGAGTCGGACACGTTGGCTTTGGCACCGGAGGTATTGGAGCTCACGTTCAGCACGCCGCGCATAGGATCGTACGGCGCCTCGGCCTTGTCCTGAAGTTTCTTAGCCAAAGCCGCTAGATTCCGAACTTTCGCTTCGGCCGCCTGCAAAGAGCCCCTCATCATCCCGGGTGGAGTGGCCATCGCCTCGGTGAGGGAAGATGGACCTGGAGACGAAACAAGGCTAGACTCCTGCGCTGAGGATGCAATGTCAGTGGCTTGATCGACGAATTGTGAGCGGTCGATGACGTCGGGGCAAAGCTTGTTGCCAACGATACCTACGCGCTTGAACGCTTTAATGATGTCGTATTGGTCGCACCAAGAGAACCACATGCCTGGCACACCCAAGCGTGCGGACCCTCCTAAAATGGCCAAGAAGTCAGAAAGGCTCAGGCTTTCAAGCTCTTTGTTGTAGATTACCTGGTGTGCGTCTTTATACGCGTCTCTTGCTTTGTTGTATGACCTGTGGAACGACGAGTTGAATTGGTCGAGGGCCTGGAGAAAGCCCGATGTTCCCGATTCCTCGGAGAATATCCGAATGCCGAGACTTGCGGCGTTGCCGCTCGTGTTCTTCAAGACCTCATCGCTGAAACGAGAGGCGTGGTTGTCCAAAAGCAAAACCACAGGTCGTAGTATTGGCTCACCACCGGCCTTCACCTCTGCGTCACTCCTTTGAGTGATCCACTTGTCGAGACGCTGGAGATACGTCCAAAAAGTCTCCTCAGTTTGCATCCCCTCTGGCGCGTGGACAGGTAGACACGACCTGGTTTGACGCCGGACAAGATCAACCTCGTCGTCAAATGTGCAAGTACCGGGCGGGGCGTTCATGACCATGTCCACCGTGGCCCATTTGCGCTTCACAACGAGTTGAGCTCCGTAATTCCACCCCGAGGCGTCCCACGTCATCATGACGGTGATGGACTCTTTTGTGCTGCCCGCCCGTTGCCTCACCGTCTTGCCCTTGCGCTTTGCCACCTTTGCCCGCCGGCCCTTCTGTGGAACATCGAGAGGTTGTGGTGTTTCATCGCAGTTCAGGATGCGTCGTAAATCTTGAATGAACTGAGTCGGGGACATCGGCCGGGTAGTGAGCGTATGCGCGGCCGTTGTGCGATACATACAAGAGCACGTGCGATGAGGGGAGGTGCGCAAGAAAGGCATACCTTGGTGCGAGGATCGATGATCCCCGCGTCCATCAGCTCAGCTTCCAAGCCGAATTCGCCGTAGAAATGTCTCTGCACAACGGCCTCGTTTAACTTTCTCGACCTTCGATATTCTTCGGCCCTCGAAGTTCCCTCGTCGATCTCGATGCCATGCGCACGCCACCAGGGGTACATGCGCTGGAAGAACGTGTGAGAGAGGTCGACGTCGCTGTTCAGGTGGTCGAGCTCAGGGGTGTTGAGAAGTATAGATCCTTTGCCGAACTTGCGCGCCTTGTTGAAACGGTGACGCTCGCCGAGCATCTTGCGGACCTTGACAGAGATTTGGTGCCTGTTCTGCGGTGTGTGAGCATCAGCGCAGGCAAGGATCCATTGCGCCAATTTCATGCGCTCCTCATTCGTGAGAATCTGCCTATTCGCGTCGCGGGGTGCTTTCTCACCACTGGCTCCTTTTTGTAGAGCAGTGGTCACCTTGTGCCTCGTTGCCTGCGGAAACAGCCCTGTGGCAATGGCGGCTTTGGCGCCGACGTTGCGCTCGTGGCAGTACGCAACCGCATCTCGCACTTCCTGCAGCGCGCGCGCTCGGTCCAGGGCGCGGGCATCGCGGGCCTGGACTGTGTAGTGCCCCTTGGGCACCTTGGAGCGTACGGGGGGCTCGGATTGGGCCTTGGGAGCCATGGCAAGGGCAGGGGCCGTTCCACGAAGCGGGCCGTTCCACGAAGCGAATGCCTCTACTGAAAAATAAGGAATACTCTACACGTTCTTAAGATGTGAAGGTGGTGTGAAAGGGCTGCTGGTGTCGGCGCGTGTACGCGGCGCCGCGCCCCACGCCGCCGCGCGCGATGCTCTCCTCGGCACTCGCCTCGCTCTGCGCCGGCCGGCTGGCGGCGCCGCCGCTGATCTCGCCGATCGGACGGGCACTTGCGGTCCGCTGGATGCGCGTCCGCTCTTCCATCAAGAAGCGCTGCGCGGACTGCTACATTGTCCGGCGCGGCAAGATCAACTATGTCTACTGCCGCTCCAATGGAAGGCACAAGCAGCGACAGGGGCCCAAGCGGAAGCAGTGAGGTCCTCGCGGGCAGGGGCGCTAGGACTGGTCGAGCTATGAGGGACGTATAGAGGCGGTTCCCAAGGGACGCACGTGCAGCAGCATGGGCCAGGAGGAAGCAGTGTTGCTTGAGGCTTTCATGAGGAGACAGAAGGGGGAAAATTCGACGAAAGAGCAGTTGAGGCCGCACAACGCGAAGGCTGTGGCGCAGTTGATATTGTTTGCGGACTCTCGAGCTACTTGCGTGGCAATTGGAGCAAACGTGCATGTTCCACGATGGCGGCATTGCTTCCCACGACACCACTTGCAGCGTCGTCTATGCTTGTGGCTCTGATGCGCATGGCTTGGTCCCGGTGGATCACTTGCTGTGCTGTGGTGCTGCCTCTTTAATACATGATGTTGTTTCGCCAGGAGTGTGGGCGTGGCTGCTTCTTATTCCGTGTGCACTGGATGTGAGTGTTTGTTTGCTGCTGTTGCTTTGTTTGCCATACGAGTGTCATTCCAGTGCGTTTGAGGCTGAGGCTCATCGGGCGCTCGTCCGTTTGCTTCGGGCATGTGATGCTGGGAGATCAATGGCGCGCGAAAGCCACAGCTAGCGCTGCCCACGCTCTACTGCCACACTTTGAACTTCAAAACGATAGGGTCATGCAGCGCGCGTCGCTCCCCCTCCCCTACCTCCCCCTCTGCCGCCGAACCCGCCGCGCCGGACGATCGGACAATGACCGACGCCGCGGCACCGAAGCAACCTCGCGAATAGGCCGCGATCACCCAGATCTGCGAAAGCCACGGCGCGCGCCGCCGCCAGACAACCACACTCCAGCAAGGCCACCATGGCCACCAAGGTCGCGATCCGTCGAATGTGGGACGGAATGAAGTTGAGCCATCAAATGATCAAAAGGTCGTTTGCCTTCATTTGGTACCCCTCGTTTCCAAATACGCGATGCGGGGCCACCACGAGGGAGTCCCAATCCTAGGGGTGGGAGGGCGAGGGAGGGTGAAGGCGCGGGGGCGGCCCCAGTCTCGGCCGCGTCACAGGTACCCGCCTGCTGATATAGTACTGAAGCGATTGGAATGGATCAATAAAAAGATGGACCAGAACTTTAAAAAAGTCATCACACCTCTCTTTCCATATGCCAATTCTAAAACTGCCATGCAGGTTATAGCGGAAGCATTGGACAGCATCAGTCCGCCGCCGCCGGTTGGGGGCTCCCTGGCCGACCTAAGTTTGTTGACGTACACTGAAGAATGTTAGTTCTTATTCAATGTATTCAATTTCAAGCACAATACGAAAATTGAAAACACCTTACACTCCATTTGCGAGATTTATAAACCATTCACATTGGTTTATATTAGACACACTCTCTTGAGCAATAAATTCACTGAGAAAACAATCCTCGATATGAGTCGTGACGTTCTGCTGGCCGGTACAATCAAAACTTATGTCAATTTGGAATTAATTCCCCACCTCCAAGAATTGTTAGAAAAAAAAACTTCTGAAGGTTCGGGGCTACTCGCCTACTAGCTACTGGACTCTCCTTTGCCTCTGCTACCTACATCGCCCTTATCTTCCCTCCCTCCACCTCTTCCCCTGCCCCCCTTCTTTCCTTTTTCTTCGGTTTCCGGGGTCCGGCCTCGGTGCGCTACCTGAGGCCTGGTTCGGAGTGTGGGGTCCGGGCAGGCCTTTTGAATTTGTCGGTATTTTCGTACGTGTCTATCCGTCTGCGTTCTATTTACTTTAGTTGAGTCCGGGTTTTGATGTCTCTAGTGTCAGTGATGAGTGGCGCGCCTGAGCTACAGTTGTCTCGGTCGTCTTGTCATTTGATTCCCTCGGTGGCCCCTCGGTTGTGACCACCGAGTTGTTGGCCGCATTGCCCCGCGACGCTTGCGTCTTGATCGAACACGCTTCGGACCGACCTGCCGTTGTCGGACCGGATGGTAACCCCCTCCGTACCCGCGGCTATGCCACGTTGGTCTTCTCTCTCTCCGGTGTCGAATTCCGACACCGTTTCCTCGTTGTCGAAGGTGCGCCTATGCTTCTCCTGGGAAACGATTTCCTGGAAGCATACGCCGCTTGCATCGAACTGTCGCCGGAAGCTGGGCGTGATGGCCGCTTGACCCTTATGGTCGACGATCGTCGCGTTCCGTCCCTCGTCTCCACTCGTCCTCGTCTCTCCTCTGCACCGCTTGTCGCCGTGATCTCCGCCGACTCACCACGGGCAGAGGAGTCGTCGCTCGTTCCTATCTCGGACAACGTTTCCTCCTGTCAGGCTCACGGCGAATCGCCGCCGGCGATGCCGACGTCGATTCCCTTGCCGCCCCTCGATCCCGAGCTCGAGCCGCCCCCTCGTTTCGACTTCACTCGCAGTCCTCCTTCGTCTCCTTCTCCCTCGTTCGCCGCTGTCGATGTCGAGCCGCTTTTCGCAAAGGGATCCCCGTCGGCTGCCTCGTTGAAAGAGTTTGCTCTGTACACCAGGCAGCCCATCACCATCCCCGCGCGATCGAAGGGTACGTTCTCTGTTCGCCTACCTCTAGAGGTCATCGAGAACTACCCCGACTCCGCCATTCTCGTCGACCGTCTACCGCCCCGTGACGGCCTCGATTCTCCTCCGATGGTCGCCACCAGCGTCGAAACCCCCACCCCGGAGGGGGAGGTGTTGGTCACCGTCTGGAACCTGGCGCCACGTCCGGTAACTCTTCCTGCGTACTCGCCGGTGGCGTCAGCTCACATCGAGTACAAGTTGCACGAAGCGCGGTCGACAGCCGCCGGTGATGGAGACGACCCCGAGTCCTCGCTCACCGAGGCACAGCGCGCGCTCCTCGACGCTATCACCATTGACCCCGACAAGCAATTGTCGCCGTCCCAGAAGCAGCGCGTACGCTGCCTGCTGGCACGGCATGTCGACGCGTTCGCCCTCGACCCGAAGAACCCTCGGCACACGCACGTGATGGAGGTCGAGCTGCCTCTCCTCTCCGGCGCTACAGCCCACCGACACGCGCCATCGTCGACAAGCACGTCGCTGAGATGGAGGCGGCGGGCATCATTCGTAAGTCCAATTCGCCATGGGCTTCGCGGGTTGTTCTCGTCGGCAAGAAAGACGGATCCGTTCGCTTCTGCGTCGACTATCGGGACACGAACTCGAAGCTTCGCATCTCGGACAGCCCTCTACCGCTCACCGTCGAGGCTATCGACCGTCTATCTCGAGGCCAAGGTTCTCGAGATTCTCTTTTCCTTTGTCTGCTCGATCTTGCCTCCGGCTTCTGGTGCCTGCCCATCAAGGAAGAGGACAAACCCATCACGGCGTTCTGCACCCATCGCCAGAAGTACGAGTTCAACTACCTCCCGTTCGGCGTCCAGTCCGGCCCGTCCTACATGTGTCGTCTCATGGACGCGGTGCTCCAGGGCCTCGCGTGGGAGATTTGCATGCCGTACCTGGACGACATCGGGATTTGGTCGACAGGCACAGGCAGCACGCTTGAGGAACGCATCGACGCCTCCTTCGAGCAGATGCTTCATCGTCTCGACCTCGTCCTCGAGCGGCTCCGATGGGCCGGTCTCTCGTGTAAGGCCTCCAAGTGCATCTTGTTCGCTATCAAGGGCGAGTACCTTGGGCACGTCGTTTCTCGTCGTGGTCTCGAGATGGACCCCAAGAAAGTCGAGGCGGTACGCTCGATCGATCCGCGTCACATCAACTCGCTCGAGAAGGTCCGCTCGTTTCTCGGTCTTTGTTCGTACTACCGTCGGTTCATCAAGGGCTTCGCGCACGTTGCGGCCCCTCTCACCGACCTGACTCGTACGGGCGTCGATGTGGCTACCGTCTCTCAGTCACCTGAGTGTCAGACAGCGATCCGCCGCCTCATCGACCTCATCACGTCCGCACCAGTGTTGGCTGCGCCTCGTCACGACAAAGAGTTCATCGTCAAAACGGACGCGGCCAGTACCCTGGGTATCGGCGGAGTCCTGTCGCAAATTGACGACCACGGGCATGAGCATGTCGTCGCGTACTACGGTCGCCGCCTCACCGCCGCGGAGCGTCATTGGACCACCACCGAAGTGGAGCTTCTTGCTGCCCTGGAAAGCATTCGCACTTGGCGACCGTACCTTTGGGGCCGGCACTTCCGCCTCGTCATCGATCACCAAGCTCTCCGTTGGTTGCACACCATGAAGGACACCGTCCAGGGTGGGCCGGCGTCGCGCCTGATGCGATGGGCGCTCAAGTTGTCGGAGTATCGCTTCACCGTCGAACACAAACCTGGTGCTAATCACAAAGACGCGGATGGTGTGTCGTGCTTGGTGGCGGCAGACGACGAGACGTCGGAGACGTCCGCTCCTAAGCAGGGGGGTGGGCAGCTGCTAGCCGCCGTCGTCCCTAACTCTCGCTCTACCACGGCATCGGATGGTCAGCCGCCAGCCGTCGCCGCCTCTCGTTCTCGTACCACAACGGCATCCAGTCTGCAAGCCGACGAACGGTCGTCCAGGTTGTCCTCTACGACCAGGGATTCTATCAACCTCTCCTACCTCGACGTCGGTACACCCAACGCCGAGGCGCTCAAAGAGGCACAGGCCGAGGACCCCGACTGCCACGACCTCATTCGCTTCCTCTCCTCGTCTCCTCACAACCCCGACCTCGATCACCGTCGTTTGCGCTGGCTCAGTCGCGAATCTTCGCGATGCCTGTTGCGATCTGGACTACTCTACCGACGAGTACCGACGAGAGACGGCGAGAAGCTCTGCCTCTACGTGCCGAAGACGATGCGCCGCGCCTACCTCGAAGCCTTTCACGACCACCTGTGCCACCTCGGCGACAACCGAATGGCGCGCCTTCTACGAGACCGATATTTTTGGCCTGGCATGAACGCAGACGTCTGTGCGCACGTTCGCCAATGTCACGAGTGCACCTTAGCTAAGCCTCCCTTCCGTTACCTCGCAGACCCAAAGGGACCGCAGGTCGGCGCCTATCCGTTCGACATCGTCTTTTGCGACGTCGTCTCGATGGCTCCCACGCACGACTTCATCAAGGGCTCTCGAGGCTTCGACAAGCTCCTCGTTTTCGTGGACTCGCTCACTCGTTGGATCGAGGCGGCCCCTCACAACGGCGACCCCTCGAGTGCCGACGCACTTCACGCCTTCATGTCGTACGTCGTCTCTCGGCACGGAGTACCAAGGCAACTTCGCTCGGACTCCGGCAGCAATCTCGCTAGTCAACTCACCTCGGTCATCCTCGAGCGCACCGGCACCGACTTGCGGCCGAGCACACCTCATCATCACGAGAGCGTGGGCCTGGTCGAACGAGCTCAGCAAACATTGATCAACATGGCTCGTGCTACCGATGAAGGCGGCGGTCATTGGGTCGATCATCTCCCGTTCTTTCTAATGAGCATGCGCGCTTCAGCCAATCGCATTACCCGCATGTCGCCTGCTGCCTTGCTCTATGGCCGTGAGCTTCGCCTGCCTGCCCAGCTTTCTGATCCACCTGACACTGGCCCACCTCCCGAGTTACCTCAGGAAATTCGCTCGTACGCTTGGAAAATGCATTGTCGTTTAAAGGCGGCGTGGGCCGCGGCTTATGATGCAACTTTAGAGTCTCAAGCCGACGCACTTGCTGACACGCTACGCACTCACTCTCCCCCCATCCAATTTACTCCAGGTGATAGGGTGGTTCGCAAGATTCCAGGACACCGCAACAAGCTCCTCTACCACTACAGCGGACCATACCGCATTGCTGAGGCGCTTGGCGCTGGCCGCTACCGACTACGCGACCAAGAAAATCGCCTCCTCTCCGAGGAAGTGCATGTGACTAACCTCCGTCCCTACTATACCCTCACAGATGAAGACCCCGTCCAAAGAGATGAGTATCTGGTGGATTCACTCCTTGACCGCAAGGGTCGAGGTGATTCCAGGCAGTATCTCGTCAAGTGGCGTGGTTACGCGAAAGCTGCGGCCACATGGGAGCCGCTAGCCGAACTGCTTCGCCGCTGCGAGTCGCTCGTCACCGCCTATGATGATGCTCACCCCTTCCCGCCTCTTCGTAAGCCTCAGATGAGAAAGCGGGCTGCAAAATCACAATCTCAGACCGTCTCAACTCCACCGACGTCGCACGCGATCGAAGCTCCCGTGGGATCCGAGACCACCGGCTTGGATCATCAGGCCCCGCGCCGCTCGCCTCGTCTCGCACCGTCCTTGCACAGTGGCCCCATTGCTCATGTCTCCCATTTGCCCGTCTCAGCCCGCCCGTCTGTTGCCAACCCTGCATGTCCAATGATGCGGCCGCAGCACGCGGTCTTCGTCCTCGGGCAGTGGTGGTACTCGTCGGGATCATCGCGCGGTTCCCCGTGGTTTGGCTCCCACGCATTTGCGCACGCTGCCCTTGCCTCGCCTACCTTCGTTCGCTGTCGCTCCGAGGCTCTCGCACGCCTGTCGCCATCGGATCGCACCCTCGTCTCTCTCCTCGATACACCCTCTGCGTTCTTCTGACAGTCGCGACTGTCACGCCCCCTCCGATATCTATCAACGCCGTCGTTTACGTTTGATCGGGGTACGGGAACGTACGGGAATTCTTTTCCAGTTCCCCCCCGCGGTCGCCGAATTTTCCCCCCGCGGCCGCCGAATAGTTCCCCCCGCGGGAAGAGAGGTATGGCTCGCCCCCCCTTTCGACCACGGAGGATGGATCTCCCTCCCCTTTCGCTGCGCTCTGTCAGGAGACCCCCGTACCTCGTCGTTTAGCTCGCGCGTGACGTGCCGAGCCCGTCGTGATATCTCGCCGCCTTTCGCCGTTGGTCGCTCGACTTTTGATATCTAGGAGCACAGGGGACGCCGCGTTGTAACTTGGGTGCCGCCACACCGCCCAAACATCCAGGTAAAACTCTCGTAAAAGAGAGAAGAGGATGGGTTGCAGCGTTGAGTCCTGCGGTCTGCCGCGCCGGCCGCCGATTCTACACCTTATCGTCCGGACGGGTGTGGTACTTCCTGTCTCTTCGATCGTCGCGCACTATTCTTATAGTTCGTCGTTCGCCGTTCGTCGTTCGTTCTTCGATTCTCGATTCTCGATTCTCGTCGTTCCGCGTTCTTCGTCGTTCGTTCTTCCGTCGTTCCGCGTTCTTCGTTTCTCGTTCTTCGATTCATCGTCGATTCTCGATTCTCGTCGTTCCGCGTTCTTCGTTTCTCGTTCTTCGATTCTCGATTCTCGTCGTTCCGCGTTCTTCGTTTCTCGCTCTCGATTCTCGATTCTTGTCGTTCCGCGTTCTCATCGGTCCTCGATTGTTCGTTGTTCGTAATTCGTAACTTCTCGATTTATTGTTTCATTCGCTCTTCGGATTTATTCGCTCTTCGCTCTTGGCTCATTCGGTCTCGTTCAGGATTGCTCTTCTGCCTTTCTCGTGGCTTGCTTGGAGCTCTCCGATGTCCGTTAGGTTCTCTTCTTTCCTCGCGGGACGCTCGATCCTAGCAGGGGGGTGTCGCATTCGCGAATCGACACTCGTTAGGCTTCGCTCTTCTCTTCGTCGTTCGGTCTTTATCGTTATAATTCTCTCGTTCTCGTTCTCGGTCAAAAGCTTCGCTTGGATGCATGGGATCGTGGGTTGTGGAGCGCCCTCTCTCTTTCTCTCGAAAGAGAAGGGAAGTTTCCCCACCTTTCTTCCTCCCAAGCGCCTCGCAAATAGGTTTAATTTGCTATCTCCCCTGCGGTTCTTTATCTGCTTCTGGGGGCAATCAGGTTTAATTTGCGACCTCTTCGCATCTCCCCCTTAGGCACATCGCACTCCTTTCGTCTTATTTGGTAGGTCTCTTGGAATCCTGCGTAGCAAGATTGCCCCTCGATTCCGTTATGGTGCGATTCCCGTTCCAGACAAGATCGCCGACAGATCGCCCTTTGATCGTCGTCCGTTGTTGTCTGATCGGAGTGTTTGGGTTTGATTTCAGTCGAGTTATGTGAGAAAGTCGTGGGGCGAGAGTCGGGGTGTTTTCCTGGGTGTCGTTGTCCGTCGTCCTGTCGTCAGTCGTCATCCGCCGTCGTTCTCGCTCTCGTCGCTCTCGCTCTCGTAACACTCGTACCCAACAAACTCGCCTCGCCTCGCCAGCCCCTGCCATCACAGCCCTCCTCTCACTCGCCCTCGCCTCTCGCCGCTCGTTCCATGTCGTTCTCGCCGCCGTCCTCGCCCTCGCTCAAGCCCGCCTGCCCGCCTTCCTCTGCTGACGGGCTTCAGCCCGTCATCGTCTCCGAAGCCGTCTCCTCAGCCGCGCCTGCCGCCGGCTTGCCACCTTCCTCATTGCCCTCAGGCCCTAAGGGCCATCCCAATTCGTCACGCTTTCGGGGCGTCTCCTTTCGGGAAGATGAAAAGGTTGTCAACGATGATTTCTTCTCTGCTTCTTCCTACCTTGGGTGAGAAGCGTGCGACTTTGTTTAGTTTATCTAAGATGTCGGTTATCCTGGTGCACTCGCCTAAGTGGGTCGAGGATTCGTCTGCATCCCCACATATGCGGCACGTGTTGTCCCTACCTGGAAAGCGGTTATAAGTGCCCACTCGCCTATGTGTGATATGTTTGAAGTGGAGGTGCATGTCTCGCGCCGTTATCATTGGCGACGTGTATAGCTTCGCGAGGTGCGTCCATGTATCACCGGGAATTTGGATTCTTTCCTCCCATTTAGTTGGCCCCGTGAGGTGTTTACGTTTGCTCTCTTTCCGCTGTAGGGCCTCGGTTAGTTGTTCTACTCCGGTGTCATCTAGCGGCGTCTTGCCGTCTAGTGTATATTCGTCCGCTAGCGGGTATTCTAGTCTCTTGTTGGTTTTGTATCCTCCCCCCCATTGCGCCGGTGGGGATGGGTCTAAGTTCGAGGGTGCGGCGGGTAGTCTTTTTCCGATTATGGGCGTGCCTAGGTATGAGAGTTCCGCCTCGTGCCATCCCTCTTTGATGTTCACATAGTATTCCCCGTCTACCGTTATTCGCAGTTCGGGCGTCGGTTCCTCCGAGGTGTGTTTATTGTCGGCCTCTTCTCGTCCCGGTGGTGCGCATTCTAGTTCGGCCGTCTTATCTACCGCTGCCAGTGTCGCCTTGGCCCCACTAGCCACTAGCTAATTGGACACAACTTTTCCGTCCCGGAATCCCGCCATGCCTGACGAGCCAGGTGTCCGAGTGCTACCGGGGGGGAGGGGGCTTTGCTCCCTCCCCTCGATATTTGTCCTCCCCCCAGTGCACGCACCGACCCCGCGCACCCCAGCACGTCCTCTCCTCGAGTCCACGCGGGGGGAAAACCCCTTTCGGGTAAAAACAACGCAGGGGGGGGGGGGCACTCGTGAAAGGGAGCCGAGAAGCGCTAATCACTCCTCGCCTAAGCGAGTGGCCGCGGCGAGCCGCGGCCCTTCCCTCCTGGCTTTGGCGCCCCCGTCTTCTCTTACCCAAACGGGGCGAGAAGACACGTAAACGCCGGAGGGGAGAGCTGCCACTCCCCCCTCCCCTCCCTCTTCCCTCTTCCTCCTCTCTTCCCTGCGGCTCTGGCCATGACGCGCACCTGCGGCCCCTCTTCAGGTCCCCAGGTGGCCGGCAGGGGCCTTGGAGCGCAGCTCAGGGGGCAGGTGAGGCTGGGGCATGGCCCTGGCCCCTCCTGCCTCTCCCTCGCTGGCTCTCGAGCCCCTGCCAGTCGACTGGAGCTGGCTGGGCGCTGGGGGGTCCTGATCAAGGGGGCCCAGGGGGAGGAGGGGTTGGTCAGAGGGATTGGCTGGCCACGACAGGCCAGGGCGTGCGATTCAGGCATGCCTGTGCGGAGAGGGATGGGTCAGCATGTCAGTGTGCTCCTGGCAGGCCATCAGGCGTGCCAGGAGAGTGGGTAGCGTGGTTCCTCCCCCATGGCAGGGGAGGAGTGGAGAGAGGGGGGGGGATCGTGCCCCGCCATGGGTGAACCAAGTATAAACTTAGTTGACGAGGGCCAAATACATACGCAATATGTTATCCGGCGCTGTATTTCGTATTTCATTTCCCATCCAAGGTGGGGGGCGAGACACGAAACACGGGGTGCGTTCGCCCACCTCTCACAGGTGGTCAAACACAGGCCGCGAAAAGCATGGTGCGTAGAACTCCGACTAGCGCCCGAAACACTCTACTTTACACTCTTCAGCCCCCTACTCTCTACTCTACCAAAGGGGAGGAAGGACTTTTGTTTTTGTCCGTAACTTGTAAAGTATACCCATGGTACCTGTAGACTCTACGTAGATTCTCTGAGAAACAGAATTTCTCGCTCTCTCTAAAGGTATAAAGTAAAGTACTCTCTTCCCCTCTACTCTCTCCCCGACTATCTCTATTTCCGTCCCCGCAGCGCCCGCGTGGCGCCCTCCTCGCGTCTCCCCCTTCTCCCTCTCCCTCTTTCCCCCCCTCCCTCCCCCCGGTCGCGCTCTCCGAATGGTTCTCCTGCGCCCTCTTCTGCTCGCCGCCGCCCTGTCTTCCTCGCGCGCCCTCCAGATCGCACCGCTCGCCGCACGCTCCCGCCCTCTCTCTGTCTATGCTCAGCAGCTCCCAAACATCGACGGCTCCGGATCGCTGCGCACGCTCGTCACCTACCCAGCCAGGATGGTGTGCACTCCGCTGGCACAATCTCGTGGGATATTACACTCTCGGTCCATCACTACCACCCAACCACCTCGCTCGACGCGATGGGGGCTTGCTCTCTCCTTTCTCTCTCCACCGATACTCGTTAGCTTCCCTCGCATGCCTTCAGCCTCCCTCTCACACGAGCGTTTTACGTGCGCCCGTCACGCAGGATATCAAGGCAATTGGAGAGACGGTTTCCGACGAGTCGTTTGTAGATGACATGAAGAAGCTGGCTTCGGAGGCCGCGCCATCGCACCCCGTCGAGGTGCGGTGGCGCGACAAAGGTCGCTTCCGCTCCGTGACGATGCGCTGCACCTTCAGATCGGCCGATGAAGTCTATGCGCTGTATGCCTCGCTCGATGCGGACAAGCGCGTTAAGTTCAAGTTGTAGGCATCTTACCAATTCGGTCAGCTGGGGCTGCTGCTATCGCATCGGCAGAGATCAACAACTTTCATGGTAGAGTAAGCAAACCTATTGTGGCCGGCCGAGGCCGGCATAGCCCCAGCACTGCTGCTTGCACTATCATTTGTTCCCTGGCATGATCCACGGTGCTTGCACGTTCGCTCTTGGTATACTTGCGTCACAACACTGGAGGCTTGTGACATAGGGACACGGATAGTGGGTGCGAAATATTAGAAGGGGGCGCTACTTGGGAGCAACCTGCAAGGGCCCTCTCCTCTCGAATTCTGAGCTCCAGCTATAAGATCCGGCTCGTTTGAGCGCGAGCGTGCGAGGCCATGGCGCGGTCTTCGCAGGAGCACCTATACATTCTTGGGGTAGCTGTTTTTTTTGGCACGTGGAGGTGTGAATGTCGATTGCTTGCGCCTGGCACGTGGGCCTGCCATAACTTAGCCGTCATTGTGGCTTGATGAGAGCCCCTTGGCCGTCACTTAGCCGTCACTGTGGCTTGATGAGATACCCTTGATTGGTCGTGGCGACTTCTTTTCATCGCGTTCACCAATCTCAACAGTCGCTTAACGTGGCGGGCGCCGCATAGTGCGCAAAGTTAATGTTGATGCTGAGGAGGGGTTGGGGTTGGTCAGAGTCAGAGCAATGGGCCTGGCGCCACGGCACAGGCCAGGGCGGGCGAGTCAGGCGGGCCTGTGAGGAGAGGAATATGTCAGCAGGGCAGTGTGCTCCTGGCAAGCCATCAGGCATGCCAGAAGGGTGGGTGGTTCCTCCCCCAGAGCAAGGGAGGAGTGGAGAGAGAGGGGGGATCGTGCATCGTGCCCCCCCATGGGCGAAGCTAAGCATAAACGGTTGAAGGGGCGCAACGAAGACTACCGGTAGTCTTAAAGACAACGACTTCACCTTGTCATAACTAGGTCAAATTAGCACCCTGATCTGTATTTTTTGCGCCCAGGCAGCTCATATGGTCACTATCTAATAGGCCCCTAGCATAAATATTAAGAATTCGAACGCGAAATTCGATTTTTGAGTATACAAATATTGAAGACTACAGAAATTGACGTTGAACGACTCGCGGGCAGATTCACACAGACAGACTCACAGGGCAGCTGAGACGCCGGGCCCGGTGGATTGGGGCCCTCACAAGCACTCCCGACAGACTCGCCGCGAAGGTCCACCTGACCGCGACGAAATCACGCTCGCTATCGGCATCTGAAGTCGGGCTCCAGACGCCCTTTCGCGCGCTGCCAACGCGACCCGCAGTGGGG
>CM030934.1:2219365-2252862 GCA_018136815.1 Isochrysis galbana
AAGAGTTTTTTCCACCCCGTCGACGTACTCGTACCCCAAACGTAACTTCGTTCCACCTCCGACCGCCACCGTCGGCGCCGCCCAAATCATGGACCAACAAGTCCAGATCGAGGCTCTCCGCGGCGCTGTCGACCGCCTTGAGTCCTCTACCCTCCAAGCCGCCCAACGCCACGAAGAATTTCAGCGGGAGGTGGGGTCTACCTTCAACACGATACTCAACATTCTACAGGGCCAAGCGGGCACCACGACTTCGTCTCGAGTCGAAACTTCGCCACCGCTTGTGAAGGAGGAGACAACTCCATTGGTGCTCTCAGGCCTCGGTGAAGTTCCCTTCTCAACCTTTGCCGCCGGCCGCCGTCCTCCATTCTACCGAATTCGATTTCCGATCCCGGACCCAATACGCCTGTTCCTGTCCCGTCTGCCAAGCCTGTTTCTGATCCCCAACCTCCACCCACCGTCGCGGGCCTCCGTTCGCTTCCAAATCCGGCGGCTCGGCGCCATCCCGTCGATCCAAGCCTCGCCGGTGATGTTTCTGAGCGAGAGGTCATCCTAGCCTCGTGGACCAACTGTTTAAGGATGCCGCCTACGAGGTAGCCTCTCTCTACAGGAAGTCCGACGATTTCGAGCTCATCCACGCCATTCTCAACGGCGGCCTCTCTCGAGCCGGCAATGTTTGGCACTACCGCGTGTTTTTCGAGGAGGAGCACGTGACCAAGTGGGCTCGGAGCCGCTTCTTCCTCGACCGGATCCTCCATCACCAAGTCCGAATGGGCAAAGAGCTTTCCGAGATCAAGTTCCCCAAGGGCCTGGCCTCGGACGTCCAGATAGCGGCTACTCCTGGAATGATTTTCGTCTGTCCTTCATCAAGCCGCTCGAGCGCGCCCTCTCGCTCGGCTGCGACCACCGTGAAATCTTTACATCCTTGCTAGCGGCCGCCAACTTGTGCACCACCGGCAACCAAAGGATTTACGCCTTCCTCCTCGATCTCGCCGAAGATCCGGTTCTCTCTCTCACCCCGCGCTAGCCTGCGACGTGCTTCTCCGCAAGTGCGACGCCACTTTCGCGGCCAACGTGCCCGGCTTCGCCAAAGACTCCGCCTCCATGGAGTGGGACCGGCTCGTAGCCCGTGAAGCCGGCTCCGATCTCTTAGAGCTATCCAAGAATTTGGTGCGTGCGTACGTCCGCAAGATGGGCGACGCGAAGGTGGATGCCACGACGGTCTGGGACCACCCGAACATGTCGCACGATATCAATCAACGATTCGAGTCCATTATCCGGAACGACAAGGTCGACGCGGCTCGCGGCGTGGATAACGCGACCAAGTTCGGCGAGTGTCTTGCAAAGACCCGCTTCCGCGTCGAGAACCACGAGCTTCCTCGTTCGGCCCTTTCGTGCGTCAACTTATGCCAGCGCTACCTGAGCCCGTACGAACAGGCCCGTGCTGGCCAACAACAAATGTCGGTCACGGTCGCCGCCGTGACGCCGCCGGCGAGTACTTCCAAGGCCACAAAGACCGCCAAGGTTGCTAAGGCTGCCTCTAACCCCGCGGACACTACGGCTTCGATGGTCGCCGCCGTCCAAGCGGCGGTGGCCGAGGCATTAAAATCGCCAAACAACAACTCGAACCGCAAGGCGACTGGCGCTGACAACCGTCGGGCTCCGCCTCCGCCTACGAATTACTCCGCATCGTCTCCGCTACCGGACGCACTTCTTGACCGTCCTCTCGGCAAAAGCACGTCTTCTCGTCGCCAATGTGACCCCCCTCCGAACGGCCTTGGACTTCCGGCCGATTCGGGCCTCTCGGAATGGGATCCAGGTAGCTGGTCTCGAGCGCGAGCCCGCTTCTGGCAATTTCTCGTTACGCGGGTCACCCGGCCCTTCGCGCGGCGCTCACGCGCTGCCGTCCCTCGGATGCCACCATGACGGCGCCGCGCCTCGACGACTTAGACCGCGACGTCAAAGAGTGGACCGACGCCAACGGCTGTGCGTACTGCGCCTTTCGTCCCCGGGCTCCATCGGGTACGCCCGAGGCAGACCTGTGGAAATATGGCACGGGCGACGGAGCTCATAACCCCGTCGTTTGCCAACCATACATTCGTTTTCTCTGCGAAGGCGGTGGTGGCGAGTGTGGTAACGACCCAGAAGTCCACCGCCGCCTCCGCACGATGGTCGTTCTCCGTCCGGCCCAGTAGGTCGTCGGCGGGGCCCACGTCCGCGTTGTTACCCCGCTACCAGTCCAGGGTAGTGGGCCCGAACGCCACCCACCAAAAGATCGTATTACGCTACGGCCGGGTACTTCTACGGCCTCCAACCAGTACCCCAAGATTCCCAAGTTCTAGACAAGCCCTGCCACCTCCATCCCCCTCTTTCTCCTGCCTCCTCGCCGATTGCCCCTACTTCTCCCAAGGCCGATGATACCATCCTGATTCTCGATATCACGCACGAGTCCTCCAAACCAAGTCAACCGCTGCCGCTTCTATATCAACTCAAGCCGCTGAACCGCTACTCCACGCCACTTCCCAAGCATCCCCAGTCCAAGACCTCACGGTCTACGAAAGTCCAGCCGCCGCAGGCCCAATCCAACCCTCAATCTCTCAAATCAAATTTCGCATGTCCGAGCCACAAAACGTCTCCCGAGTACGAGTCCGAGTCCAAGTCACGTTCAGAATTACCCTCTTCGTCTTACGCCACCGCGAGCCCATCTACGAGTCTGAGCCCAGTCCAGTCATCACCGGTATCACCAGTCTCCATCCCTACGACGATGGAGACGCAGTTCCCCGGTTCTTCCCCACTTTCTTTCGAGTCCGAGTCCGAACCTGTTTTGAGCAAACCCCGTTCTGAGCCATCCGAGTCCGAGTCCGAGTCCGAGTTTACAACGTCACCGAGTCCTACCACGCGGTCGACCGCAGGATTAACGGAGCTCCAGCCACCCACTGAGCCTCCGACGACCACTCCTTCCGGGGGAGTGTTCACCTTCGGTCCTCCGCGCCCCGAGTCCGAGTCATTTGGAATCTCCGGTCACGTCCAGAATTCCAACCATACCCGAGCCCCGTTTCACGAGCCACCGCGTATTGAGTCCAAACACAAGCTGACGCCGGAGCCCTCGGCGACAGCCACTGTGTCCTTGTCCGAGCCACCGTTCCGAGTCTCGCCGCAGCCGGCCTGCCACTCCAGCAAGCTGCACGCTGCCGAGCCGATCCCTTCCGTTTCCGTTCCGAGTCCGAGTCCAATCGCACAAGACAGTGCATCCCGAGCCCGCGTAATCAAGCCCGTCACCGAGTCCGAGTTTACGGCCGCACCGAGCCAACCGGTGCTGGCCACCATGCCCCTATCGTCATCACAAGCTTCCGCCTCGTCCTCATCGACGGTTGCGACGGCAGGGGGCTTCACTTTTGGGCCGGCCCCGTCCGTTCCCATTTCGAAAGTTAGCCCTGTTTTTGGCGTCCAGCACGCCAGAAACAACGAGTCCGAGTCCGAGTACAAATCAACGTCACCGCGGAGCCCGCGGTCGACCACCGGCGTTCCCACGCCACCCCATCAACCGAGAGCCATGGAGGAGCTGGCACAGCCGTCTCCTAGCCCCTCTCAAGTCGCTGAGTCTTCCGAGTTCGAGTCTGAGTCAACCGTAATTTCAGCGGTCCATCCACCCGCTAGCCCGAGCCAAGTCCTCCGAAGAATGCTTCGCATTGCAAAACCTCTTCGGCCACCACCCACGCCAGCCGCTGCCGCAGAGCCACAACCCTGGCCTCAGCCTTCCCCGCAGCCGGCTTCTACGACAGCCACGTCCCTTCTTTCGCCGGCGCCGACCCCGCCGACGACAGATTGCAACGAAGTCGATGCCTGGCCCGATTCCTCTTCCGACGTGACCATGGAGAGGGACCACAACTCCCTTGCACGTCGAGGAACGACCGCCTCCCAAACCGAGCTTCTACGCCCATTGAGCCAGTACAACCGAGTCTCTAAGCAATGCCCTTCACGCCTCTCATCGGTGGTGTCGCAGCCGCGGCGTCCGTCGCCGCAATCCGACACCCCACCTCTCCGAGCTTGGTCGTCGATCCCGTCCTCCGAGCCCGTTTCCACGTCGTCGATATCCGAGTCTTCTTTCATTCGTCCTACGTCGCCGCGGCCACCGGTTGCAGCCTCCAAGCACAGCCTGCCTCTCGATACCACTGCCAACGCCATCATGCGCGTGGCAGCGATCAATGCGTCCGCGATCCAGTCCTTCGATTCCTCTCAAAACAACTCCGATGTCGGCACCCGCGATGATACCCCGTCACCCGCTCTCCACGCTCTCGCCTCTCTTCGTGCACGAGCGAGCGGCTCTGCGGTGGTATTGCCTCGGCACCTGACGGAGGCAGCCCAAGAACTTCGCCGGCCTCGCAATGGCACCCTAGCCTCGCCTGCCGCCGCGCTACCCAAGCACTTCGATGAGCTTTGCGCCGAGCTCACGAAGATGAATCAACGAGTCCAAGACGGGCTGACGTCTGGCTGTCACGCACCACGCGTTCTCGTCGTCGGCGAGACGAGCGGCGTCGTCTCCTCGATGTTCCTACTCGCCGGAGCTGATGTGGCTACGTGCGATTTGTATCCTTCCGAGATTGATTACGTGCCCCACTTCCAAGGCGACGCGCTTCATGTCCAAAACCTAGGTTGGGACCTGGTCATCGCCCACCCGCCCTGCACGTACCTCTCCGCCGTCAGTAGCCAATGGCTTTCACAAGAACCCGGACGTCGTGCCGCTCTTGAGTCGGCCGCCCGCGTCTTCAAGTCAATGGCCTCCGCCACTGCTCCGTTTGTAGCGGTTGAAAACCCTCGGATGCATGCGGAAGCTCGCCGTTTAGTCGGGGGGTTGACCCCGACCCAAGTCGTCCAACCCTGGGAGCACGGCACTGGACACCAGAAAGCCACGGGGTTGTACCTCACCAAAGGGCTGCCGCCCCTCCAGCCAACCTGCGTCGTGGATGGCCGTGAGTCGGCCATGGCTAACCTCTCTCCTTCACCGCACCGTGGCGCTCTCCGCAGCCGCACCTACGTCGGCGTAGCTGGAGCGATGGCGATCCATTGGATGCCTGTTCTTCTTCGATATTTGAGCCAACAGGGAGACCAGGCATCGACGAAGAAACTGTCCGCGTTGGAGCTACTCGCTTGCGCGCGGCGCAGCCTATTGGACCGGCCTTCACTAAGTTCAACCGAGGCTACCGCCTACGAGCCGTGGTCGGCTCTTCATCGTTATGAGAGGGGGAGGGAATCTAGTGAAGTTTCTTCCGACCCCGTTGTTTCCCGTCCAGCTACTCCCGAGACAAACAACCACGAAGACCAAAAAGAAACCCACGATAACTACGACAACGACACGCCACTCTACGCCTCCGAGTCTACTCTCCACGACCCATTCTCTCCATGGACCGCCCCGCCTCCGGCACGCGCGAGCTCGCCGCGTCCGACGACGCCGACGACTCTCCGGAAGCGGCGCCAACAATGGCAATCATTCGGAGTGAACGGGGACCCGAAATGGTCCAACGTCACGCTCGAAACCGCTGACGAAATAAGAGCGCAAGCTCTAGCCGGACGAGGCGCCGACGAGGAATCCGACCTCGCCGCTGCCGTCCGAGCGCCAATCGAGTTCGTGGAAGCCAAAGGCATCCGCGCCGAAGAGTTAGCCTCACTAGTTCGAAGACCCAAGACAGAAGCCCAAGCCCGTCTCGAGAAAGATTGGGAAAAGATGTCCGACCACCCGAGGCACCCCACCGACAAGAGAGGCCTGGGCTACACTAGCCCCAAGCTATCACCCTGCCCCTCTACCCACGAGGACGACGCCTCTAGGCCCTATGCCACGATAGCGGCAGTCGGAGTACCCGAAGAGACGACGTCCACTTTGACGAAGAATTCACCCGAGCAACCACTCTGTCGACCAACCCTGTCCCCGTCCGACACCATCGCATACGTGACCGCGCACCGACCGGAGAGTGTCGTGGATACCCTGCCCTCAGCTTACCCAAGGCATTGTCTATATGTTCGAGATCTAATGGTCTGCCGCTCCGGCGAGGCTACCAGCAAAGAAGGAGTCATCTTAGCCGACTCCGCCCTCACGGTCAACAGCACCCTCGCTGACACCGGAGCTGGCCCGTCGGTCGTGACCACTTCCCTCTTGTCCGGCCTACCCAACGACGCATGCGTCGAGCGGCTGCCACAAGCCGTGGTGACACCGCTTCACGGTCCGGACGGCCTACCTCTTATCACGCGAGGCAAGGCTCGAATCGTCTTCTCCGTCGGCGGATTTCTCTTTCGTCATACGTTCATGGTGATTGAAGGCAACCCGATGCTGCTGCTCGGGAACGACTTCTTAGCCACGCACGCCGCTTCGATTCAGCTCGCCTCCGACAGCGCGGACGGCTCTATCACTCTCGGTGCTCCATCCACGGTGGCTCCTCTTGGGGTTAATGGCAGTCCAAGCCCCGACGCCCCGCCGATCTTTCGCGTCTCGACGTCACCGATAGCGATGGTCCCTGTCAGCCTGACTTGTGCACAAGTCTGTCCGACCTCCGCGAACCCAATTACGACTGACTTCTTCCGAGGGCCGCAGGCCGCCGAAAACGACAACCAGCTAGTCTCCGAGCCTCTCTTCAACACGGCCGATGAGTTTGCCGCCAAAGCGCCGGCATCATGTGGCTCCGAGTACCTCCTATATACCCACGAACCTATCACGATCCCGGCCTATCATCGGGCAACGTTTCACGTCCGAATTCCACTAGCTCTTCGAGAACACGAAGATTGCGCCATGCTCGTGGACCGACTACCTACGCGTGAAACGATCGATAGCTCTCCTCTCGTCATCCCTCAAGTAGAGAGGCCGAACTCCAACCACACCATCGCGATTACGGTGGTCAATACTGACCCCAAACCTCTACATCTTCCGTCGTTCCATCCTGTAGCTTCGTTACAGGTTCGATTCAAGATTCACGCTGGAACTTATCGCCGCGTCGGTGACGTTAACTCGCCGGATGTGATTGAGTCGCTCGACGAGGACCAATGTAAGCTCCTCGAGGCAGCCAAGATCGACCCCGAGGGCCGTCTCTCGATGCCCCAACGTGAACAAGTTCGTCGTCTACTGGCCCGACGTATCGCTGCTTTCGCAATTGACCCGACCAACCCGAATCACACTCACGTGATGGAGGTAGAGCTACCGCTCAACCCCGGAGTCGAAGCTCACCGCCACGCACCGTCTAGAGTTGGACGAGAGGGTGAGAAGATCATAGAGGACGAAGTTTGCAAGATGGAGTCCGCGGGTATCATCAGGAAATCAAACTCGTCGTGGGCCTCTCGAGTCGTGCTGGTCACTAAGAAGGATGGCTCAGTACGTTTCTGCGTAGATTACCGCGACGTCAACTCCAAGCTTCGTCTAGAGGACAGCCCTCTTCCCCTCACGGTAGAAGCCATCGACCGATTGTCGTCCGGCCAAGGCAACCTTGATTCTCTATTCCTTTGCACCCTGGACCTGGCATCTGGTTTCTGGGGTATACCGATCAAAGAGTCCGATAAACATATCACCGCGTTCACTACTCATCGCGGCAAGTACGAGTTCAATTACTTGCCTTTTGGTGTTCAATCCGGTCCCTCGTATATGTGCCGCCTCATGGACGCCGTTCTCGGTGGGCTGGCATGGGAGATTTGTATGCCATACTTGGATGATGTCGGCGCCTGGTCGACAGGCGTAGGTGACTCGCTGCAGGCCAGGGAAGAGTCGTCATTCCAACAAATGTTACACCGTCTTGATCTTGTCTTGGAACGTCTCATCTGGGCGGGCCTCACTTGCAAGATGTCGAAATGCGTTTTCTTCGCCACCTCGGCTGAATATCTCGGCCACGTTGTTTCGCGTGAGGGTCTTCGGATGGATCCCAAGAAAGTGGAAGCCGTCTCAAAAATCGACCCTACCCAAATCAACTCGATCGAAGCCGTCCGTTCTTTCCTTGGGCTGTGCTCGTACTACCGCCGTTTTATACGCCGTTTTGCGATCCGTGCAGCGCCGTTAACCGCTCTCACGCGGAAAGGGTGCGATGTCCCGGTCGAGTCGCAAACAGAAGCCTGTCGCCAGGCTATCGAAGATCTCAAGCAAGCTATCTGTGAAGAACCCGTACTCGCACCTCCTCGAGACGACCGTCCTTTCCTCGTTAAGACCGACGGTGCTAGCAAGCTCGGCATCGCCGGCGTCCTTGCTCAGAAAGACGACGAAGGGAGAGAGCGCGTTGTTGCATACTACGGTCGTAGTTTGAGTCCGGCTGAGCGCCATTGGACAGTTACTGAAATCGAACTTCTAGCAGCGCTAGAATCGATCCGAAATTGGAGGCCTTATCTTTGGGGTCGCCACTTCACCCTCGTCGTAGACCATTCAGCTTTGCGCTGGCTTCACACGATGAAAGATCAAGTCACCGGTGGTCCAGCCTCGCGCCTCATGCGATGGGTCCTAAAGCTAGCCGAATATCGATTCGACGTCGTGCACAAACCTGGAGTCACTCACTGGGACGCCGACGGCTTGTCCCGCTTAGTTGCTCTCGAGCCCGACCACGATCCTCTCCACCACGAGGAGAGTGAGGTCCATTCTTTCGATTCTTTTGAAATTAACGACATAGTTGCCGCCGCGGTTACTTCATCCACCCTCACTGCTCGCCGCCAACAAGCAAACGATAGGCTCGCTCGTCAAGCATCGGAATCTTCGGAGTCGATTACCTCCTCGTATCTCGATGTGGGCGTGCCTCATGCCGACGAATTGCGTCAAGCGCTCTCTACCGACGAGTTCGCTAGCTCGATCATTTCTGAACTCGAGTCGATCCTTCCGAAAGCTTCCTCTTCGATCGACTCTAGCTCGTCGTCGAAGAAAAGGTCCCGATTCCTGCTTCGCGATGGCCTACTCTACTACCGCTCCTCAGAGGCGGAAGAGGCTCCTCTTCGTTTATACATTCCGGAGTCCCTTCGTGACACGTACCTCCGCGCCTACCATGACCACCTTGGTCACCCAGGTGCGACAAGGATGACTACCCTACTTCGTTCTCGAGTTTACTGGCCTGGCCTATCCGCCTCTGTATCGGAGTACGTTCGAGAGTGCCATGAATGCACTCTTGGCAAACCGTTACCGCGACCGCTCGCCCATCCATCCGGTCTTTCTATCGGATCCTATCCTTTCGACGTCGTCTATTGCGATATTCTTTCGATGGCTCCCACCCACGATTTCGTATCCGGCCGCTCCGGTTTTGATAAGCTGATTGTTTTCGTCGATTCTCTCTCTCGTTGGATTGAAGCTGAGCCTTGCAACGGTAACCCCTCGTCCGCAAAATGTCTGGACGTCTTCATGCGTCTCATCGTATCTCGTTATGGAGTCCCTCGCCAACTTCGAACCGACGCCGGCTCGAATCTTTGCTCTCGGTTAGTGGACCTAATTCTCAAAGCGACTGGCACGGACTTGAGCACTACTGAAGCCTATCGCCACGAAGGCGTAGGGCTAGTGGAAAGAGCTCAACAAACTCTCCTCACGATGACTCGAGTCTCCAATGAAGGCGGCGCCCATTGGGTCGACCACCTTCCGTTTCTTCTCATGTCTATGCGAGCGACCGCCGGTCGCGTCGTACCCAAGTCACCCGCGGCTATCTTGTTTGGTCGGGAGCTTCGTCTTCCTGCTCAACTTGCTGACCCTGCTCCTGTCCTGGAGTTGCTTCCAACTAGGCCTCCGTCCGATGCCGTCACTTACGCTACCGAGCTCAATAAGAAGCTTCTCGAGTCGTGGCGTTCCGCCCTCGAAAGTACTCAAGAAGCTCAACGCGAATCGATGCGCTCCGCCTCTCAAAAGTCTAAACTCGGTGTCACCTTCAAACCAGGAGACAGAGTTTGTCGTCGAATCCCTGGCCACGCCAACAAACTTCAATATCTCTACTCCGGTCCCTACCGAGTAGAAGAAGCAATCTCGGCCACTCGCTACCGTCTACGCGACCTCGAAAATCGTCAAGTCAAGGACGAAGTTCACATCTCCAACCTCCGTCCGTACTTCACCGTCACCGATTCGTCTCCGCTCACCGACGATGAGTACTTGGTTGAAGAGTTGCTCGATCGCAAGGGCGATGGAGTTTCATTCAAGTATCTCGTCAAATGGCGCGGCTATCCTCGTTCTGAAGCTACTTGGGAGTCTCGAATTGAGTTGCTTCGGCGTTGTGCTGATCTAGTTGAGTCGTACGACACCACTTTCGACCGCCGTCCGGTTCAACCCCAAGCTCACTCCGCTGTAGACTCCTCTTCAAGTCCAAGCTCAAGTTCCCAATCCAATCAAGTTATTCCACGTCGAATTCAAGAGACAAGTCGTACTCCTCCTGATCTGCCTTCGAGTCGTACTCGTTCTCGTTCACGTTCGTAGCGCTAAGTCGACCGGAAGTGGATGATTAGCGTCGCGTCAGCGCCTGACCCAGCGCAACTGCCCGAGCAAAACTCCTGTAAAAGGGAGAACGTGGTAGGACGTGACGTACGAAATCGGGGGCCGCCGCGCTAAGCTGCCGATTTTGTGCTCGCTTTGGATCCATGGGTTAATCCTCCTCCTCTAGGTCTCTCGTCTCGTATGGTCAAATGAACTCTTTTGGCTCGACATCGGGAGACGTCTCGATTTAAGTCGGGGGGTGTTGTATTCCTGCCCATCTGAAGGCTGTAGGCATGAATATTCGTGTAAGGTACGCGCTCACAATTACAATTGAACAGTTCCCCGTGTTGCCACTGACGCACAAGACACACAGATTCGGATTCCCCATGGTCTCAAGTCCAGGTTTGCCGATTTTGATCTCGAAATTTGCGATTCGAATTTTGTTTTTGCTGTTACTATAATTGTTGGCTCGTTTAAGGTAATAAACCGGCATGACTTCGACTTCTCGTTCTGCAGTCGCTCTGCGAGACTCTCTCTCTCTCTCTCCGTCCGCCTCTCCTCGGCCGACGGTAGGAAGATTCGTCCAAAACATTCTCCGGTCCCAAGATATCTCGTGGGGGGTCTCTCCGCGCTCCGCGAGGGAAAGGACGCGATCTCGCTCCGAGATCGGCCTCGCGCCCTCCCACGCTGCCCCGCCGTGCCCTCGGTCCCTCGCCCCCCCCCCGCGGCAGGTTCTTTCCCTCGGCGTGCCATCCGTCGCTTCCGGCCGTTATATTATCCCCCCCCGCGCGAGGTTCTTCTCCTCCGTGCGCGGTTCGTTTCCTCCGGCCGTCGTTCGTTCCCCCCCCGCGCGCGTTATTCCCCCCCCCTTCGCTTCGATTCCTCTCGCGATTCCTTCGATGATTGCCTTCATCTCGTCCGTTCTTCTTCGCGATTCTCGCGGAGGGGGCACCGACGTTTAACGTTAGTTTCGCCGTGGTTTCGGTAAAAGAAAGGTAGAACGAATGGCACGCGCCTCGCGTCTCGCGTCTTGTTTCGTCGCCCTTTGCTCGTCTCTTGTCTAGAAGGTCTCTCCGCACATCGCCTTCTTCCCCCGCGCGAGTTTGGATCTCTCCTCGACCCTCCGCGTTGGCTTAAGCGGACGAGTTTCGCTTTAACGATAGTCCGAACCCTTCGTTTGCGTAGTTATGCGCTCTCGTTCCGTATTTCTTCGCGCATGGCGATCGATCGCGACCTCAGCCTTCGCCGCGCGGGAGGGGTTTGTTTATCGAATGATTCCGGAGTGTTTACGTTAGTTTTCTGAGCCCAAGGACTTTGGTTTTTGGGTTTCTAGTGAGTGTTTTTGTAGCAACTTCGTCGAGTCCCTCCGTGTTCCCAAGCGAGTCCCCCCCGAGTTCCCGAGTCTATACCCCGAGTCAACGAGTCAATACAAGTCAAGCACGCGCCTGAGCCACCCCCAGTCGCCTGCCACCACCTCCCACAAGCCTCCTTCCGCACTTCCGCGCCCACCGTGCTCCGTGCGTGCGTCGTGCGTCGTGCGTCGATCACCATGCCCGTAGTCAACCCCGAGGAAAGCTCCATGAGCTCCCCACAAGAACCGCGTTCCGCGCTAGCTGCCGGCGCGCCCTCGCAGGCAATCTCCAAGAGTGAGATCAGCCTTGCTCTGACAGAGGCAGCCTCCATTGAGATGCCCCGGTTCATCCTTAGGACGCGGTCGTAGGTGCCGAAGACGGACTCGGCGAGTCGATCATTGGTTGCGTCGAGACCGATTGAGTCCAAGTGCGCGTCCGATGTGCGCTCCGCTACAACCGATACACGGAGAGAAGACAAAAGACAGTCATGGAACATTTGATGACATCGAGAGAAAGTAAGAGAAGAGGCGGTATACCAATCGACGAGACCTTGAGGCTTAAAATAACCCACAGTTTAGATAGAAGTAAAAGTCTGTCATCGTAGGGAATACGACAATGTATACCCGTCCACCTATACCCACAAAACTCGCGTTCTGCAGTTCTGGGTCCCTTCCCCCGCCCCCTCGTGAGCGTGCGTGAGCGGGTGTGCGAGGCCAGGCTGGGGAGGGTGTGGGTGGTGCGAGCGCGTGGAGGACCACCCCCAGCGACCCTCTGAGGGTGTTGGGGGAAGGCTCTTGCTCTTACCCGATCGCGGCGTGGGCCAGCGTCAGATGGCCGCCACGCCATCGGGGGGGCTCGGCAGGCCACTGACCGCGACGGCCGCCACCGTGAGTGTCGTTTCTCACGAAAACGAAAAAAATACAACTCCCGTGAGTAGCTGGCCCACCCCCCTAGTCTGCTACAGTGTATGTATGCTATATGTATTTGCTATATTCATATTCCCCGAGAAAGAGAACAGAGAAAAGAGGAGAAAGGAGAACAGAGGATAGGAGGGGGGAAGAGAGAGAGAAGGAGAGCGAGCCAAAGAGAGGAGGAACCCCCCGTTAGCTATCGGGGGATTTCCTCTTCCCCCGATAGCTATCGGGGGGTCCGCTTACGGCACCCCCCAGGAGCTATCCCCCGATAGCTCTCGGCCTGGCCAGGGTGAGAGGGGCCTCTGCCATAAGGCATGCCCAGTGGAGTGGCGGTCCTGTCCGCCTGCTGCAATCCTCTTGAGGTCTGCAGCCATCTGCCTCCCATGTGGGAGGGCAGCATGGCTGCTGTGGGTGGTGTGGCCGGGGCCACGGGCCGTGTGGCGCGACCGGGGTCGCACGCACCTTGTCGGCCTCCGATGGTGGACGCGGCCGCTTCGCCAGCGACTGGTCCGTGGGGGCAGGGGGGCCGCCCTCGGCGGGGGGGCCGAAGGAGAGGAGGGGCTCGGCGGCGCGCTCCATCGCAACCAACTATAAAGTTAGTTGCCCCCGTAAGCTTAAGCATTAAGCTACCGGAGAGAAATGCGGACAGGCAGAGAGAAACGCGCGAAGGTCGAAGGTCTCGCGCGTTCCGTAGATGTAGATGAGGACCAATTTTATTTTTATTCACATTTTGATTTGTAATTTGTAACGGAAATAGTCCAAAAAAACTATGATTTTTAGAATTTCTAAAAATTGTATCAAGTTTTATTACTAGATGTGAACAACAGCGGGTGACTTCTAGAAAGACATCAAAAACAGCTGTGTTTTGGGGATTATCGATTATCAAAAAAACCCAATAAAAAATACAGTCGTGCGAAAAACGGTGGGGCCAAATATATACCACGAGCCACGAGAACTTTGTGGACGAGTGGACGACGATTCCGAACCGTAATCGTAATCGTCCCCAATAGCGCTATTCCGCTTGCCGGCTCGGGAGCGCAGCATCTCTCTTCCTTCGCTACGCGAAGAGGGGTGTGGATAGGCGCATATCATCCATCCGAAGTCGTCTAAGCGTCTAAGCTAGAAGCTAGTGTAGTGCGAATGTAAATGTACGGTTTCGGTTTCACAGTAACCGTCGTTCACACCAACAACGCTCTAGACTCTTCGGCTTTCGGTTTCCCACCCTCCCATCCCATTGTTAGGCTGTACGTGTGCCATAGGAGAATTATAATAATATCCTATAGGGCATATCATCCATCCGAAGTCGTCTAAGCTACTGTAGTGCCAAGATACAAGAGAAAGTACTATTTAGTTATACCTAGAACCAAGATCGAGTTTTCTTCTCGGCGCGCGGCGCGATGTCCGACGGCTCGGCGCCGCCGCCTCCCCCTCCCCCTCGTCCCCCTCCCCGTCCCCCGCCCGCTGCAGCTGCGGCTACGCCCGGGACCAGCTGCTGCTCAAGCTGTGCGTGCTCTCAGCCGGCGCGTCGCCCTCTCCCGCTTCGCCCCATGCGCAAGCTCCCACGCTATGGGATCCATGCTCAGCTGATGGTGCTGCCGCCTCCAGCCTCCCGCTCCCTCCCCTCCCCCTCCTCCCCCTCCTCCTCCTCCTCGAACGGGCGAGGCAGCGCGCACGCGACCGGGGTGAGCCTCCGGCTCCTCGGCCTGCCTGCGCACGTGCGTCGGTGGTACGCTTCGCGCGCCCCGAAGGAGGCAGCGGAGCCAGATGGGGCAGGAGCCAACTCGGTCTTCCGCAGGCTGCTCGGCAAGCCGGCTGCCCCAGAGCCGTGGTTCGTGCGCTGGGCACCAAGGCTTTCGTGGGAGGACCGGGTGCTTGGCTTCCTGGCCTGCCTCGTTATTGCTTGGGCACTCACCGCCTCCTCCATCTTCTCGTACCACTTGCTGCTCATGGGTGCGCCTTGCGCTGCAAATGCTCGCAGCGCACGTCCGAGCATGCTACGATTGCGCATGCCACCGGGCTCCGCGAGCGCAGCGACTGCACCTTTACCTCACCGAATACGTGCGCTTGCTTACAGGGGAGCCGGGCCCCTTTGCGACTCGGTACACCCTCGGTAATGTGCTGGCGATTGCGTCTTCATCGTTCCTCGTCGGGCCACAACAACAGGTGCAACGCTACCCTCATAGCAGCTATTGGGCGAGCGTACTTACTGGCCGCGTGCACTGGCCCTACGGTGATCCCCACGCGTTGTACTATGTAACTGCGCACTGCGTGCGCAAACCGCGCAGCGGGTGCTGCTTGTAGCATGTGACCGCCACTTGTCTTTGCGCTGGGTGCACCGTATTGGACGTCACATGGTTGTGCGCATGTATCTTACTCATGCGCTCCACGCAGACAGCCTAATAACGGCGCCAAGACACGCCTACCGTTCCGCCGCACAGGTGCGGCAGATGCTCGACCCCGTACGACGCACAGCGACTGTCTTTTACCTCGGCTCGATCGGCGCCACCTTAGTCTCAGCGCTCATCCTGCGGATCACAGAGCTTGTCCTCGCGTGCATCTGCCTCCAATTCTGTGCCATGCTGTGGTACGGTCTTTCGTACATCCCATACGGCAAGCAGCTTGTCAGCAGGGTGTGTCGATGGCTATTGTCGCGGAGATGAGCTTACCACCGGCTCAGCTTGCGCGTTCGGATGCACCATTTTTCTTGTTGTAATGCACATGCGGCCCCTGTGCGAGTTCCACACCATTTGAGTAGAACCTGCAGTCAAATGTGTGTGAGAGAGAAGGGGGGCGGAGGGGGGGGGGGGGGGGGGGCGGTGGCAGCAGGGGGGGGGGGCAAGGAGGCGGATGAACCCGCTCTGAGCGTGAATTTGTCGGATGAACCCGCTCTAAGCGTTAGTACCACTACCATTACTCCCACTAGCCCATCTTAGATCTTAGGAGAGGCTCAAGGCGCCTACGGGGGCCTTTGTGGCAAGTACCTCAAGGTGCAGTCATTTATTTTTCGAGGATCGCAAAACTATTGTTATAGTTCGAGCGATGGAGCGCGCGCCGACCGCTCCCGATCCCCAGCCTCCCGCCGTCACGACGCCCCACAGGGGCCGCCCCAAGCCGCCGGAGCCGAAGCGCTCGCAGGCCGCCCCACTGACTGACAGCGACGTCGATATGATCCTCCCACCCTCGCCTCCCCACCAGGCGCAGAAGCAGGGAACAGGGAGGGCCCTGTTCCCTGCAGACCAGCAGGGCCAGACTCTGGCTCTGCCGCCTGCCCCCACTGGCCTGTTGGCCCATCAAGGACTCCCCATGGTGGGTGGCAGCCTGGCTGCCACCCCCATGGTGGCAACTCCTATCAGCAGTGCACCCCTCGTGGGCGGGCACTACACACAACAAACAATTCTTGGGGCCTTTACGGCTTCCAACCCTCTGAACAACACTACACAGAAGTCATACGCTGAGGCGGCCGGCCCCAAGGGAAAGCACCCCCATGAAGCAAGGCAAGCTCCACCTCCATCTTCCCAACAGCCCCAGCCGCCCTCGCGTAAGCGAGCGGACCCACAGTCGGACCCAAAGCCGACTCCACCCATAGCCACACAATTCGCTTCTCCCCCTCATGGTCAAGATGAGGAGGAAGAACCGGAGGATACTCCATTCTACATTCAGCTAGCACAGCTAGCGGAGGACAAGAAGGACATCAAGAGCGAGGACATAGCTACCTATATGAAGTTTCTTCTCTCCAAGTTGGAAGGCTTGGATGCTACCCCCGATGGGATGGACAAAGGCCGCAAAGGTCCTTGGATATTCTACGTCGATGACGACGCCCACGAACAATTCAAGGCCGCGTACGGCGACAAAATCCAAGCCACCCTATCGGGCGTCCCGCACGAGTTTGCGATCACCTATGGGGCATTGGCCGATTCAGCCCCTCGCAAGTCGAGCGCGATCCGATCCTCTCTAAAGGAGGTGGCAACGTATATCGTCTTTCGCATTTTTGACCCGGTCAAGGCATACAAGACCAAGACCCGCCACCTGGCTAGCGCGCTGGAGCGTGAAGGCTTCCACGTGCTCAGGGGCAACCAACAGCGCGCCAAGACCACCCTCGAGGGGATCACCAAAGTAGAATCGGGCAAACGCCCGATCTGGCACTTCTATGTCTACACGGACACATCCGCCCTAGGACACCGCTTCCCTAGGAACATTCTCGTGACCCTCGACGACGGGGAGAGTTTCAATCTTGACTACGCCGTCCGCTCCTCGGTCGAATGCGTAACCCCTGAGGGGGAGATCGCCATACACGGCGCCCCGGGAGGATGCAAAGGCTACGACAAGCCATGGGCCATATCTTTCCTTCGCAAAAATCAAGTGAGCTTTCGCCAATGTACTTGCGAGCAAGACAAGGCGAAAGCGGAGCAGCGCAAGAAGCAACGTGCGGCAAGCAACGCCATGGATTATCGAGCCCTGATGGGGCTCGAAGCGGCGGCACCATGCCGTCGTTTCATGGCCGGCGAATGCAAGAACAACCGCCTGAAAGGGCGGCAAATCGTTCAATGCTCATCTAGCCATGACATCCCAGGATGTTGGGCGAAAGATCCCAAGACGGGCAAGCAAGTATATATGGTAAAATGCAATCTCAAGCCTAATAAAGCGTATCCAGGGTACTGTGTAAACGGTGTCAGCTGCTTATACCGCCATGGTGAGTAGCCACGACGTAAAGATTGCAACATACAACCTGAATGGAGCTAAATACAAGTTAGCATCTACTCTAGCGCAAGCGAGATTAGGAGGAATCCACATTCTTTACGCGCAAGAACTGCACCACTACAATGATGGTTGGCATCTAAGGGTGCGCAACACGGCACGGTCCCTAGGTTGGGACTGGTTCCAATCTCCCGCACCTAGGGGCGACCCTGGAAGCGGAGTGGCGGTAGCCATTAGAAAGGACAGAAGCGACATAGTAGTAGTAGTAGAATCTTGGTCGGTAGTTATCCCGGGCTTCGGCCGGGAGTTGGAGAGAAGGGGGTGGGAGACTGTGTCTCGTCTCTTGATCTAGTTTCGACTCGGGTTTTCCTCATTTATATAACGTGAGATCTTGATTTATTTCCGGTGTGGTTCCTATTAAGAGATTTATTGGCTACCCTAGGTGTTAATGTCAGGGCGCTGACTAAATAAAGAGTTCCTCTCGCAGCAATGAGGAAAACGAAGATTATTTTTTATTATTTTAACTTCTTAATAGTCTCACCGCACACGCGGCCGTGGACCCTCTACTTTCTACTCACGCAGCAAAACTTTCTACACCCCCAATCCGCCGGCCCTTTCCCCCCCGCCATCAGGCGACTCCCCACGTGCACTACTAGGGGGATAGGGGAAAAGGGCTTAGATATGGTCGGTGGCCCGCGCCCCCCCCCCGGTGATCCGTTCTCCCCTTCTCCTCCTATGCCTACCGGGCTGGCGGCGTCCTAAGTCCCGACTTCTCCTGTAAACAGGTGCGGGACTTACATATTTTTCGGTGGGCGGAGCTCTCGCTCCGCCCACCCCCTTCTCCGCGCTCCCTCTCCTCTCTCCTGCGGCACGCCGCCCCCTTCTCTCCAACTCCTGGCCGAAGCAGCGCGCGCGGCCTCCCCGGAACCAGCTTCTCCGCTAAAGAGGGAACTGGGAAAGGGGGAGGGGGTTGTTAGGGGTTAAGGTTGAGTAGTAGGGAGGTACATAAGCACACTGCCTCAAGCCGCACGCGTAGCGGGGATTTTTAAGAAGATTTTTTTATTTTTTTAGTATTTGTCTAAAAGGAAATTGAATGCCAGCGCCGCGAAGCACTCGTTAAATCGGGTGGTACGTACGTGTGACGTGTGACGTGTGCCATTCCGTAGAGGTGGAAGGGAGGGAAGTACGTGGGGAGAGTGTCCAAGTTAGGAACAGGCGGGAGGGGTGTGACAAAAATGGGAACCTCGAGTTGCACCTTCTGGGAGGTGGGAAATCGCGGTTAAAATGTAGTGAGTGACCGGGCTACCAATTGTACTCTATCGCCGGAAGCTTTTCCCGCCAGTCCAATGCCAGTTGTATTTCTTTGTTCCCCCGTTTCGTCGAGGTCGAGGTATGCTCCTTGCCTAAGGCTTGTGTAGTTTTGTGTGTGCGCGAGTGCACGAATTAACGAGTCACACTAAACCACACACTATGAACTCTGCAATCGCCTCTCTCTTTCATTGTACTAGATGCACTACCACAAGAATATATTGGACACTAACGAATACTACTGTGACACCTGATGGGCCGCCCGGTGGCAGCTGCTCGTGGGTGGATCTAGGAATTTCGGGCAAGAGACATAGGATGCCGTGATGATTATCATGGTTGGGCCCGTGGTAGTTCAACGTTGGGCTGTGGCTTCTCATCGTGAACCGTTTTCGTCGGTTCCCGCCATACCTCTAAAGTGCAAACGTTGGGGCGCGACGCTGATAAGGTGCGAGGAGATGACCTTCGTGCATGCCAAACGAAAAAGCCTACAGATACCTTGCGGAAGCACAAGTTGAGTCAAAGCGCAAGTGCGACGCAGGAAGACTACGTTGTCGTAGAGCTGGATGCGAGTGAAAATGTACCGCTTCCGCATGTGGTCGAGGTGAGCCGTGGAGACGTACCAAGCCAATAGGCATGCGCACGAGCTGTGCGGCCGCGCGCCGTGCTGCGGTGGTGCGCCTATGATGCGTTGCGCCTCGCTCACATCGAACGCGCAAGCTTCACGCCACTTCGACCACCATGGGCGGAGTTTCGCGCGGTTTACAACTGACGGCCAGTCTGAGCTTCTCGGTGATGAGCATCGCGTCCTCAAGTGGAATGCGCCTCCTCTGCTTGCGACCGTCCAACACTTGCCACGCGGACAATTGGTCGGCCGCAAAGAGCACGCCCTCCCGCACTTGCCGGTCTGACTCCCACTCTCCGTATAGTACGCGCCCATCAACGTGAGTAAGGACGCCGCGCCCCTCTTTGTGCCCGTCCCTCCAGCCTCCCTCGTACGACCGGCCGTCGGCGTACCTAAAGGTGCCGGTGCCCTCGCGCTTGTCCGCCACGTATTCACCGCAGTAGACGCGCCCGTCTGGGTAGAGGAAGGTGCCTTGCCCGTGCTTTTTGCCGGCCGCGAAGGCGCCCTTGTAGCTCCGCCCATCCGCGTACACGAACTCGCCATAGCCCTCGCGCTCGCCCGCGTGCCACTCGCCCTCATACACGCCGCCGTCGGCAAAAGTCAGCCTACCGTGGCCCTCGAAGCGACCGGCAGCAAAGTTGCCCTCGTATGCGCCGCCTGCGGCCAACGCGAGCGTGCCGTGACCGTGCATGTCGTCGTCGTGCCACTCGCCATCATAGACGTCACCGCTAGCAGAGGTGTACACACCGCGACCCTCACGGCGCCCCTTGCGCCACTCACCGTCGTAGACCGCACCAGCGGCGGTGCGGAGCACGCCACGCCCGCTGCGCTTGTCGCTCTTGAAGGCGCCCTCGTAGACGTCGCCATTGGGGGAGTAGAAGCGTCCGCAACCTGCCTTGCCCCGCCCGCCGCGGTATGGCATCTCAGGGTCATAACCAGACGGCATGGGCACAATCTTGCTGCGCGTGCGCTGGCTCATCCTGCGCACGGCCTCGCGATCCTCCTCGCGCGAGAAGGCGCCCGCCTCGGGCGTGTAGCGCTCAAAGCCGTTGGCCGACAGCGGGGGCAGCAACAGCGGGGGCATCCCCGCCTCTACCTCGTGGCAGCCGTATAGCATGTGTGGCCGGCGGCCTGCAAGCACGGCGTTGCCGAGCGCGCCGCGGAAGAGGCGGCCCCGCGCCGGCTCCTTCACCTCGTATGCGCGCCCCATGAGCATTTCCATGCGGCACCAGCCGCGTGACAGGTACTCGTAGAAGGGGGCGCTCCTGTACTCTGACCATGAGCGGAGCGGAAGCGAGGGGTACACGACCGTCGAGCTGTCGGCGCTGTCGGCGCGGTTGAGGAGAGGCGTGAAGACGAGGTCGCAGCTGGCGACAATGTCGTGCAGGTGGTACAGCTCGCCGTCGGCACTAGCGTCTTGGTCGAAGCAGCAAAAGTCAATCCACAACGCCACCTCGAAGTCGGGTGGCACGAGCGGCGAGCCGCCGGCACGGAGCTGACGGCCAAACTCGATGATGGCCTTGTGCTTGGAGCGCTGTGGGTCATCAGGGTGCGCTGCCGCCCCCTGGCCCTCGCCTAGCCACCGGTGCGAGACAAAGACGAAGACCGTCTTATCGGAGTCAAACGAGCCACGCGGCATCGCGAGATTCGTGTTGGGCTCGCCTGTCAGCGGGTGAGCAAAGCTGCCATTGCTGCCGCATCGGGGGAGCGAGCCGTGCTGTTTGAGGCGGGAGAGCGGCACAAAGGCGGCGCCTCGCCAGGGCTCAGCCCACGCCGCCGCGACTTCCCTGTACATGATCACACCGCGCCCGGCCTCGTCGTGAGCCTCAAAGACCTGCTCCGCCTGCGTGGGCGAGAGCGCAGCCGAGCCTCGTGCGGTCTTCCTCGTCATGATGCGCACGAAGGCATCGCGCGAGAGCAGACCCGTCGCGCTTGGGTCAAAGATGCGGAAAGCGTCGATCAACTGCTCTCGTGTGCACCGCTGCTGGATCTCTGGCCGATGGATCCCCGGCTGCTGGATCCCCGGCTGCTGGATCCCCAACTGCTGGATCCGGTCTGGAGAGATGGAAAAGGGAAGGGCCGGTGGGGCCTCGATGAGCTGCTCTGGCGTGCACGGCAGCTGGATCTCCGGCTGCTGGATTACCGGCTGCTGGATTCTGTCTGGAGAGATGGAGGAGGGAAGGGCCAGTGGGGCGCCGGCTTTGGCTCGGTGGGGGATAGAGGTGGATCGGTGTGGTGAGAGCCAGTGGTGGGGAGCGAGGGGGAGCGAGAAGGTGCGGGGAGTGAGGGGGGAGGGGGGCATGCAGAGCGGGGAGGGCGCGGGGTGGGGGGGATGGGTGGGAGGGGGGGGGGGGGGGGGGAGGAAAGGGCGGGAGGAGGCGCGGGGAGGGGGGGGGGGGGGGAAGAGAGGAGGAGCGGGAAGACGGAGAGGGAGGCGACAAAGGTGAGAGAGTCGGGGAGGCGAGAACAAAGAGAGAAAGAGAGGAAAAGGGGACGAAAACACGTAGAGTCTAAGAGAGAGAGAGAGAGAGAGAGAGAGAGAGAGAAGGGAAGAAGGGCGAGGCTGCTGCTGCCTCATATTCTATTGCCTTCTTCTCGAGGGAGCGATGGCTTCTAGATGTGGCAACACACTCTCTCTCCCGAAAAAAAGAGAATCAACGGTTGAATTGATACTGTGAAAGTATTGTTGGCCACACCCACATACTTTTAGTCCGCTGTGTTGGCCCAAGAAACCAGCGGTGTTCTCTCTCTCTCTCCGTCCACAAGGAGGGCTCCCTCTCAGAAGAGGACAATCGAACCGTTTCGGAAGCAAAGGACAACGACGGCGCGCTCATCACAAAATGTGTTCACGTCGCGCGCTCGCCCGTCTTCTGACGTCTGAGTGCTGTGAATGAACCCTGGCAGTCAGTTGGGGTTGACAGACAGTATTGGAAGTAGGAAGACAGTCCAAAGACAGTGGGAAAGACATATACATATATACCGAGGGGGGGGAGCGGGAGATTGGGACTTTAAGCCACCGACCCCCGACCTTTGAGCCCGCGAGCCAGCGACCGGTGCCCCTCGCCCCTCCCATCTCCCATGATTAGGATTAGGGCGGTCAAACAGGACTTTTAACTTCGAAGGGTGAAAATTCCAAAATTCATCAAGTCAAGACCAAGACTGAGGTTTTATCACATATTATCACGAGATGTTTAGGGTATGCCACCGGAAATTGAAATGGGTATATATTAGGCAGAATCTTATCATAAAGATGCACATTTTCGACGACATAACATCAACACGCAGACCCGAAAACGTTTTCGCGCTCGTGCGAAATCGACGTCGACCACAAACAGGCACCAGAGGTCGCGCTGTGCGACGTGCGCCTGCGTTCCCCGGGCACGGTTACCCCCGGGCACGCAGTACAGAGCCCTGCGCGGGCGCATCACGCTCTCCCTCTCCCTCCACAAACCACACACCAACCACATTGCCCCTGGCCGACGTTGCCGCCCAAGCCCCAACACACACACACACACACACACACACACACACACACACACACACACACACACACACACACACACACACACACACACACACACACACACACACACACACACACACACACACACACACACACACACACACACACACACACACACACACACACACACACACACACACACACACACACACACACAAAACTTCTTAATATTCTCGCCGCGCGCGCGACCCTGCACAGCATCTTCGCAGCCACGCCCGCTTCCCTTCCCTCCCCCTCCACCTGCCTTGCGGCTCGTCCCCTCGTGCTCTACCTAGGGGCTGGGTGTAGTGGGTTTCCAGTGGCAGACGGTGTGTACCGATTCTCGACGGCCTGGTTCTCACCTTCCTCCTGTGCCATCGGGCTACCGGCTGATGTGTGTTTGTTCCTTGTGCTGGGCGCCAGGCAACTGTGGTCATTGTGACTAAGGTCTGTCGTCGGTTGGTCGGCTCGCTACTAGCGGCTAGGGGTCGCTTGGTTAGGCAAGACGCTCTGCTATGTTGAGGGCTTTCGCTACCAGAGACAGATTCGTGTGCATTACCAGGGCGCCTTTGTTGTTAGTTGAAAAGACAGGGGCGCTGAGGTCGTGTGGAGATTTGATTTTCGGCTTCCTTCCCTGGGTGGCCTTGCGCGTGCGTGCGGTTGAGAAATCGTCCGGCGGTTCACGACCTCTAACGAGGACCGTGAACCTGCTTAGAACTCTCTCGATAACCGGCACGTGGTGGAAGGTGTGATTTTCAAATTCCGCCTTGTAGAAGTCACTAATGATGTATCTCCATGCTATTATGTAGAGGGCTTTGAGGCTGTCCGGCGTCGGGGAGTTTGGGTACGCAAATAGTCTGTCTTTGAGTTTTTGAGTCGTAGATCTGTCTTTCGCCGGGGTGTATCCCGCTATAGCTTCTATGGTTTGAAATATCGGGAGCGTGGACGGGCATCTAGCTAGGTGCGTCGAGTTCTCTCTGTGTTTCCCGCAGAGCCTACACTTTGTGGTGATTGCCGCTGTGAAACGGTTGCGCGTGCCCCTCGCCACTGCGCCCCACCTGGGACGCCCCATGCCGCCCGAGGCGGCTTGTCAGAAAGCCCTCTCAAAGCCCATCCAGCCCATCCTAACTACACCCGCGCGAGCGCGCGGGGTGGCGAGCACTGGCACCGAACAGGTTGCCACCATGGCTCTGCGTAATATGCAGGGGGTCTTTCTTTGAGACCCCAGGCGGCTTGCGGCTTGCCTTCATTTGGTCTCCTTTCCCTCAGGGTTTCTTCCCCTCCCGTTGGGACTCTCACCCTACCATGAGCCCCCCCGCGAGCACCCTGAAGGAGAGGCCGAGGAGCACCACGTACGCGACGAGAATGGCGTCGCTAGGCCTTGGCAGAAATATCCACAAAATCGGGCCCAAATATCCAGCAAAAATATCCGCAAAATATCCAACAATTTACCCAAATATCCAGAAAAATATCCAGTTGTGCGCTATAAATACCGCTAGCATGCCCGCGCGGTATTTTCGATTTTCGAGCCCGTTACACGTCTACGTCTACCTCACATACACCATCATCTCCCACCACTTGTAGACTATTGGTCTATAGCTATAGCTGCTGCAATTTTCACATACACATACCTACATTTGCGGACAAAAAATTCCGTCCTAGAAACTAGGACCACGTCCTAGAAAATTCTTGGATTTCTAGGACTCTGCCGATCATGCCTCCATTATAGCCTATGGTGAGCTTATGAGACATCCCATCACCTGAAGCAAACCATCTCCACATCCCATTCAACCTTAGCTCTCCCCATGACCAACTCTGCGGGGCTCGTCTTTGCGTACCTTTGCTACCACATTCAGCATGCGGTGCTGCACTCGGGCGTCCGCTCGCACCTTTTAGACCTTTTGGAGCAGTAGGCTAGCGGATTGGACACTTAGATGACAAAACCAAGCTCGGTGGTCACTGAAGGTCTCAAAGAGGGCAGTCAAAGCAACATTTCATCTCCTGGGGACCATGGGTAGAAGAGCTCCCCATTGGGTGGTATCAGCCATTTCTCCCGTTTCTAGGACAAGCAGCAATTCCGACCAGGTGACCCGTAAACGCGTCTCAAAACTTGGTGTTGCTGAGGGAATGGTGCCTAGGTACACCTGGAACATTTAATGAGGACATGCATGTGGTAACTCAATAGCCAAGGTTCGGGACAAAATGACATGGTATCCTCATGCTCTCACCTAGCAAAGTCCGTCCTAGTTTCTAGGACTGGTCCTAGAAAGCTGGGTACCTTTATCCGTTTGAAGTTTGCTACTTGGTACTTGGCACTTGCACGTCGCACGTCACACATCACGACTGCTAGCGTTTGCTGCGATTGTATCGCAACATCACTGACGCTTGAACTTGGTCTGCTAAAGAGCTATCACGGTTCGCACCAAACGAGCACTGGAGTAATGAGAAGACACGTTCACAAGCAGCTGAATTGGGACTGAGACAAAAAGCAATCCTAGCTGCTTGTGCCCACATAGGGAAGCGTTTGTGATGCGATGCCCACCATTTGAGCACCGATGTAGTAAAGTCGCCGACATCTCCATGGTCAATAACAAGGCGCTTGACATGCTTGCAAATAATCTGGCAATTCATTCTTCATCCCATCGGCTATGTTTGGAATGTGGGCGAAGCAAGTGAGGGTACCCATGGAAATATCCAGAGATAGCTAGTCCTGCCAAAATTCGCCCAAATATCCAGTAGATATATCCGGATATTTCTGCCAAGGCCTAGGCGTCGCCTTGGCTCGGCATGAGGGCGCGCCCGAGAGGGCCTGGTAGACGCCCACGCCGAGCACGGCGTAGCCCGTCCGTCCCCTTGTGCGCGACCTGCCACACGGCGCGGCGTGTGGTGCGGGTAGCGGGCGTGCCGCGCACGAGCGCGTTGAGCGGCTGCAGCAGGGCGAGGGCGAAGGCGACGGTCCCGAGCGTGTGATGGGGGTGCGAGAAGTGGCGCTCGGGGCCTTCATCGTGCTACAAGTGTCGGTCACCACTTGGACGAAGCACAAACGACCATGCCGCTCGATACGCTGACGAAGTAACTCCGCCACAAACTCAGCATTTTCTGTGTCATCACTCTTCACCTTGACGGTGCCATCAAACAGCATGCAGCCGGGATTGCCGTACAAGAAATTGATGAGATGGTCCTTCTTGACGTTATCCCACCCATCTGAGAGTATTGAGCAGCCTTTGCTGAACAGCAACTGCCGCAAAGGCTCTATCTCGCGTTGCAACCTCTCGACGGTATCAGTGAGCAATGGGCCCAATAGACTCTTCCGATTTGGGCCCTTGTACGACGGATGTGCCATTTTTAGCGCCGCTACCATAGCCTTGAACTTTGGGTGGTCTGCCACAGCCGCCGGGATGTTACAAGCATAAAACATTTCCGCAATCGCACCATCACACAATTGCTTCGACGCCGCATCAAACTGAAGCACACCCTGCCCCTGCCCTCCCCCTCCCCTCTCCCCTCCCCCGTGTTAAAGGCACACTCCAAGACTGGCCGGCTGCGAGCGCCGCCGCTGCCGCCTGGTCCACCTCCCTCACAGCCACCTTCTTCCGCTTCCTCGCTCCCTTGTCATCCTCATTGGCGCGCACCTTCTCAACCAGCGCCAAGAAAGACGAATCATCTGCCGGGCACCGTGCAGACTGGTTGCGACCCAGCACATGGTCGGCAACCCTTGTTGCGCTGCCGCGCCGCTGCACCCCGCAGCCGATGCACCGCCACATAGGGTGGTTGGGATCTTCCTCTTCGACAATGAGCACGCACGCCCAAACAGGATCGGAGCGCCTCGCAGCAAGCGAGCGCTTGCGCGCTCCTTGCAGCAAGGGCTGGCTCAGTCCTGTTGCACGCGTTGGCAACACGCCAAAGATGCCTGGCGCCTCCCTGCCGCGCGAACGCGCAGGCACTTGCTCCTCCTGCTCCTCCTCGTCTTGGTCTTGGTCTTGTCGTGCGTAGTCTGCCCTTTGCCCATGGCCTCGCGCTCCATCTAGGAGCGCCGCCCACTGGAGGCGCGGTGCGGCGGGCAGCTGCCGAGGCGCCTCGGCACGATTGGCTGCGTCCTCCTCCTCCTCATTGCGCGCGCCTCGCGCGCGCGAGGCACGGTCGGGGTTAGGGTTGAACTTGGGGATTGAGGAGAGGGAGGAGGGGGGGGAGCGGGAGCGCGCAGCCGGAGAAGAGGGAGGAGCGTCGCAGCGTCGCGCAAGTGGCGCAGGGGGAGGCCCCCCCACCGGTATCAATGTTTTTTGGACTGTTTTTGGCTGTGTTTCTATGAAAGCCAAAAACAGCCTGTTTTTGCTGTGTTTGGAAACCTTCTGGCTGTGTTTCCCACCTAGGGCTGGGGGCTGTTGGGACCCTATTGCGGCCTGCAAAAACCCTCTAATAGTACTCCTGTGTGTATCATTCGCACGCACCGTGCACCCTGTTCTGTGAGATGCCAGTGAATAATGAGGGAGGCCCGTTGACTTGCGGAGACGCCCATCTCGAATCTCGAGAGCCGAGACAACCTCTCTCCCTCAAGACCTGTTCGTTCGCAACGTCGATCAGCCGCGTGGAAACTGACACGCCACGGAGGACCTCGTGCACGATTACCTAGTCGTGCTCGCCAATCTCGATCTGAGCGTCCGGGAAATCGAAAGCTCGCCGACGTGTTGGAAGCTATGAGGTCCCGCCGGGATTGGAAGATCGCGCTCGGTCTTTCGCGAACTGTCCTCGCCATGCCGGTGGGCCACCCTCTCTCTGCCCAAAATGTGCCCCACCTGGTGGGGCGCCACCTCCTCCCCATCTCGACTGCCGAGCTGGCGCTATGCGGTCGTCACCCCCCGAGACGCTGCGCGCGGCTCCACCATCAAAGGCAGCGGCGTCCCGACGAGATGAGGGCGAGATCACGGGCAGGGCCCTCCCCCTTTGAACGGGCGATCTCGACGGCGGCGCCGAAGAGAGGACACCCTCGGCGCCCCTCTCCCCCCCTCTCCCCCTCCCCCGCGCCCCCCCCCGCCGCGCGCCTTTGCCCCCGAGAGCTTCTTCTTCTTCTCTCCTCTTCCTCTCCTTTCTCTCTCCGTTTGGGCAGAGTGGCGCTCAGAGAGAGAGAGAGAGAGGGAGAGAGGGAGAGAGGGAGAGAGGGAGAGAGGGAGAGAGAGAGAGAGAGAGAGAGAGGGGGGGGGGGGGGGGGGGGAGGGGGGGGAGAGAGAGAGAGAGGAAGGGAGGAGGGAGAGCTGCGAAACGGAAGAGAAAGTACCCACATACCCAGAGCCTCCTACTCTCTCTCTCTCCCTCTCTCTCTCTCGCCCTCCACCACGCGGGCCGACGGAGAGCGAAATCTTCTCTCTCCCCCTCCCCCTTCCTCTCTCTCTCTCTCCCTTTCTCTCTCCCTCTCGCTTTCTCTTCCTCTCTCCCCCATCGCCTCGCTCTCTCCTCCGTCCCTTCCCTTATCTTCCTTTGCTCCTCTCTCTCCTCTCTCTTGTCCTCTCTCTCTCCTCCCTCCCCCCCCCCCCTCCTCCCTCTGCCCTTTCCTCGCTCTCCTGCCCTCCCGCATCGATCCTTCGCCCCCCCCCCCCCCCCCCCCCCCCCCGACCCCCGTCCCACCGGCACAAACCTCCCTCTCGCGCAGCGCAGCGCAGCGCACCGCCCCCCCCCCCTTCCCGCACACACACGCGAGCGTGCGTATGTCGATCACGTCATCCCACCTATCGCTCCTTCTCGCTTGGATGTCTCGCCCGCCGCCCTCTCCGCCCAACAGTGTGGGCAAGCGTGGCTCTGTGTGCGCCCGCTGGCGCGACCGCCTCTCGATCAGGCTGGCCTTGCTCCTCTGGCCTGCCGAGCTCGAGCACATCGACCAGCTGCGGTTCGTGCACCAGCTGCGCCAGCAGCTCCGTTTCATCGGCTTCGTCGTCGTCCTCAACGTTGCCAGCCTCGCGGGCGCCGTCGCGCTTGAACTCCGCTCGCCCATCTGGCTGCTGCACGTGGGCTGCCTCTCCCTTCTTGGAGCCAGCATCGGCTTCAGCGCCTCCCAGCAGCCCGTCACGCCCTTCTTCGGCATGCGGCTCACTGTCGGCTGGGGACTGCGCACGTTTGCCACGCTCGCGGTGCTCCACTCTGCGCTGCTCACGCTGCGCGTGCTACGGCGCGCGCCCGCAGAGTCCGTCGAGCACTCACGACAAGTCGACTTCTTTTACGGCTTTCTCAACATGCAATATGGCATCCTATGGGCGGTGCTCGCCTCGCCCACGCATCAGCGCTGGCCGCTGTTGTGGGTACTTGCTGCGGTTGCCACAAGCGAGGCTGTCCGCCATGCCTACGTCCTCGACGGCGACATCGTCCTATGGCTGCTGCGCGGCCCTGTCGTGCTGCTCGCGTGCTCGCTGCCCACACACGTTCTCGTCACTGCCACGCTTCGCCAGAACGTCCTGCGCGAGAGCGCGATGGGCGACCTTCAGGTCGCTATTGATGAGGATGCTGATGTGCGCCACTTGGTTGACGCCAAGGCCATCGCGCGCCGCTGGACGGAGGGTCCACTCCGCAGGTTGAACGGTGGGGCCATCGTCTTCTCTGTCGTCGGCGTGCTCCTCGAGGCGCTATGGGACCACCTCCACGCCTCGCACGATGGGAACGGACCCCTCGTCCGCTCGGCCTGCTCGGTGCTCCTCTTCATCTTCCCGGCGATGTTGCCGTACAGCCGCGGCCACCGGCTTGAGGACATCTCGTGCCAGTTCAGCCGACTTATGCCCGTGCTGCTCGCGGTCCGCGTAATGCGCTCCTTGCACGAGATCCATCTCGTCCACGTCTCGCACGCCACCGCCTGCCTCGAGGACCTCGCGCACCTGGGCCTCTCGGCGCTGAGCAGCCCAGCCGACGTCACCAAGCCCAGCTCTTTCGAACGCATGCTTGCGCTTCATGTCTTCGAGACGCGGCCGACGTGGTCCACTGAGCCAGTGCTCGACATGTTGCGCGGATTCGTCGTCGCCACGCTGCCCGTGATGCATCGACAGACAATCTTTGCCGTGCTTCTGAGCGCCGTACTGCGCGACCTGCGGCGGCAGCTCTCAGGTACCGGCGAGTCCGCGTTGCCGTTGATCTTACTTGGGGCAGCCCGCGGCCTCGTCGCCACGATGCTGACGCTCGGGATTGTGCGTTCCGCCCGATGACCTCTGGACGGCTCTAGCCACTGTCTACGCCATCGCGCATGAACACCCCCCTGGCACCCCGGCCTCCGGCGTTCTCCTTAGAACACAATGCCCCTTCCCGACGCAGGTACATCTGGCCGTTCACCATGCTATCGCCGTCTGTTGGCAGCGCGAGGAGCTGATGCGGGAGCTCGAGATCAATCGGAGACACCAACTTCGCACGGAAGCCACACACTTGTTGCGCGCCGCCATCGCCCGGCGGCCGCGCGTCGCGCCGCCGGAGGCCGTCGGCTGGAACGCGAGCGCGTGGGCCAATGCGAAGATCGGGGCGCTTACCACAGCGCCAACGGTTCCCGACCAACTCGCTCCCGACCAGTACGGCGCCTCTGCACACGCGCCGACACCGGCGCCCGCCGAGGAGGGTGACTCGCCAACAAGCCAGATGACCAGCCCTGTCAGTCTAACTGACTTGCGTTCGATGGCGCTCACTGTGGGGCATTCCGTACCGCATGTGGCCGTTCGTGGTACCCAGTTCCTACCGTCACGCCGTGCTCCGAGCTTGTGCTCCTTACCCAGCTCGTGCGTCACAATGTTCTCGTCCCTCTCCGCATTGCGGCGCGAGGGTGCGGAGCAGCATGTGCAAACCGTCGTCATCTGGCTACGCGACTGCTTCCGACCCTCTCGTGCTGGCAACGCCTCGCTCGCCTCCGTGCTCTTCCACAAGGATCTCGTTGAGAGCGTCCTCCTCTACACGGCTGTTATTCTCTCAGTCATGACAGGTCTAGCTGTGCGGGAGGCTACTGGCTAGATGGTGTGGGCGCACGCACCACTCAACGTGCACGTCTCGAGGTCCGTTGGCGAGCCTCGAACTGGTGTGCTGTAGTGTGCTGCCCTCCGGCAGGAGCGGACCCGCCCGGGACGTACACGCATCTTGCCTGCACTGCCCATCACGCAGTCGCTTCGGCCACTGCGAGGTCGTGTGAAACGGCCGGCATGAATTCGGCCGTGAATTCGCCTTGCCTCCATCCGGCCACCAACAGCGAGTGTCACTGAGCTCTATGACACCCTGGTGGCTGCGGATGACGGGGTTTACGCCATCGCACTCCCGCTATCGAGAACCGATGATATTGGTGCTTTTTTCCCGTGTGCTGCATGCGCATGAGCAGTGGCGATGGGGGCATTGTGCAGCGGCGCGATCATCTGTTGAGGGGCCCACTGCGCAATGGATGTCGTTGAGCATGAGATTCCTTGCTGTGATGGTATAGTGTGCAATAGTGTGCTTGTGGATCATGGGGAGATGGCATGCGAACCATGTGCTAGTGCAATGCATATGCATGAGCATCAACAACTATCGTTAAAACGATAGGGTCATGGGGCGCGCGCCGCCTCCCTCCCGCTCGCTGCCGCCGCCCTCGCTGAGATGGACGAACTGCTGATGGACACTCCGCTGTCGCCGAAGCGGCCGCGCCCAGACGACACGCCCAGCCAGGTGGGCACAGGAGCCACCTCACCACACACCCGCACCCGCACCACCGCGATCAGCGCACGCACAGACCACATGAAGACCACCATGCTGGACCACAGCCACAGCACCCATCTCACCTTCCACAGCCACATCCACCACAATCCATCAGCTGGACGCTCCAATAGGGAAGGCCTCCGGGCCTGGCCCCTACACTGCCGCGGTACCGCCCTCGTGCTCGTGCACGAGGGGCCGGCCCGGCGCCATCAAAAGCCCAGCCCCTCTGAGGGCTGGCACATCATCTGCAATACGTATTGCAATGATCTCTGCTGGACCCGAAATGTGGGAGCCGGAATCGACACAAGCTGGCCACAGGTGGGGACACCCGAGCAAGAAACAGAGAGTCGCGGCGAAATCCGCCATGGGAGCGAACGCGAGACACACCCGCCCCAGGCTACAATGCCTGCACATTCCACCACACCTCACAATGGAAAGGAACAGACAGAAACACGATCCCACACCACCTACGCCCCACCCCGCGTGAACGGGAGAGAGACGCAAGCGACGAGCCACCACAATACACGCACAACAATGAACCCCACCGCGCATCCAACTCCCCCTCATCCGCGCGCGTGCGCGCAGGTAGAGTTCCAAAATGCAGAAGACCAAGACCTCGAAGACGAGGCAGAATTCGACAGGGCTCTCCGCGAAAATTGTCATCATTTTCACGCCCTACGACCGCGGCTACAAAATCGAAGACGAGGACGCGCTCAGCGCCATTGTGGCGCATCTAAACAAGCTCGAGGGCGTGGATCTCGAGCCCGACTTCATCTCCAAAAGCGCATCCGGCCCTTGGGAGATATGCGTCACGGCGGATTGCGCAAACCAGTTCAAGAATCGCTACAAGGATGTGGCTGACTTTCGCGCGGCCGGCATGCCCTGCCCGATAGCCGTGAAATACCAAACTCTAGACGACAAAGTGAAAGAGCTGCCGCGAGCGTCGAACAAGGCGCTTGCGATCGCCTTCAAAGACGTCTCGGCGCATCTGTGCTAAAATACCTCAAAAAAGGTCAAAACAAAACTATTTTAATGTTAGTAAGGACGACAACAAAACCATTTGATTCTCACGTAAACACCCGGTTTCTCATGTGCGCAAACGGACTCTGAAAAAGGCCACTTCGGCCCACTGCGATGTTGCCTCGGAGAGGGTTGTCCGATGGGCCACCGGCCAGGGCTCCTCTGCCAGGCATACTTAGGGGTTGGGATGGGCGCGGATGCATCTGCATGGGTCCACTGCCCACTCCCGCGGCGGTCCCGGTGGGGCCAGTCGCGTTGGCGTTCGTCAAGGGGCCGGCAAATGCCGGCCGCTCTGCTGGAAATGCTCACGCCAGCGCGCCAGCTCGTGTGGGGGGGCATCATTTGGTGTGGAAGGCGCTTCTTTGGCGCCAATCCTCGTGTCAGGGTCTCAGGTGGCCGCATGCGCCGCGGAAGCACCCTGCCGCGCGCGCCATGTCCCCCACTGCGGGTCGCGTTGGCAGCGCGCGAAAGGGCGTCTGGAGCCCGACTTCAGATGCCGATAGCGAGCGTGATTTCGTCGCGGTCAGGTGGACCTTCGCGGCGAGTCTGTCGGGAGTGCTTGTGAGGGCCCCAATCCACCGGGCCCGGCGTCTCAGCTGCCCTGTGAGTCTGTCTGTGTGAATCTGCCCGCGAGTCGTTCAACGTCAATTTCTGTAGTCTTCAATATTTGTATACTCAAAAATCGAATTTCGCGTTCGAATTCTTAATATTTATGCTAGGGGCCTATTAGATAGTGACCATATGAGCTGCCTGGGCGCAAAAAATACAGATCAGGGTGCTAATTTGACCTAGTTATGACAAGGTGAAGTCGTTGTCTTTAAGACTACCGGTAGTCTTCGTTGCGCCCCTTCAACCGTTTATGCTTAGCTTCGCCCATGGGGGGGCACGATGCACGATCCCCCCTCTCTCTCCACTCCTCCCTTGCTCTGGGGGAGGAACCACCCACCCTTCTGGCATGCCTGATGGCTTGCCAGGAGCACACTGCCCTGCTGACATATTCCTCTCCTCACAGGCCCGC
>CM030934.1:2252962-2267962 GCA_018136815.1 Isochrysis galbana
GTGTGCGTCCTCCGAGTCGTCCTGAAGAGGGATGTCAGGATGCTTAATCCAATTTAGCATTTTTCCTGTCCGGGCATTTGTCCAAAGAATTCGGTGCCCACCGTCCTTTTTATGGACGCGTGGAAGGACCTTGGGGCCGCTAGAGTTTGTAGCCAATATCTAGGGATAGAGAATATGAGAAAGTTCGCGACTTTCGTTCTTCCATGTATGGATAGTGTATTTGTTATGGGCGCGTATGCCAAGGCTTTTTTGGTCTATTTTATCGGCTAGTTTTCTCCAGAAGGATTTTATAGCTTGCGGCCCCCCCAACGGGACTCCCAGGATGGTCGCGTGCTCGTTCCCCTTTAGCCATTTGTACTTCCGGAAGGGCGGGGGCGGGTGTCGGGTGTTTTCTCTTCATGGTCATGGATCCCATTCTCAGTCCCTCGCATTTTTGGTCGTTCGGTTTGCCGCACGAGGCGGCTGCGTATCTGGTATCTGGTCACCCATTGGAGGGAGCGGGCCAGGCCATCGTAGTCTGCCGCTAGTAGTTGTGTGTCGCCCGCAAATTGACTGATCTTGAGCTCGGCTCCATTTATAATGATGCCCTCTATGTTTTCGTCTTCGTTGATTACCCGTGTTAAGGCTTCCGCCGTCAGGAGAAAGGCCAGCGGCGAGAGCGGGCATCCTTGGGGCACTCCGCTCGCTATGTTGAAGGGGAAGCTTCTGCCCCCATTGGTTTTGATGTATCTGATTGGCTTGGCTTCCGTGTTAGTGAGTGAGAGCGTTGGCGTACCGCCGGAAGTCCTCACCAAACCTCAGCTTGTTTAGCACCAGGTGATAGAATCCCCAATTGACCCTATCGAAGGCTTTTTCCCAGTCTAAAGCCAAGAGGAGCCCGAGTTCTCCGGTCTCGTCAAGGTAGGCTCGTGTGAGTTGTAGGAGGTGCGTGGCTTCGCCTATCAAGCGCTTTGGGACAAATCCCAATTGGTCTTTTGATATTATGTTTCCTATCACTTCTTTATTTAAGCCTGTTCGTTAGTATCTTGGCTAGTATCTTATAGTCACTCTGTAAGAGTGTTATGGGTCTATAGTTTCTAGGGTCCCTCGTGTCTCCTTTCTTGTACAAGAGTATTATATCCCCCTCTCTCATTGAAACGCTTAGGCAGCCCCTTTCCAGTGCTAGGTTCATTCAGGATTCTCAGGAAGTCGTGTTTCACGATATCCGGTGATTTCCAAGGAGTTGTCGAAGCCCTCTTCCCCTTCGGGCTCCAGATCTTCGTCGGTGAGAGCCACCTGTGTGGCAGGGATGGGAGGTGGGAGGGTTGAGTCTTCTCCTTGGTTTGGATTGCTTGGGTTTGCCGTGTTGCCCGCGCGACGGCGAGCGTCTTCGACTTCAGCGAAGCATGAGGAGGAAGTGTACTTTGTGTTGTTTTGCGTGTGTTTGTGGCCGTTGTTTCTTGTTTGAGATGTGGGTCTGTGACGGGGTCTCGCGTACCCGTGTGCGTGGGGTGGCAAGCGCCGTGTCCCTTCGTCCCGTCTTGGGGTGCCCCCCTTGCTGTCCGATTGCTGCCGTTCCTAGCTTCCACTTTGGGTTTCCAGCATTCAGCAATGCTTTTTGCAGTGCGTTTGTGTGACAAGCCCCCTGAGGGGCTGTGTCGTTGATGGCGCCGGGCCAGCCCCTCGCGCCTGGGCGCGAGGGCGGTACCGCGGCCGTGTAGGGTCCGGGCTCGGAGGCCTTCCCTAGTGGAGCGTCCCACTGGTGAGGTGTGGCTGGTGTGGCTGTGGGTTGTGGTGTGGGTGTGCTGCATGCTGGCTGCTGCCAGCATGCAGGCTGTGGGCTCGCAGTTCTTGGTGATGCGCGGGCGAGGCCCACTGGCTCCTGTGCCCACCTGGCTGGGGGGGTCCTCCTGGCGCGGTCTCTTCGGCGACAGCGGCGTGTCCATGAAGCCTTCGTCCATCGCGGCGAGGGCAGCGGCAGCGAGGGAGGGCGGCGGCGCGCGCTCCATGACCCTTTCAGTTTACTGATAGTTGCAATGTTATTGGTCTATAGTTTCTGGTTTCTGGGGTTCATCGTGTCCCCCTTTTTGTATAAGAGAATGATGTCTCCGTCTCCGTCTCCGCTCCCTCATTACTCATTAAAATACACAGGCGTCCTCTAGATAGAGCTATGTTCAAAGTTCTTAGGAAGTCTCGTGTTTTACGTGCTGTGTGGTTTGTCGTGATGGTAATGGTAACGGGCTAGTGGCAGTAGTGGTTCAAGCTCTAACACTCAGATGCTTCATTCATTCATATCCTCCAAACCAAGTAGTAGTATAAGTATACACTTAGTTGGCCGTAAGACTTTTCGCTCTAAAATTTTGACACTACTCGAATGCAAATATGATTTTTGTTGTCGAACACATCATCTAGTAGTCGAGACGCGTCTTACTGCGATCCGACTGATCGTCTCGCTTTCAATCATTAGTCTTGCTCTCCTGCTCCCCGCATATTCCGATTCAAAGCGAAATTTTTTTGTATTGGCGCCATTATTCCCGGCCGTTACTGTAGGTTTCGCCTAGCAAGCACCTGTAGTGTGTCCACGTGTTGATGGCCTTTCAACCCTCACTTTTGCGCTCTATGCTGCACATCCTACGCCTGCCTCTTCACCTGTCAGGGTCAGCCGGACACGACGTTCACAACTTAAAACGCCATGAGAAAGCTCGTCCAATCCCTTTCCATCGCGGGGTGCAGCTAGGCGTGTGTGGCTAACCGATGCTGCGGAAAGGTCCACGCTGGTTTAATGAGCTTTCGGTCCCCTGTTCCATGGACGCCAGCGTTTCACTACAGCCACCTAGGCTTGACCTGCTGCTTCGGTGCCCACTCCTTGCCTAGCATGGTATTCCCGTAGGACAGCACCAGGGGGCCAAGTGCGCATTGGGAGGGTGCCTGGCGGTACCGCCTGCTGATCAAATCGTGCCTCAAGGTCTCGTAACCCATCCTTACCGATGATAAGCACGGAGTGAGTGACCAACTTAAGCACTGAACAATTGGCTGCATGCACCATGTCAACCCATGGAATGTTTTGGGAGGCTAGTTTACATGCAGCTTGAGCAGCGTTGTCGTGTGCATTGGACCCAACAATCAGTACCTTGTGGCCTGAGTTCTGATTCTGATCAAATGAGAGACCGAGATGACTGAGCTTTTCGGTGAGCAGCTGAGTCTTCCCCTCCGCTAACTCCGTCTGTTCGACCACCACCAGAGCCCCTCGGCGATATTTGTCGGACAATGCAACTCGAACCCCATGAGCCACAACTTTCTTCGGCAGCGAGAACGACCAGTCGCGAGGCATCCGTGGGTGCGCCACCCCGCCACCACGGTAGTGAGGTGCGCGGATGGAGCCTTGGCGCGAGCGCCCGGTACCCTTTTGGGGCCGTGGCTTGCGTCCTCCTCCCCGCACTTCACTCCGTCGCTTGCCGGCACCACGCACTGTGCGCCGCGCAGCCAGTTGCGAGAGCACGCAGCGGTGGACAATATCGGGGCGCAGTGGCATATCCCACACATCCGCACGAAGACGCTCGATCCCAAGGCGCGCTGGCTGCTCTGCCGAGTCCCAGCAAGAGACCCATGCCTGCAGATGGCTCTCTCTGCTCGCTGGCACCAATGGTGGATAGCGCTCGAGGAGGCGGTCGTCGCGTCGCGCATTGCGCTGCTGGAAGGGCCTGCGCTCCGACCACGGCCGAGCACTCGCGGAGGCGAGCCCCCGGCCCAGCGCTGGCGGGCTTAGCGTCGGGGGGGCCGCCCAGCGCCGGGCGAGACGCGACGCGGCGGTGCGCCACATGCGAGGGAGCCTGACCGACGAGCCAACGCGAAAAAGAAAACGACTGCTTGAGGGCTCATAGTAAAGAACCATGAAAGTACAAAAAAACCTTTTAATATTCTCGCCTCACACGTGGTACTGGCATTCGCTTACGTAGCCACGCCCATTCCCCTTCCCTTCCGTCACCACCCGCCTTGCGGCATCTCCCCTCGTGCACTACCTAGGGGCTCAGATTGTGTGGGGGGTCCAGGATGAGCTGGGTCCAGGCTGGGTGCACCTGCTCCTCCCTGCCCCCTGCGGTACGTTCTCGCCCTCCTCCTGCGCCGCTGAGTGGCCTGCCTCTTGTATGATGTGTCCCGAGTCTCGCGTTTTTCGTGAGTTGTCATTGTCCCGTGTGGTCATGCGTGTTGAGAGGGATCACGTGTGGAGTGTCCACTTGACTTAGGCGAGTCTCTCATAGCGATAGCGAGACCGAGTGCCGAGTGCTTCCGCCACTAGGCTGAAGTTTGGACTCATCGTGATCGTGAGCCTACCCTTTTCATTTTCAATAAAGATAGGGGTGCTGAGCTCTAGTAGGTTTTTGAGTTTAGGTTTCGTGCCCTGGCCCGCTGCGCTTGTACACGCGTAGCTATAGGTGCTAGGCGGCGGGGCGAGGCCCCTCACCAGGGTGCTGGTGAACCTTACAAGCGTGGACTCTAGGTTGGCAACTGGTTCTGGTTGGGTATGTGGTGTTATTTTAGAGATTCGAATTCTACTCTGTACTCTGTAGAAGTCTTTGATTATGTACTTCAACCTACTTTTATAAGTGAGGGTCAATGGGGGCCTTGCGCCCCCCCCCTCCATCGCGGACACCCCCCGGGGTGGGCCCGTACAATCAACCTCAGCCCCTGCCCTTTGGCAGGGGCTGGGCAATCAACACTCTGGCCCGGACCCCTAGTGGGCGCGGGCCGAGACTCGCACTCCCACGCCCAGCATGGGCCTGCCCTCGAGCTGACTCCCCCCCCTCCCCTGGTCGCCAGCCATACAGAGGCCACTGGGAGGCTCCAATGGCCAGCGTGGCAAGCGTGGGAGAGGCAGGGGGGGCCAGGGGCTGAGCCCCAGCATCCACTGCCCCCTGAGCTGCCCTTGCTGGCCCTCTGGGAGCTCCCACAGGCCCTGTGAGAGCAGGCCGTGGCGCGCCGCATGGCGACTTGGCGACGCGCCGCAGGGAGAGGGGTGGAGGAGAATGGAGAGAGGGAGAGGGGGGGATTTGCACCCCCCCGATGGAGTGCGGTAAGAAACGGGCCCCGTTTGCGTTAGCAAACGGGCGAAGGGGGGCGGCTGGCAACAGGAGGGGGAGTAGAAGGGAGTGGCTCAAGACGTCCCTGTGGCAGGTATCGGGGGGCGCAGTCATTTATTTCTTCGAGGACTGCTCGCGGCGCGAGCTGTAAGGGCCGTTCTGCTTCTCGACGAGAGATCCCCCCCCCCCCCCCGGTGTTTTTCCCCGGTGAGTCGCCCGACGTAGGTCGGTCCACCTCACTGGGTTTTCCCTCATTGTAACTTGTGGGGAGTTATAATGGGAGCCGGGGGTCTGCGAGGGGGGAGATTTGAAGGGATGCATATGCGTATGTGTCTGTGCCATCACTTCTCACTTCAAGGCGTGCGGGTGACGGATTGGAGGTTACGGATGGGAGCAAGGCCCAAGGTGCAAAGGAGCGAAACAGGGGCGAGACAGGCCACAAAGGGGCGCGGCGGCAAGGAGCGAAGGGCGAATTACGAGTGAAGAGTTCTACAAGTTACGGGTAAAACTCCGCGGCAAACAAGAACGATTGAGCACGAAGGCGCACGAATTGGCAGAAGGTCTGAAGTCGATCGCGGATGCGACAGCGGGCAAGTGCGCTGAGGGCTGTTGTGATAGTACCTGGCTAGTGGCAGTAGTGGTACTAACGCTCAAAAAAAAACTTTGATTATTTACTTCCATGCTATTACGTAGAGGGTTTTCAAGCTGTCGGGGGTGGCGGTTGACCCGGGATACGCCAAGAGTCTGTCCTTCGCTTTCTGCGCGCGGGACCTTTTAGAACAAGAACAAGGCGTGTACTGTGTACTTGGTGTACTTATTGGTGATTGCGTCGATGGCGTCGAAAATTTTCCTCGTCGCAGGGCACCACCCTAGGTGGCACGAGTCCTTGCGGTGGGGGTTGGAGCGATGGGCTGGCCCCGAGGGGCCAGGACGAGCGAACCAGGCGTGCCTGTCAGTGGGAGAGTGGGTCAGCAGGGCAGTGGCGCCTCCTGGCAAGCGCATCAGGCATGCCAAGAGGATGGGTGGTTCCTCCCCTACGGCAGGGGACAAGTGGAGAGAGAGGGGGGCTCGTGCGCCCCCCCATGGGCGAACCAAGTATAAACTTAGTTGGATGAGCTGAAAGGAAACTAATGAGAACCAAAACACTCTAAGCGATCCCAACACGTGGCCACACGATGAGATTCTAGAAACAAGGAGCCGTAGCGTTCAAGTAGCACAGATCGAGCACTATGATGGCAATGGCCGCTCCTTGTTGAGACGCATGCAGTCAAGGGTGCCCGTTGCTGAATTATTGCTGAGTCAGACGCCTAGCTATATTGATTATCCGTTCGCGGTGCCGGAGGTGGAGCGGGACGAGCCAAGCGGAAACCAATCTTACGGCTCATCAGGCTAATGAAGGCGGCAAAGAAACCAATCGCAAAAATCAAGACAAGTACGAGCACGACGACCATACCTGAAGCGATCCCGCCCGTGCCAACGCCGGGGAGCTGACCTTGCTTATCGTCCAAATCACCAGAGCAAAAGAGGGAGCATTGTACCGCTCCCGCCAAACCATCCATAACGAACGAACCCTGGGCAACCCCTAGTGCGCCGTTGCATGGCTCTGAAGACTCAGACTTCAATCTCTCCCGCAGCAAGGCCGGCACCCATACGTAGACATCGAAAGGGCACGCATCTTCCGGCGTATCCACCATGAGGCTTAAGCTGCTGGTGCCTCCGAGGTATGTCGTTTGGAGAGCCGGTGCTTGGGAAGATCCGCACACTCCAGTGTAGCCAGTGCCATAGACGAGATCGTCACGGGCTTCCAGGCGGATGACCACCTCGTTGCTATTGGGCGGCACACACGCGGACCCGGTGCACCCGCGCACTGGTGGAGAATCTGCATCCAGCGTGCTCCTTGCGCCTCCAACTCCGACCAAAAAGATCTCAGCTGCAAAAACTAGCTTGTCCTCGTCGAGCACAGCTTCATCGTCAAAAAATCGGATTCGGGACCACTCGCCCTGTGCTGGGATCACGGCCCAAGGCTCGATCGTTGCCGCGAGGCATCGTGACGGCAGCGACGGCGAGGGGCTAGCCTCGGTGAGGTCGCCGGCCGCACAAAAGTCGGCCTCCAATTCGAGAGCATATTGTTGTGCCAAGACTCCGTCGTCGCACCGACTTGCCGTGCCATTTCGAGCGTGCACGGTGGGAATATCGAATGAGATGTCGTCATAAGGAGCCTTGCGGAAAATGGCCCAAGTAAGGACAGCTAAGTCGAAAATATTGACACGGCCATCGCCCACTACAGAATGATTCGTGCAACGTGTGATGGAACCGAAGAGGGTAGGTTCGTCGGCCGAACCTGGGACAACAGTAGCCGCTATCTGTCTGGAATCGAGCTGTGATCCCTCAATGAACATATCTGCGAAACCGGAAAGAGTAGACGCGGAGGCGAGGTCAAGGCACTCGAGGATGGGGCTTGGACTAATCCGACTCACTTCATATCGTTCAAGAACAGCAACGTCAGCCTCTGCATTCAAAAGACACGTGTACGGGGAATACGACCCAACGCTTTGAGACGCAAGATATATCTTCTCAGCCACGGCAAATTCAACGGCCAGATCACCGTCAGGTTCATAAGCAATCGTTGCTGTGCCTCCGCTGCCTCCTAGTGAAGAAAGGAAGTCGAGTTGACAAGTGAACCCGCTGTCTAGATGGGTAGTTGAGGGCAGTCCACGATGAGGGGGAAGCGAGGGATGAGGAAGCGATGGTGGAGCCGGTTGCTGCGGTGGTGAGGATGGCCCACCAGTTGGTGAAGTTGGGATGACAGGCGAGAACGGTGGGGGCGAAAGCTCGGGCAGCGGTGGCGTCACTGGCGGGCTTGAGGGTGGAGCAGGTTGTGCAGGTGGACTTGGTGGGAGGCTTGGAGGTGACGGCTCTTGGGGCGGCGATGGAGGAACAGGTGGGACGGGTCGGAAGGTGTCCGCGGCAATGGACGCGTTGATAAATGGCCTGACGGGTGGTGGCTGAGGCAGAACTGGTGGCGAAAGGGTCGACGAAGGATGAATGGGCGGCCAAGGTGGCGGCGGCGTCTTTGGCGGCGAGGGAGGAGGCAGCGGAGGCGAGGGCAGGAGCGGAGGCGGTGGACTGGGAGAAGGTGGAAGCGGTTGAATGGGAGGTGAACGCAGAGGTGAAGGGGTCGTGGATGGGAACGGGGGCGGTGGGCTGAACGGAGGCTGTAGCGTAGCGGGCGCAGGTGAGGGCGGCGTGGATAGTAACGGAGACGGTAGGCTGGGCGGAGGCGAGAGCGGCGGAATGGTCGGAAGTGAGGGAGGCGTGGGTGGTGATCGAGGCGGTGGGCTAGGCGGCGGAAAGAGTGGCGGGGCGGGCGGGGGGAGTGGAGGTAAGGGCGTAGCGGGTGGAAACTGAGGCGGTGGCCTGGGTAGCGGAGAGAGTGGCGGAGCAAGCGGAGAGGGCGGAGGTGGGGAAGGCGTGGGTGGCAATGGAGGCGGTGGGCTAGGCGGCGGAGAAAGTGGCGGAGCGGGCGGAGGTAAGGGCGGCGAGGGTAGAAACTGAGGCGGTGGGCTGGGCAGCGGAGAGAGTGGCGGAGCGGGCGGAGGTGGGGGCCTTGTGGGAGGCAACGGTGGCGGTGAGCTGGGCGGCGGAGAGATTGGCGGAGCGGGCGGGGAGCGCGGAGGTGACGACGGCTTGCGATGGTCGGGCGGTAAGGGAGGCGCGCGTGGCGGAGAAGGCGCGTCGGGTGTCAGAACGGGAGGGCTCCGCGGCGACGGTGGCGGTAGAGGTGTGAAGGGGGGAAGTGGTGGCCTCGCCGGAGGTCGCGGGTTGACCAAGAAAGAGGTAGGGGGATTGCGCGGGGACGGCGGTGCACTAGGAGACGGTGGTGACTGTGGTGGCATTGGTGGCGGCCGAGGGGGCGTCGGAGGAGGCCTCGGATTCGGCATCGGTGGCACGGACTCCGGCATCTTCGGCGGTGGGGATGGAGGTGGCAGCACCGATGACGAGGGTGTCGGTGGTGAGGGCGGCGGGAACAATGATTCAAATCCCCTAGGCAGGAAGGGTGGTAATGGCGTCAATGGCGGCGGCGACAGCATGTTTGGTGGCGGCGTCGATGGCGGTGAGCTGGACTGCGGCGGTGTTGGAGGTGGTGGCCTTGGTGGCGTCGTCGGTGGCGTCGGCGTCGGTGGTGGTGGCGAAGGTGGTGGCGTGGTCGGTTGGGATGGCATCGGCGGCGGCGTGGGCGGCGTGAGAGGTGGTGGCGGCGTGGGTGGTGGCGGCGTGGAAGGTAGCGGCGGCGGCGTGGGTGGCGGAGGTGTGGGAGGTGGCGGTGCGGGCGGCGGCGAAGACGGAGGTGGCGTTGGTGGGGATGGCAAGGATGGAGAGGGCGGCGCCGGAGGCGGTGGCGTCGGCGGTGGCGGCGCGAGTAGCGGCGAAGTGGGTGGTGGTGGCGACAAGGGGGGTGGCGCCGCCGGCGGCAGTGTTGGTGGGGGAGAAATGGGTGGAGGAGGCGTCGGCGGCGGCAGAGCGGGTAGCGGCGGCGTTGGCGGTGGTGGCGTGGGAGATGGTGGCGTGGGGGGCGGCAGCGCGGGCGGCGGCGGCACGGGCGGTGGCGGCGTTGGGGGGTGCGGTGATGGGGGTGCAGATGGTGGCTGCAATGGTGGCGAAGCAGGTGGCACATCCGGAGGCAAAGATGGAGGAGGTGGCGTTGGTGGGGGTGGCAATGGTGGAGGCGGTGAGGGAGGCGGCGGCGCCGGAGGCGGGGGCGTCGGCGGTGGCGGCGCGGGTGGTGGCGGAGTGGGTGGCGGTGGTGGCGGAGGGGGGGGTGGCGGCGGCGGCGGTGTCGGTTGGGGAGAAATGGGTGAAGGAGGCGCCGGCGTCGGCGGAGTGGGTGACGGCGGCGTTGGCGGTGGTGGCGTGGGAGTTAGTGGCGTGGGGGGCGGCGATGAAGGCGGCGGCGGGGTAGGCGGAGGTGGCGGCACGGGCGGTGGCGGAGCCGGTGGCGGTGGGGCCGGAGGTGACGGGCCAGGCGGCGGTGGCGCGGGCGGCGGCGGGGCCGGGGACGGCAGGTCCGGTGGAGGCAGCGTCGGCGGCGGGGCCGGAGGAGGTGTGTCCGTCGGAGGCGGTGTTGTTGGAGGTGGGGTTCTCGGCGGCTGTGCAGGAGGCGGCGGCGTGGGCGGCAGCGGCGAGGGCGGCGGCGGCGTCGGTGGTGGTGCCGACGGGGGAGTGGATGGCGGCACGGAGGGCGGGGCAGATGGCGGAGTCGACAGTGGTGGCGGCGTGGGCGGCGGCGGCGCGGGCAGCGGCGGAAATGGTGGTGAAGTGGGCGGTGGTGGTGTCGGGGTCGGCGTCGGTGGCGGCAGCACTGGGGGAAGTGGCGTTGGCGGTGGCGGAAGTGGCGGCGTCGGCGTCGGGGATGGCGGCACCGGCGGCGGCAAGCCCGGTGGAGGCGGCGTGGGCGGCGGCGGGGCAGGTGGAGGTGGGTCCGGCGGAGGAGGCGTTGGTGGAGGTGGGGTCGGCGGCGGTGGAGCAGGAGGCGGAGGGGTCGGCGGCGGTGGAGCAGGCAGCAGCGGCGTCGAGGGTGGCGAAGCCGGAGGCGGCGACTTGGGTGACAATGACGGGGGCGTGAAGGGTGGCTCAGAAGGCGGCGGTGAGGTCGGCTGTGGGGGCGCGGGCGGTGGTGGTGTTCGTGAGGGAGGCGTGCGCGGCGGCGGCATTGGTGGCGGCGGCGTGGGCGGAGGTGGAGTAGGTGGCGGTGGCCTTGGAGGCGGTGGCACTGGAGGCGGCAGCGTTGGTAGCTGCGGTGCTAGAGGCGGCGGCGTTGTTGGGGGCGTTGTGGGTGGCGGTGGTGTTCGTGGGGGAGGCGTGGGCGGCGGCGGTGTTGGAGGGGGAGGCGTGGGCGGCGGCAGTGCTGGGGGCGGCGGTTGTGAGGGGGGCGTTGAGGGAGTTACGGAGGGTGGGAGCGAGGGTGGGTTCGACGGTGGCGGCGGCGTGGGTGGAGGTGGAGCGGGTGGCGGTGGTGTTGGAGGCGGTGGCACTGGAGGCGGTAGTGTGGGTGGCGATGGCGTTGAAGGCGGCGGCGGAGTTGGTGGCAGCGGCTTCGGTGGCGGCGGCGGCGGCGACGACGGGGGGGTGAAGGGTGGCTCTAAAGGCGGCGGCGGGGTCGGCGGTGGGGGCACGGGCAACGGTGATGTTGGAGGGGGAGGTGTGGGTGGGGGCGGCATCGGTGGCGGCGGCGTGGGCGGTGGGGGCGCGGGCGGCGGTGCTGTTGGAGGGGGAGGCGTGGGCGGCGGCGGAATTGGTGGCGGCGGCGTGGGCGGAGGTGGAGTGGGTGGCGGTGGCCTTGGAGGCGGTGGCACGGGAGGCGGTAGCGTAGGTGGCGGCGGTGCTGGAGGCGGCGGCGTTGGTGGTGGCGTTGTGGGTGGCGGTGGTGTTGGTGGCGGAGGCGTGGGCGGCGGCGATGTTGGAGGGGGAGGCGTCGGCGGCGGTTGTCTTGGCGGGGGAGACGAGGGGAGCGGCGGTGTTGGGGGCGGCGGCGTGGGCGGTGGTTGCGAGGGAGGCGTCGAGGGAGGCACAGAGGGTGGGAGCGACGGTGGGTTCGACGGTGGCGGTGGCGTGGGCGGAGGTGGAGTCGGTGGCGGTGGCGTTGGAGGCAGTGGCACAGGAGGAGGTAGCGTGGGCGGCGGCGGTGCTGGAGGCGGCGGTGTTGGTGGGGGTGGCGTGGGTGGCGGTGGTGTTGGTGGCGGAGGCGTTGGCGGTGGCGATGTTGGAGGAAGAGGCGTGGGCGGCGGTGTTCTTGGAGGGGGAAACGAGGGGAGCGACGGTGTTGGGGGCGGCGGCGTCGACGGCGGATGCGAGGGAGGCGTCGAGGGAGGCATGAAGGGTGGGAGCGAGGGTGGGTTCGACGGTGGCGGCGGCGTTGACGGTGGAGTCGGTGGCAGTGGCGCTGGAGGTGGTGGCACTGGAGGCGGTAGCGTGGGTGGCGGTGGCGTTGGAGGCGGCAAAGGCGGCAGCGTAGGCGGCGGCGTTGGTGGTGGCGGCGTCGGTGGCGGCGTCGGTGGCGGCGACGGGGGCGTGAAGGGTGGCTCTGAAGGCGGCGGCGGCGTGGGCGGTGGGGGCGCGGGCGGCGGTGCTGTTGGAGGGGGAGGCGTGGGCGGCGGCGGAATTGGTGGCGGCGGCGTGGGCGGAGGTGGAGTGGGTGGCGGTGGCCTTGGAGGCGGTGGCACGGGAGGCGGTAGCGTAGGTGGCGGCGGTGCTGGAGGCGGCGGCGTTGGTGGTGGCGTTGTGGGTGGCGGTGGTGTTGGTGGAAGAGGCGTAGGCGGCGGCGATGTTGGAGGGGGAGGCGTCGGCGGCGGTTGTCTTGGCGGGGGAGACGAGGGGAGCGGCGGTGTTGGGGGCGGCGGCGTGGGCGGTGGTTGCGAGGGGGGCGTCGAGGGAGGCACAGAGGGTGGGAGCGACGGTGCGTTCGACGGTGGCGGCGGCGTGGGCGGAGGTGGAGTCGGTGGCGGTGGCGTTGGAGGTGGTGGCACTGGAGGAGGTAGCGTGGGCGGCGGCGGTGCTGGAGGCGGCGGCGTTGGTGGGGGTGGCGTGGGTGGCGGTGGTGTTGGTGGCGGAGGCGTTGGCGGTGGCGGTGTTGGAGGGGGAGGCGTGGGCGGCGGTGGTATGGGAGGGGGAGACGTGGGTGGCGGCGGTGTTGGGGGCGGCGGCGTGGGCGGTGAATGCGAGGGAGGCGTCGAGGGAGGCACAGAGGGTGGGAGCGACGGTGGGTTCGACGGTGGCGGTGGCGTGGGCGGAGGTGGAGTCGGTGGCGGTGGCGTTGGAGGTGGTGGCACAGGAGGAGGTAGCGTGGGCGGCGGCGGTGCTGGAGGCGGCGGCGTTGGTGGTGGCGTTGTGGGTGGCGGTGGTGTTGGTGGCGGAGGTGTTGGCGGTGGCGGTGTTGGAGGGGGAGGCGTGGGCGGCGGTGGTATTGGAGGGGGAGGCGTGGGCGGCGTCGGTGTTGGGGGCGGATGCGAGGGCGGTGGTTGCGAGGGAGGCGTCGAGGAAGGCACAGAGGGTGGGAGCGACGGTGGGTTCGACGGTGGCGGCGGCGTGGGCGGAGGTGGAGTCGGTGGCGGTGGCGCTGGAGGTGGTGGCACTGGAGGAGGTAGCGTGGGTGGCGGTGGCGTCGGAGGCGGCGAAGGCGGCAGCGTAGGCGGCGGCGTTGGTGGCGGTGGCGTCGGTGGCGGCGACGGGGGCGTGAAGGGTGGCTCTGAAGGCGGCGGCGGGGTCGGCGGTGGGGGCGCGGGCGGCGGTGCTGTTGGAGGGGGAGGCGTGGGCGGCGGCGGCATTGGCGGCGGCGGCGTGGGCGGAGGTGGAGTAGGTGGCGGTGGCCTTGGAGGCGGTGGCACTGGAGGCGGCAGCGTGGGTAGCGGCGGTGCTGGAGGCGGCGACGTTGTTGGGGGCGGCGTGGGTGGCGGTGGTGTTGGTGGGGGAGGCGTGGGCGGCGGCGGTGTTGGAGGAGGAGGCGTGGGCGGCGGTGTTGGAGGGGGTGGCGTGGGCGGCGGCAGTGTTGGGGGCGGCGGTTGTGAGGGCGGGGTTGAGGGAGGCACGGAGGGTGGGAGCGAGGGTGGGTTCGACGGTGGCGGTTGCGTGGGTGGAGGTGGAGCGGGTGGCGGTGGCGTTGGAGGCGATGGCACTGGAGGCGGTAGTGTAGGTGGCGGTGGCGTTGAAGGCGGCGGCGGCGATGGCGGCGGCGATGGCGGCGGCGGAGTTGGTGGCGGCGTCTTCGGTGGCGGCGGCGGCGGCGAAGACGGGGGGGTGAAGGGTGGCTCTAAAGGCGGCGGCGGGGTCGGCGGCGGGGGCACGGGCGGCGGTGATGTTGGAGGGGGAGGTGTGGGTGGGGGCGGCATCGGTGGCGGCGGCGTGGGCGGTGGGGGCGCGGGCGGCGGTGCTGTTGGAGGGGAGGCGTGGGCGGCGGCGGAATTGGTGGCGGCGGCGTGGGCGGAGGTGGAGTGGGTGGCGGTGGCCTTGGAGGCGGTGGCACGGGAGGCGGTAGCGTAGGTGGCGGCGGTGCTGGAGGCGGCGGCGTTGGTGGTGGCGTTGTGGGTGGCGGTGGTGTTGGTGGCGGAGGCGTGGGCGGCGGCGATGTTGGAGGGGGAGGCGTCGGCGGCGGTTGTCTTGGCGGGGGAGACGAGGGGAGCGGCGGTGTTGGGGGCGGCGGCGTGGGCGGTGGTTGCGAGGGGGGCGTCGAGGGAGGCACAGAGGGTGGGAGCGACGGTGGGTTCGACGGTGGCGGCGGCGTGGGCGGAGGTGGAGTCGGTGGCGGTGGCGTTGGAGGTGGTGGCACAGGAGGAGGTAGCGTGGGCGGCGGCGGTGCTGGAGGCGGCGGCGTTGGTGGTGGCGTTGTGGGTGGCGGTGGTGTTGGTGGCGGAGGTGTTGGCGGTGGCGGTGTTGGAGGGGGAGGCGTGGGCGGCGGTGGTATTGGAGGGGGAGGCGTGGGCGGCGTCGGTGTTGGAGGAGGTGTGGATGGCGGGGGTGTTGGGGGTGACGGCTCCGGAGGGACGCTTGGCGGTGGCGGAGCAAATGGAGGCGGAGCGGGCGACGGAGGCGATGGCGGAGGCACGATCTCCTCCGATTTGGGCTTCGATGGGGGAGGGGTCGACGGCGGCTGGCTCGGAGGCGTCTGCGGTGGAGCGGCTGGAGGCTCCGACGGGGGGAGCGACGGAGAAGGAGGCTCGCTCGGCGGCGGCGGCGTGGGCGGAGGTGGAGTAGGTGGCGGTGGCCTTGGAGGCGGTGGCAGTGGAGGCGGCAGCGTGGGTAGCGGCGGTGCTGGAGGCGGTGACGTTGTTGGGGGCGGCGTGGGTGGCGGTGGTGTTGGTGGGGGAGGCGTGGGCGGCGGCGGTGTTGGAGGAGGAGGCGTGGGCGGCGGTGTTGGAGGGGGTGGCGTGGGCGGCGGCAGTGTTGGGGGCGG
>CM030934.1:2268062-2284571 GCA_018136815.1 Isochrysis galbana
TAGCCGAGGCAGCTGCTGCCGACGAGGCTGAGCGCTTTGCAATTGAGGAGGTGTTCCGGGGTTCCGCTCACTTGCCGACGGAAGCGTTGCTGGCTCTGGCCACGGCCCTCTCAGCCGCCGCCGGCACAGCTCCGGTGCCATCAGCTGCAATGCCTGTCACACCTGCCCGTGTGCCGTCGCCAACGCCGGGTCGTGTTGCGGCCAATGCCGACTCCGTCATGAAGAACGCCGAGCCACCTTGCACACCAACAGCGCCGCCGCCGCCGCCGCCGCCTGGCACGCCGTGGTCTGTGAACCCTGCGTGCCTCGCCACACCTCATGCATCCACAACCATCGCCACATGTACATCGCCAGCTGAAGCAAGCACGTCCACGGCTGCAGCTGCTGCTGTCGTGTCTTCCCCCGCATTGCCTCGTCAGCTGGCCGTGTCAGTCGAGTTGTTGCTCGGCGTCGTCATGCGTAACCGCGACCGTTTCGAGGTACTTTGGCCATGCGTTGCACCGTGCGTCTCAGCTGCGCTGGCCGCTACCTCCGGCCCGGCGCCCATTCCTTCGCATCTGGCCTCGGCTGCTGCTTCAGCGGCTGGCCACTTGCTCGCTGCTGAGCACACCACCCACGCCCTCCTACGGCTCGCTCGCCGTCTCCTCCATCGATCGGCGGCGGTTGAGTCGATCGCCTTGCTTCTAGCTGAATTCCCGCCCGGGATCACAAGTGATGCTATTGTCGCTATCGCGCCGGCACTTCCAGACGTTGCTGCAGACATGCGCCCGGTGCCGCCCGCAGTCTCGCTCCCAAGCTATCTCCACGAGCAGCAGCAGCCATAGGGGCTGAGCTTATTGGCTTGTTGCAGGCCGGCGGAGCAGCCGGCCTCACTTCCTCCGATTCATGGCTCGCGCTCACGCGCCTCGCCGCTGGAGTTGCGGCTGCTCCCATGCTTGGATCAGACGAGTCTGCATCGCGCGCAGGAACGGAGGCCCTCGCATCTCTCCTAGGCCATTCTGTGCACGGCGAGGGAGGCTGCGGAACCTCTTCATTCAGCACGCTCTCGGCACTCCTGTTGCTGAACGCGCATGCCGCACCCTCTCCCTCCCAGTGCGAGCGCGCGGTGGGCTTGCTACTCCAAACGCATGCCCGATTGCGAGCGTCAGCACAGCCGGCCGCCGCCGCCGGCCCAACTCCGGCGTGGAGGGCAGATTGGTTGCGAGTGCTCCGCGGTATGTGCGCGCTCTGCCTGGACCCACGGCTCGCTTCAAGAGATGCCGCCCTCGTCGCTATCCAACGAGCGCTCCTTGACGCCGAGCTGCCACCCATGCCGCCATCCGTGTGGGTCGAGGCTTTTGAGCATGCCGTGTTCCCGTTCCTGTCCGAGCTGCTTCGAAGGTGAGGAATACACCAAATTTCCCCCCATGTCCCCGCTCGTGATTGCTCCTTTCTCTCAACATCAATCCACGCCCTCTGCCTCGCCGCCACGTCCCGACCGGCGGTGGTTCTCGACTTTTCACCTATCGCGCCACACTTTCCCATACGATGCCTTGCCCTTGAATCCCTTGCTACTGGTTCCACAGGTGGGTAGCATCGCCGGAGCCGGAGCAAGAGCGGCTGATGTTGCGCGCGGTCACCCTTCTCTCCAAGACATTCCTCCACCATCTATCGGGCCTTCTTACTCTTCCTTCATTCCACTTGTTGTGGTTGCGCGCCCTCGAGCTCCTCGAATCGTTTATGCGTGCGCCAGACTCCGAGAATCTAGCCGAGGCCGTCCCCGAAACGCTCAAGAACATGCTCCTCGTCATCGGTACTTCGGGTGCCTTTGAACAAACGGCCAAGCTCGGCGGCTCTGAGCAAGACCTTTGCCAGCTTACAGCCTCCATTGTCGGCAATATGTGCCCTCAGCTGACGAAGTCGCCTGATCTTGGTTGGCTTTGGGGAAACGAGACGAATATCACGACTGAGGCTCAGGCCTCGGGCACCCCTACACCCACTACTATGGATGATGCGCCTCAAGCTTCGGCTAAGGAAGCCCCTCCACCGGTAGAGGAATGCATCGGGAGCACCTCCTGAGGCTACGCTGCGGCCACACGAGACTTCGACGTACATTGTGCGCACGGATGGGCGCTATCGGTGGTGCTGTCCGCGGGCCCGGACCATGGCACATTCGTGGTGGCGTTCTTTCGCCACGTGCCGTCGAATTAACCCCTTCTGCGCGGCCGTACACGGCCTGTGGCCCGTGCACGTGTAGTGGGCGTGTTGTAATACCCTTCAGTCTTCGGTATGGAAAGAAGTTGAACCCCGCCATCGCCACCGTGTGCCGTGTGCTAGTTGTGCTTCTACTACCTACTAAGTTCACATGGGGAGGCCCCTCGTGCCCTCCTCCTCAGGCTTCCAACTCCCCTCCGGGGACAGGTCGGTCAATCTTATGCTCCGCCACTTGCCACTTGGTATGAGCTGAGCCCTTGCATATCATAACAATAACCAAGCCTAGACTCGCCAATGGGCGCGGGCGCCTTGGCATCCGCAAGCGCAAGAAGGAGGAAGGAGGTGCAACGTGAGGTCCAAGTCCAAGTTGCTATCTTTTTTTCATACGACATACGACCCTCCCCCATTTTGTGGTGTAAATAAAACGACAGGAGCACCCACACTCCACACTTACACTTACTTGACACTTTATATTTCAGAGTTCGGAGGGTAGACTGGAGACTGGGAGCTGAGAGTGGCAACTCGCCACCCCTCGTTTCAAGGACTCCTCGAGACGCGCACTCGGCCCATTTTTTTCCACGCCCCCTCCCCTCATTTTGCAGTTTGTATTTGTATACGGTATTATTATAGTATACCCTTTACCTTATTTCCCCTTCCCCTTCCCTTCCCTGGCAAGACCCACCCCCGCCCCTACTGTTGCCTGTTGTACGATTGCTTTCTAATACACCCTTTGTGCTGCAGTTCTGACTCAAACGCCGTGAAATGAAGATGAAGATCTGAGTATGTATCGAGTAGGAGTACTCCTAGCAAATATACAAAATACCTGCGACGAGACTTACAGGCGCTAGTTCATATTAATTCTGTACCCAAGTTAGTAAAGTACTCCTATATCCCCAGAGCTGATGAGTCTCTCCGTCCTCTCTCCCTCTCTTCCTCAGAAATGGGGGCAGGACTCCCTGTCCTCTCTCGCCTCGCCTCCCCGCCGCGTGGTATAAATGGATTACAAAAGGAGAGAACGATCTCACCTAGACTAGGAATCTTCATCTGAGAATGAGAGAGGGCGAGTAGGTGGGAGTCTCTCTCTCTCTCTCTCTCCCCCCCCCCTCTCTCTCTCTCTCTCTCTCCCCTCTCTCTCTCTCTCACTCTCTCTCTCCCTCTCTCTCTCTCTCTCTCTCTCTCTCTCTCTCTCTCTCTCCCTCTCTCTATCCTTCCCCCCCCCCCCCGCCGCACCGCCCCCCTCTCACAGCTTTCCGACGATGCGCCTCCTCGGGGCCACCCTGCTCGCCACGGTGGCAGCGGCGACGGCCGCGCTGGGCACGGCGCAGACGAAGAGCACACGTTTGCCTTGGTCTGGACGGCGCGACGCCTGCTTCCTCCTCTCCTCCAGTGCAGTCGCAGCGTGGGCTTCCTGCGTAGTCTCGGTCTCGCCGGCGCTCGCTGAACCGCCACCCATCTTCCCTGTGCTGGCAGCACAGTCTGAGCTAGCGTGGCTGGCGGATAAGGATGACGTAGACACGTTTGCCACAATGCTTCTGATTGGCTTGCCATCAACAGGTCGGCTGTCCACCCCGCCTATCATACAATTCAACCTCTTCAAGACAATTGAGGCGTCGTTGCCAGAGAAGGATGCTGGCCTTTCATGGATGCGGCGATCGAGTACATTGAATACACGCGCGATGCCAATGATCTAGTAGATCTTGCCCGCAACGCTCGTCGCCAGGGCGCTCAGCAAGAAATCGTCGCAGATTACGTGTTGCGTGCAGTGGATGCGGCGAAAGGGGCCAAGAAGTCGCTCGATGTGATGGTGCCGATGCTGAAGAAGGTCTGAGAGTGCGCCTGAGAGCGCAATGATGTCCGTGTTTAGGCTGATATCGTCATATTATTTTTGGCACTCGTCGCCCTACGCTGCCAGTGCAGCTGAACGCTGCTTTGCCCCTATTTTTTTCTACTTCCTCCACTTCTAGAAGACTCGCCACTCCACTGGATGATGGCTCGCTCGCTTGGTCCTCTATCCTTTGTACTACTTGCTGCCTTGTGTTAGCCGGTAGAGATAGCAGTCTGTATACGCTGAACAGTATATTTACACCACCGACCGAATCCTATGTAATAGTTCCTAGTGTTGGTTTGTGGTTGACAGTGTGGCTGGGTTGTGGATAGATGTGGAATGTAGGATAGCTCCTCATGAACATGAACAAAGGGCAACTATCGTTTTAAAAACCCTTTTGAAATTCACACCACGCGCGCGGCTTTGGGACTCACTCACGTATCCACGCCCACATCCCTCCGTTCCCTCACAACCCGCCTATGCGGCACTACGATCATCCCTTGTGCCTTGCTTGTGCACTACTTGCCTCCTTCGCAGAGCGAAGGACAACGCGTCCAGAGGCGGCGACCTAGCCGAGGAGTGGGCTAGCGCAAAAGCGCTCGTCGCCACATTCCTAAGGGAGGAGACACGGGCCAGAAGAACGCCCACCATCCAGTCTACTCTGGAAAAAACAATTGCGACTCTCAACATAAAACTGATCAAGAGGGAGGGGCCCAGACGCGAACCTCACGCGTGAGATCGCGGAAGCCAACCGAAAGCTAGCAGACGAGCGAGGCAGGACGCCCTTAAGGCACCTTCCTTTATACGCCAAACTCCGCCAAGAAGACCTCCACTCTAAAGAATTCTTCAGGAAGCTCAAACAACAAAAGTGGAACGGGAACTATCAAGAGATCTACGATCTACAAGCGACCGACGACTGGGACACTGGGACAACCCCATGCACGCCGACCACGACACAACCACATCCGACGAAGGCATACGAAAAGAATTCAGAAGGTACTACTCCTGGCTGTATTCCCCAAAGAATCGAGACGAGAACCCGAACTCGAGATCACACTATCCGACCGGCCCCTCGCGAACTCGACAAACGCCGACTCGAGGGGCGAGGGGCGGATCACAGTCAGTAGACGAGACCACACTAGCCATCCGGAGCATAGATAGGCCCCGGCAAAAGCGCGGGACCAGACGGGATACCGGCGGAAGTATACAAGGCACACGAGAAACGAGTAGCACCGATCCTGACGGAACTATATACAAGCCCAAACATTTGACACAGGCCTTATCCCGTATACCATGAGGGAGGGCGATATCATACTTCTGTACAAAAAGGGGGATGCGCGCGACCCTAGAAACTATAGACCCATAACGTTATTGCAAAGTGACTATAAAATCTTGGCGAAAATACTAACCAACTGACTTAGCAAAGTAATAGGTAAAATTGTCTCGGAGGACCAACTGGGCTTCGTGCCCAGAAGACTGATAAGCGAAGCCACACACCTTTTGCAACTTACGAGGGTGTTTGTTGCATTCCTGCCCATCTGAAGGTTGTAGGTCTTCATCTTCCGCTGGGTTGTTCGACCCGAACTGCACCCGGGTGTCCAACTTGAGCTTGGAGATGCGGTCGCAACAAATGCAGCCGAATGCCAAAGACAAACCGTGACCCTGTCGAACACGCGATGACTACTGGCTCGTAGGCAGAGGGCCGTTCGACCGAGCCGGCAGCTGACGCGGCCGTGAAGGAGTCGTTGGTTGTTGCTTGCGGGAATATGTCTGAGAGGTCATAGTCCTGGCGGCGGGATTCCGATTTAGAGGTCGGGTACGCCGACCGTGGAACCCTAGAAGCCGGAGAGGCGTGGCCCTTTGGGTCTAGAGCAGGAGGCTCGCCCATGGGTGGTTCCCTCTGAACCGGCCTAGCAGAATCCGCAGCCGCCTCGGTCCGATCCATGGACGGACTTGAAGCGGGCTCTTGGCGGGCTTGGAGTAGCTGAGTCAGGGCTTTGAACCCTGCTTCAACTTGATCCCGGAGAAGCCCCTCCCTCGCCTCTGCCGCGGCAAGGGATGAATGTAGGCGCTCCACAGCCCTTTCAGGGTGTTGGTCTCCGCCTGAAGCCTTGCCATTTCCGCATCCTGACGCGCCGCGGCCGTCTCGATCGGGGTGATCTCTTGATCAAGGACCCCTTTTGATGACGGCGGGGCATAGTCCCGGTAAGCGGGGCTTCGGAAGCTGATCCCCTCCCCGCGCCCCGGTGGCCGCGCTACCTTAAGAGATAAGTGTCGTCGTGTCGTCTTTGGCGTGTGTTATTCGTTATTCGTCATATTTTAGGCGAGTTTCTTGGCAAGGCTACGGCTAAGTGCCAAGTGCGTTTGCTACGAGGCTGAGATTTGTACTCATCGTCAGGTTGCCGCGCGGAGATATAAGTTATACGTTATACAAGTTACTATTACTATTTTGATTATGAGTTATGAAAGAGTCACGAGCTCATGTTCACGTTCGTTTTTTTACGTAAGTAACTCTCTTGACCGTGGCGGCCCAGCAGCCAAACTTTTCGTAAGTACTAGTAAGCATAACTCACTCGCTCAGAGCGCTTCGATGAGTAAGCTGACTCTTTTTCGTAAGCAGTGAACACTGAATATGTTTGTGCTTCTGCCACGTCTCGTGTGATTCGTAGTCGAAAGAATCTGCTCGTCACTAAATTCAGTAACGAAAGGTCTTCCTTATCGCCTCGTCGGGAGTTGCGAGCGGCCGCCGTCGATGGCGTCGTCGTGGCTTAACCCGTTCGTCGCTCGGCTCGTGTCTGGCGAGGAGCTGGAGGGGCAGTACTGCGGTCTGCTCGTGATTTGTTCGTGGCCGATGCCCAGCCCTGTTGTCGAGCAGCTCCTTGCCTTCCGCGAGGCGCTGCGGCAACAGGCAGAGCGAATGCCAGAGGCAGCGTATGTCTACCCGGCCACCACCCTGCACTGCACTGTTGCAACTCTGCGCCCTTTCACAGCGGGGCCGCTCACCGGCCGCGCGCTGGAGGAGGAGCTTGAGCGCTGGCGGCCCGTCCTTGCAGCCGCGCGCGATGACCCCGAGTGGCCTGCGGGAGCGTTCAAGCTGCACATGCAACAGCCCACATTTGAGGGGTCATCGGCCATCTTGAAATATGAGGACTGTGACGGCGCCATAAGGCGCATGCGCTCCGCGCTGCGACGTGCTATAGAAAAGGTGCGTGTGGCGATTGCATGCTTGCTTATGAATTCACTCTGTCCTTGGAACTGATGGGGTCACCTGGCCCGCTTGAATATGCAGGCAGGTGGTATTGCAGCTGAGGGTAGCAGCGATCGCAGTCTTGCAAAACCTCTGATCGGATGCCCTCCGGGCACGCCAGCTCCCCATCTGCCAGATATCGTACATTCAACTGTGTTGCGATGGTCAGCAGAGGTCCCGGAGGAAAAGCGGGCCTCAGCGCGCGCAGCATTTGCTTGCGCTGCATCTCGGGTCACACCAGTGACATTCATTGTGAAATCAGGAATTGTGAGTCCATGATAGGCCCAAGAAGGCATCACGTATTCGCCAGAGCCATTTTCCCCCTTCCTTTTATGCACCCCGTTTCTACTCCTTAGGATTTGAACATCCATCACAATCACCCCTCGCTGTGCAGGTGGCTGTGACCGAAGATGTACCTTTCATGCACATTCGCCCAGAAGATGCAACCCAAAAGGTTTGGTGGAGGGCTTGACAATACCACCTGGAGCAACAGCAAGAAGGCTGGTTACAGTGGTGTGGAAGCTGATGAAGTGTCATTGCGTGGCAGCAAGGAACAGGCAAGAAATGAGACTTGAAAGGAATAGAAGAGCAGTAGAGAGCAGAGGGCGACAAAAGGCGCTAGAAACACATAGCACATAGTTTGTAGTTTTAGCGAAACCAGACAATGCGGGTAGCGTGTATGATCCATTTTTTGGCAAACGATGCGCTTTCACTGCTTTGTCGATGAGGACCGCCTCAATGAATGTGAACGCTCTCTTCGCGCACGCAAGCATCCTCGCAGGCGATCATCTTAGCCCATAACTCTTGACTCTTGTTGGTTGTGGGCTTGTGGCTTGATTGAACTAATTTAGTTAGTAACTAAGTTTATACTTGGTTCGTCCATGAGGGGGCACGAGCCCCCCCCTCTCTCAACTCCTCCCCTGCCGTGGGGGAGGAACCAACCGCCCTCCGGGCATGCCTTATTTATGGCTTGCCAGGAGCACACTGCCCTGCTGCGACCCACTCTCCCCCCCACAGTCTCGCTGCCTAGATCGCTCGTCCTAGCCCGTCGTGGCCAGCCAGCCCATCGCTCCAACCCCTCCTCCTCCCCTGTTACTGTACGACAGGCAGATAGGTGCAGCGTGGGGGGCCCGGGAGCTCGGGAGCGCCAGCGAGGGAGAGGCAGGGGAGGCCAAGGCCCAAGCACCCAGCCTCCTCTGCCTCCTGTCCCCTGAGGCCTGACCTTCAGGAGTCGGGAGCCTCCATGCTCCAGGGGCCAGGGGGCGCCAGTGCGCAGCTGAATTGCGGTCGGGAACACTCGGGCTCGCACCTCGCGCGATCAGCAACGCCACCGCATCGTCGTGACCGAAGCTGATCGCGTCAATCAGCGGCGTCGAACCGTACCCGTCGCTCCAGTCGCGCAAGTCGCGTTCCGTCAAAAGAGGACCAGGCGATTTGTTTTCTTTTTGATTATTATTATTACAATTACAACTCTAATACAACTCTAATACAATTACAACACTCCCCACTCCCTACGCGGGCTGAGTTTTCATCTTCTTCGTCTTTTTCTGCCGGCAGGCGACGATATCGCTTGGCTGATCTTGGGTGGCGAGATCCGTGATGCGTGCGAGGACGGCCTTCTTGTCCTGCATGTAGAGTTTGCCAGCTGCTCGGCGCACTTGCACCATGGGATCCGCTTCAGCGTACGCGACCGCCGTGATGTATTCCATGCAGAGGTACGCGACGGCGGCTTGCTCTCCAATGTATCTGGTCTTGGGGTTGGGATCTTGTCGTACTCGTCAGAGTAGTCGCCGACGAGCATGAGGGTTGCCTTGCACCAACGGCCCATGTATGGCTCGATGAGTGCCCACATCGACGGGTAGCGTTCCTTGGCCAGATCCACGCGAAAGTCTCCACATCCACGGCCCATGCCAGAGGCTGTGACGAGCAGCATCGCCAGGATGGCGCCGCTCATGCCCTCCTCCATGTGTTCGCAGAACTTGAAGGCTGGGGCGCGGATCTCCTCGTAGGTGCGGTGACCGAGTCGCTTGGCGATGAAGACAAAGTACTGGCCCATGGTGAAGGAGCGAGGCTTGTGCACGCGCGCTTCCTCTTCACCGTGTACAGCGAGGGCGAGCCGCTGCTACGTACTCGGCGCCGCATTTCCACTGTTGGTCGACTTGGTCTTGATAGTAGATGCAGGGCGCGCATCCCGCCGAGCAGTCGGGGGTGTATACAGTAGTGAGGAGACGGCGAAGGAGGAGACGGAGGACGAGAGGGAGGCGGAGGCGAAAGGGGAGGCGGAGGAGGAAGGGGAGGCGGAGGAGGCGGAGGAGGACAGTCGCCATAGACCACATACTCGGCGCCGCATTTCCACTGTTGGTCGACTTGGTCTTGATAGTAGATGCAGGGCGCGCATCCCGCCGAGCAGTCGGGGGTGTATGCAGTAGTCCCGCCGTTGGTCAGCTGAATGTAGACATCCCGGTCGAATGGGTCGACGTAGCGCGAATTGCAGGTGTTTTCGTCGTTGGTGTTGCGTGTGGAGCTGAATGTGGATCTCTGATGTGTTGTTTTTTTTGTGAAAAGGCTCGTTCTGAAAAGTTTTCTTCCTCAGGACACGCGGCGCAGATATACCACCACACCGCACGTGGCCGGCCACCAGGCCGGAAAGGCGAGGGGGCGCACACCCGTGGGAGGCGTCGCCCAGCGAACCCTCCATCCGCGCGCCAGCAGCGCTTCGCTGAGAGCCACCTGCTCCAGCGTGGGCGGCTCGCCCTCCGGAGGTGGCGCAAAGAGCGAGCCAGGGCAAGGGAGCCCTCGAGCCATGCGTGCACCGCCTGCGTCACTCGCGTCGCCCACTCGTCGTACCCAGCAGGAGCCGCGGGTGCGCCGACGGCCGATGGCGCCGCCGGTGTGGCGCCGGCCTCCGCGGGCGCCGCCTTGGCCTCGATGGCGCTCGGGCCTGTGGGCGGGGGGAGAGGGACTACGGCTGGTGCGTCGGACGCAGCCGTCTTCTCCTTCTCCATCTTCTCCGTCTTCTCCGTCTTCTCCTCCTCCTCGGCTTCGTTGTCCTCGGTGAGAGCGAGCGCGTGGGCGGTCTCGACCTCCTCCTCCATCGACTCGGCTGGCTCCTCGACCTCCGCAACCGGCGCGATGGGAAGAAGAAGGCCTGGAGCGTCCGACGCACAGGTCTCGTTCTTCTCTTCTCCTCCCACAGACCCGGAGTCCTCGTCGGTGGTGGTGGTGGTGGCCTCCTCGGTCGGAGAAAGGGCCTCCTCCTCGGTATCAGGAACGCGGACGAGCTCCGCCTCCTCCGCCGCGCCCTCGGAGCAGGAGGAGGAACGAGTCGTGCGAGCAGCGCTTGCGCTCGGCGTCCAGTCGACAGGTGGCCGTGTCGAGCGAGTCGAACGAAACCAGCGAGCAGGAGCACGAGAGGAGAGGACGGAGGACCGTACGGATGCGCGCCTAGTCGCCACCATCGTGAGGAAGACGAGGGCGAGGAGAGAGCTGGAGGGTGAGCGAGGAGGGAGGAGGGAGGCAGGCAGTAGGAGCCTTCTCTCTCTGGTAGGTCGATGAGAGGGGGAGGGGAGAGGGGGGAGGGGACCCGAGAGACCAAAAGACATACCAGTTGTTTACGTTAGTGTTTGCGCCGTATACGGTAACAATTTTCCGGTCCCAGGGGGTGCCCCATGGTTCCCGACCGCCCTCCGCGTCTAGAGTTCCCCTGCGGAAAGAGTGAACGCACGGCGTGCACTTTCCTGGAAGTTGCTATGCGCACGCACGGCGCCCCCGCGGGGGGGCCGATGCACATCGCGCCGTGCCCACGCACGGCGTGCACAATGTGATTGCAAGTCATCACACGTGCTGCGCAACGAAACATCTCTTATATCTTATATGGCTACTTTACGTAAATGTAAATGTGGGCCTTATGGGTAAAGTTGGCATGCGCACACACGGCGCCCCCGCGGGGGGCCGATGCACATCGCGCTGTGCCCATAATTACAAGTAATCACAGGTGCCATGGGCAAATATCTCTTAAATGTATGTTTATGTAGTTGTCCACATAGGGGGAAAGCGCCGACACGGCGCCCCCGGGGGGGGGACACGCGCCGCGGGAAAGCAGGGAAAATAAGTTGTTACGCTAGTCTGCATTTAACTTTAAAATAACGCTCTATATACAACTGTGGACATTCGATCGCTCAATTCGACTGATGTCCCACAATTGACGGAACGACACCTCATGATACATGATACATGATATGTGATATGCTGATGGACACTTCACATTTCCGACGCTCGGTCAGTCGCCCTCCACTTGCAGACGGGTGCAAAATCGCCGAGCAGATTGCAAAACACGACTTGGAGAACGGCTTCGACGAGGTGCGCGGTTGGCGCATGGCTCGTTCGGTGTATGTGTATTTGTGTATGTGGCTAGGGACTAGGGACTAGGGCTAGGGACTATATAGGGAGATCTTACGGCGCTATAAGTTCTAACCGAGAGAGAGAGACGGGAGGAAGAGAAAGCGCGCCACGCCCTTCCTAGGGATCGGCGATGGCGCCGCCTCCGCTTCTCCTCCTCTGCTCCCTCTGCTCCCTCTCCACGACTGCGAGGTTGATTCACGGGGGCGATCGGCTGCTTCCTCCGCTCGTCGAGGTGCCGGCAGCCGGTCTCCCCATCCCCACGCTCGTCAAGCCCCCGACCCAGAGACGCTGTGGGAGTGGGCGGCAGAGCGAGAGGAGACTGCTGCGATGGATGTGAGCTGGGCGAGCGTCTGGCCTGCCGCCGGCGCGCTCGCGACGCACATCGTGGCGGAGCCGGACCTTGTCAAGGGGAAGCGCGTCATCGAGCTTGGCGCAGGCCTCGGAGTTGCAGGTGAGTCGGCACGGTGAAAAGAGGAGGCAGGAGGATGAGGCGGCACGGCAGCCGTAGCCCAACTTGCGCTCACAGGAATCAGAGAGATAATCCAGGTGGCACGGGCCCTTGTCTTGGTCTACCATCACTTACATCTCTTTCCCTCCAGGGCTCACCGCCTCGGTTGCAGGCGCTTCTGTTGTCACCCTCGTCGACCGCGAGCCTCTTGCCCTCCACTGCGCAATGTCCACGGCTGATTTGTGTGGCATCCCAACGGGGCCGGTGGGCAATCCGGAGGCGGCTCCGGGCATGGTGTGCGCTATCAGATGCGATTGGGCCGAGGCGTCGGCAGCGCTTGCCAGCCAGGCGGATGTCGTCCTTGGATCGGAGGTGCGCGCGAATTCCCAGCCGGGGATATAGCATATTATCTACACCCTTTGTCGACACTGCCTCTCCAATGTCAGTTTGAGGCGTTGCTCTTTCCCTACCTACGGCGCAGGTGCTGTACGACCCTATGAGCGTCTCCGCCCTTGTCGACACCGCTGCCGCTCTCCTTCTCCCCCGCGGCGGCATCGCGCTGATTGCCGAGCCCACAGTGGGGCGCGCTGAGGGATGCCGCGCTCGTCTAGAGGAGGTGGCGAAGCTGCACGGTGCAAGTGTTGCAGAAGCACCCCTGCCCCCAGCGCTGAGTGCGGTCGCGCAGGGCAAGCTGGAGCCGTTGTCGCTGCTCACATTGCGATTTGATAGGAGCAACGCCCTCGCCGCGCAAGAGGCTACGAAGGACGAATCGAACTTGCCAGAGGTCGACGGCGCTTCAGCCATTGAGAGCGAGCCGATGATGTGCATGAAAGGTCGCCGCGATGCTCGACGACGCCGCTCTCGCGACATCCGAATGGTCGAGGAGGCTGATGGCGTCACGGCGGATGACAGCGAAATCGTGCAGAGGCCGGGGAAAGTCGGGGTGCGTGGAGGCTCGGGTGACGCTACAGCGTCCAATCCCGGAGCAGGCCCTGGATCGGCCATGTCGCCTCCTTATGTTGCTAGTCAGCCGCCAATTGTGGACGAGCGGCAAGCGGCAGTGCTTCAGGCTGCAGGGTTTCGTTGGGATGAGGCTTCTGGCAGATGGGTTCGGGGCGACGCTTCGAATCGGCAGCGGCGCGCGGCGGAATGCCGGTCCGGAGGGCGACTGGCTAGAGTGGTCAAACCAAAAACACCCAACGGGGGGTCATCTAAATTGGAGGTTGGTTGCTCCACCGCCGCATCGATGGGTGTGCGTAGGCTTGAGCAAGTCCTGCAGGATGCGCGCGAGGTGGCGCTCGGAACTTCCGATCGCGATAAGGAGATGCTCAACAACTGGAAGAATGAGCTCGCATCCCCAAAGGCCCCATGGGCTTGGGCTGCTGTCCAAGTTGCGATCGGGCTGACGGTTTGCCGAGCTTTGAGCCTTGATTTTGGCGCTAGTTCAGCTGTCAGCGAGCTGCGCTGGGCAGGCGGTGCTGCCGAACCACCGTCGATAATTCCCGCATGGTCAATGCTCCCGACTCTTCCGCAGTGGCTTCCTGATTTGTTGCCTCCGCTGCCGCCACCTCCAAACCCTCGCGAAATAATTGTCGGCTTCGCGCTTGCCCCACTCCTTTTTGCTGCGAGGCGCTCCTACTCACAAGCGTACACAAGTCTGGGTATCGAGCCTCCTGTCGGTGGCATCGAACGGATGATTGCGGACGGCGCGCTCGACTCTCATGCACTGCCGGCGCCTGCTGATTGGCGGCAAACCTCGTCCGAGTGGCGACGAATTGCCGCCGCTTTGGAGATCATTGCTGCCTGCAATATCGCTGCGGTCATTGCGGGAGTTCTGCAACCACTGGGCGTAGTCTTGCTATCTCGCTCCAAAGCCATGGCGAATATAATTGGTGGCAACGGGTTGATCGGAGGAATAGAGACCGCCGTTGGCATGGAGCAATACGCCGCGCTCCTGGCGCCCGTGATAGTCATCGCTGTTTCTGTTGCCTCGGCGGCCGTCGTCGAGGTGAGACAATGTTCGACGGATCACTCTTGTGGCACATGACGCCATTCAGGCTTACGTCTTCGACTGGCTGATACCCAGCCCTCTCGCCCCCAACTCAACTCTCAATCCCTTCCGCCCGCTTATCCACCGACCCCCTCCCTTCATACACAGGAAATCGTCTTCAACGATGATGCTTTTGATGGCATACCAGCAGAAATTTCTGCGGCCGAGCGCGCCGCCAAGACCGCCGATGCCTATTTCGCCATGCAGGCGCCTGCTGGGACAACTGCGGCAGCTGAAGCGGCAGAAGCTGCGTTTGCGTTACGTGCAGTTGCTACAGCTTGGAAAAGCAGATTTAACGGCGCCGCCGATGTGCAAGCTAAAGCTCCTGCTGCCGCTGCCGCAGGAGCGGCTACATGTGGCTCGGCGTGGCAACTCGGCGGAGGCTCTGTTTGGGCCCCCGTGCTTGCGACAGCACTTGCGCTCGCCGCTGCTTACAGATTGGAGGGTAAGGACAAGACAAACGCTTGCGTCGACGTGGAATTGTGAGCCACCCGTGCAACACTACTCGCCGCTCGAGATTATCGAGTGGCTTGCTCATTTCTGCTAGCATTTCACGTTTCTCCAACGAAATATCTAGGTAGCTCGAATGCCGTTTCGCCATCATCCGTATTGGCGATAGTGATAGGGTTTCACGTCTTTGTGTAGTCTGATTGGAGAGGAGTACATCTGCCCACTTCTGCTTCTACGCGCTTCGCCACGGGAACGGGAAGACAAAAAAAGCAAGTTGAATGCTATCTGGATCTGGGCGCTAACTGACACCTACCTAGTCCTCGAATAGGGGATTCATCGATAAGCTCGCCCCAATTACGTTAGTAAACGGGCGGAGTGAGAGGCTGGCAACAGGTGGAGGAGCGGAGGTAGCGGCGCAAGCTCGCCTGGGAGAGCCTTGTCAAAGTAAGGAAGAAGAAGGAAGGTGCTCCATGGGCGCGCCGTCGCTCATTACTCATTATTGCCTGCGGAGAATTGCTCGCGGGTAGGCTGGCTTATGGCCTGCCCTAAGGGTGTTGTATTCCTGGCCTATCTAGAAGGCTGTAGGCATGAACATTCGTGTAGAAAAATCTTAAAAACTAACCGCTACTTGCACGGCGTGGGGCAGAGGCAGAGTGCAGAGTGCGCTTTTGCTACTCCTTACTCCACCCACCCTATCCTACCACTTCCCCTTCCCCTCCCCCGCTGCCTTCCATGGAGAACCGGGGGAGGGGGGGTCGCGCGGACTGAATATTCGTGTTAGGTACGCGCGCCGCCAGGCTCGCCGCGTCGGGGGCGGGGGCGGGCACCGCGTCGGTCCAGAAGCGCCCATCGGGCAGCAACGCGCGCAGCCGCGTCGACTGGCAGTTACCGCAGGGCTCCGCCTCGCTCTGGTAGCAGCTCGCGCAGAAGCCCGACCACGCGAAGCCGCACCCGACCAGGAGCGTCCCCGCGGGGCACTCGCGCGCCTCGCGCGCCTTGCAGCTGAGGCAGGCGGTCGGGCGCGCGCGGTTCAGCACGCGCACCCGCGTCATCGCGCCGCCGTCCCACACGAAGGCGCGCGCCGCCTCGTCCCACGTGCCGCGCGGCAGCTCGAGATCGAGCACGCGGTCCATCGTGCGCGCGGGGGGCAGCACGCGGGCGCCGCTGGCTTCGTCCCCGTCGTCGTCGCGCGCGTCGCCCGACGCCCACCCGAACTCGGAGTAGTCGAATAGGCTCGGGTCGTCCGCCGCCGCGTCGAGACCAACGACGACATCATCGACATGGCGCGCGTCTTCACGGGCCTGCAGACGCGCCCCGAGCGCGGCAACGCCGAAACCATCCACGGGGGAGTCAACCACATCGACGCGATGGAGATCGCGCCCCACCTGCACGACGCCTTCCCTAAGATAGACCTCCACCGCGGCCACCTGGGCGACGGCCGCCCGCTCTGCACGAGGAGCCGGGCGACCACTTCCTGCCCATTTGTAGACATGGTTGAGCACTGTGAGGTGGGTGCCTTTGCTTAAATACTAGACGATTTTTTTTGTGCCGGCGCATCGCGTATTTGGAAACGAGGGGTACAAATGAAGGCAAACGACCTTGGTAACGGCGCATGAAGTGGCGCGCGCGGGAAGGGGCGGAGCGCAGCGAACCGACGCGCATGTTGGCGAGGTTGTCGGTCCCGATGAGGGTCGGACCTTCGAGCGGGACGCCGATACGAGGGTTCGAGTGGAGCCGGGGGCAGGGGGAGGAAGGAGGGGGCGGCGGCGCCGGAGGCGGTGGAGCTGTGACATTTGCGGAGGCGGCGGCGCGCTGTCGTTGGCGGTGGTGGTGGTTGGAGGGATGGGAGAGGCTGCGCGGACTGGAGAAGGAAGAGGTAGTGCGCCACGGCGGCG
>CM030934.1:2284671-2422171 GCA_018136815.1 Isochrysis galbana
AAGGAGCATGAGACGGAGAGAAGGAGAGGGAGAGAGAGAGAGGGGGGGAAAAGGGAGGGGGAGAGAGGAAGAGAGGGGGGAGAGGGGGGAGAGAGGGAGAAATGAAGGAGGGAAAGAAAGAAGAGGAGCGAGAGGGGGCGCGCCCGCTGCGAGAGAGAGAAGGGGGGAGGGGAAGCAGAAGGGAGGGTCGTGGTGAGAGAATAAATCTGGGGTGGAGAAAACAAAAAAATCGCGTGAGAAGGCGAAGTCTCCGCGCGTCCCCCCCCCCCGCCCCTTCTCCTGTGCTCTCTCTCTCTCTCTCTCTCTCTCTCTCTCTCTCTCTCTCTCTCTCTCTCTCTCTCTCTCTCTCCCAAAGGGAGCGCCTCATTACCGTCGGGAGGAGAGAGGAGAGTAGGAGAGAGAGAGAGAGAGAGAGAGAGAGAGAGAGAGAGAGAGAGGGAGGGAGCCGTCAGATGATCTGTGAGAGAGGTCTTTAAGAGAAAAGACTGAGCGCTGCCGACGGCAAGGAAGGAAAGGGGGGGACTGTCGGGAAGAGAAGGAGAAAGGAGGGAACAGAGGAAACCCCCGCGTGGAGGGTCGTGGTGACGAATCATTAGACCCCAGAGAGAAAATAGTCCGTCGGACAGGGAGGGGCGGAGTTTGCGGCGCGGCGGCGAGAAAGCCGGCGCGCGCCACACGGCGAGCAGAGTGCGCGCGCTTGGGCAAAAGGTGGAGAGAGAAGAAATCGCACCCGTTTCCGTAATAAAGACGCGGGGAAGGCGGAGGCGACCTCTCCATGTCACAGGGAAGCGCGCGCGAATCGCGGCGCGCGCGCCGTATCTCGTAACTGTTTCCAACGGAGAGAGAGAGGGAGAGAGAGAGAGAGAGAGAGAGAGAGATAGGGAGAGAGGGAGAGAGAGAGAGAGAGAGAGAGAGAGAGAGAGAGAGAGAGAGAGGGAGAGAGGGAGAGAGGGAGAGAGGGAGAGAGAGAGAGAGGGAGAGAGGGAGAGAGAGAGAGAGAGAGAGAGAGAGGAAGAAACATGAGAGAGAGGAATAGAGAGAGAGAGAGAGAGAGAGAGAGAGAGAGAGAGAGAGGGAGAGAGGGAGAGAGGGAGAGAGGGAGAGAGGGAGAGAGGGAGAGAGAGAGAGAGGGAGAGAGAGAGAGAGAGAGAGAGAGGAAGAAAGATGAGAGAGAGAATAGAGAGAGAGAGAGGGAGAGAGAGAGAGAGAGAGAGAGAGAGAGAGAGAGAGAGAGAGAGGGAGAGAGGGAGAGAGGGAGAGAGGGAGAGAGGGAGAGAGGGAGAGAGGGAGAGAGAGAGAGAGAGAGAGAGAGAGAGAGAGAGGGAGAGAGGGAGAGAGGGAGAGAGGGAGAGAGAGAGAGAGAGAGAGAGAGGAAGAAAGATGAGAGAGAGGAATAGAGAGAGAGAGAGAGAGGGAGAGAGGGAGAGAGAGAGAGAGGGAGAGAGAGAGAGAGAGAGAGAGAGAGAGAGAGGAAGAAAGATGAGAGAGAGGAATAGAGAGAGAGAGAGGGAGAGAGAGAGAGAGAGAGAGAGAGAGAGAGAGAGAGAGAGAGAGAGAGGGAGAGAGGGAGAGAGGGAGAGAGGGAGAGAGAGAGAGAGGGAGAGAGAGAGAGAGAGAGAGAGAGGAAGAAAGATGAGAGAGAGGAATAGAGAGAGAGAGAGGGAGAGAGAGAGAGAGAGAGAGAGAGAGAGAGAGAGAGAGAGAGAGAGAGGGAGAGAGGGAGAGAGGGAGAGAGGGAGAGAGAGAGAGAGAGAGAGAGAGGAAGAAAGATGAGAGAGAGGAATAGAGAGAGAGAGAGAGAGGGAGAGAGGGAGAGAGGGAGAGAGAGAGAGAGGGAGAGAGAGAGAGAGAGAGAGAGGAAGAAAGATGAGAGAGAGGAATAGAGAGAGAGAGAGAGAGAGAGAGAGAGAGAGAGAGTTCGTCCCCGCTCGCCAACAACCCCGTGAAGGGTGGGACATTTCATGAGGTGCTGGGACATCCTTCGCCACATTTCCCACCCATTCACAAGAGAATAGATCGAGAGTGTAGTATGGAATGATGGAGAGAATGGGCCCAGCGGCGAAGCAGCCATTTGGAGGCTTCAGTTTACGAAATAATCCCACGTGTGCACGTTAGAAAGAGGTGTGGGGCGTCGGAGGGGCGAGGGGGGAGGGCGGCGCGACGCCACGGAGGGAGAGAGTGGGACTGGGAGGGAGAGGGCGGGCGGGGGGGGAAGGGGCGATCGGGACAAATTTGGGTCCTCTCTTTCTTAGCGGAACGCGTCGGTTATATCTGTTCCCCCCCCCAAAGGAGCCACCGCCCCCAAGGAGCTCTCGGGGGAGATTTTCACCCGATCGCCAACAGCCCCCACCGAGAGCTATTTTGGGACCGAGACAATCCCCCGAGAGCTATTGGGAGATTTGATCTCCCCCGGCGAGCTATCGCCAGTAGCTATCGGGGGCGAAAGGCGGCCCCCGATAGCTATTGGGGAGAAAACGGCGGGCGCCGATAGCTATCGGGGGCCGCCTTTCGCCCCCGATAGCTACTGGCGATAGCTCGCCGGGGGAGATCAAATCTCCCAATAGCTCTCGGGGGATTGTCTCGGTCCCAAAATAGCTCTCGGTGGGGGCTGTTGGCGATCGGGTGAAAATCTCCCCCCGAGAGCTCCTTGGGGGGCCCTAGGCGCTATTCCCCCCCGTGAGCTGTCAGGGTGACGGTCCCACATTCCGCTGGCAGTCACCTCGTCACCTCGTACTCTGTCTCTGTTCCTACCCTAAGGTGGTAGGCGCAGGTTATGGCGGGGCACCTCCGATCAAAGTTGTGCACGCCGTCGACCTCTGCCCGCAGCCGCGGCCTTGCTGACATCTGCCTGTGCATTGTGCAGCAGTAGCCCCAGACGTGCGGCAGAGAGCCATCGAGGCCGCCGCCATCGGAGCGGCCGTAAAAGCCCCGCCGATAGATGCGCCTACCACCTTAATCTTACGGTGCTCTTACGATGAATCTTATGGTCGTTCTTATGGCGGCGCCTTGCGACTTTTCGACACTACAACGAAATTCTCGTCGGTGAGAGTATGGAGACAAGGGTGTTTATGGAAGAAAACGCTGGCGGCAACTCACCCAGGAAATCCTCTCTTCTTCTTCATATCGCACTCTCTTAGCCCGGCCACTCACTAGGGGGGTGCGGAGGGCACCATCGGTAATGGGCAAACGAGGAGCTAAATAAGCTCCCTATAGGTTCTGGTATGGGAGATCAGCAAAACACACCGGGGGTCTTCCGGCAAAATTTTCGAAAAATACCCGATTACAGGCCTCTGACCTCTGACGGCCGTGCGGAAATATATTTCAGGCCCCCCTCCGGTATTATTTTACCGGTGGCGTTCATGCGCGCCACTCGCAGCGAAACACGAAACCATGGGCATCGGCAGCTGACCCGGACCAAAGATCCTGGTTCTATACGCACAGCAATATATTTTCACTATGTTTTTATGGACTTGAACGTGTACGTAAGTATCGCAAAAACTAATAAAGACGCTAACCGCTAAAAACACCAAGGGCTCGAGAACCAAACTTCGACCCGCGACCAGGGGCGCCACGAGGCCGTTCGAGTCACCGCTCACCAAATGGATGTGGATGCCGCTACCGGCACCAAAGTGCGGTATGCCACCCTCACAGCCACGCCAATCGCGCCCGCCGCCCCCGCGCACTGCGTCGAAATCGGCCGCTTGCGGCCCCCGGTGATGACGTCGTCACGCCCCAAGACGCGCCGTGAGTGCCCAACTTCGACCCGCGACCGGGGGCGCCACGAGGCCGTTCGAGTCACCGCGCACCAAATGGATGCCGCTACCTGCACCAAAGTGCGGTATGCCGCCCTCACAGCCACGCCAATCGCGCCCGCTGCCCCCGCGCACTGCGCACTGCGTCGAAATCGGCCGCTTGCGTGTGGAATCAAGCTCGCTCTTGATCGTGGGGCAAGTCTCAGCGGGGCTAGGGCATGGAGTGAAGAGAAGTCTTGAGAGAGGGGGGGAAAGGGCGCGCTATATCGCGACGACGACCCACGAGACACCACCCCACTGTCGCATCCGTCGCCTCCGACCCAGGGATGGTGGCACGCCGGATCCTCACGGGCGCCATTCGCGACGTGATGAGGGCGCGCCCGGCGCCGCCGACCCGCCGCGTTTCATACGACTACTACTGCCGTACTCAAGAGGCTAGAGCCTCTGGAGTCACGGTGGCCTACGCCCTCCTCGTTGTGGAAGTCAAAGCCGCCTCGTCCGCCGGTAGGCGGCGGTGAGGGAGGCGGCGGTGAGGGAGGCGGCGGTGAGGGTGGCGGCGGTGAGGGAGGCGGCGGTGAGGGTGGCGGAGGTGAGGGTGGCGGAGGTGAGGGAGGCGGAGGTGAGGGAGGCGGCGGTGAGGGAGGCGGCGGTGAGGGAGGCGGCGGTGAGGGAGACGACTGCGATATTCTCACCCACCGCCTTGGTGGGGGGAGAGAGCTCCGGCAGGAACCCACGCAGCACCGGTTGCCTCGCCGCATTCCGCTTGCGCGAGCCCTTGGGCGGCGGCATTGCCGATTGGCGAGGGGGGAGGGGGGGCGTAGGTGGGGGGGGGGGCGTTTCGGGGTTTCGGCTTTCCCCTCCCTCCAAATAAACAAAAAACGGCGAAAAGAACTAAAATTAGATTAACATTAACATCAAGACACAATATCTATATACCCATATGACTATAGTCTGATCATAGTCAGTGATTCAAGCTCCCATGCTATGACTAGTAGTCAATAGTCAGAGGGCTATGCATGACTAGTAGTCTATAGTCAGAGGCTATGGTGTGACTATGACTGCATAGTCAAGGCCCATAGAATGACTAAGATTGAATCACTTGAATCATGTACAGCCCTGTAGTTTTTCTCTTGACCGCTCTTAATAGAAGCCCTATTAGAAGCCTATTGTCTATTGTCTATTGTCCCATCCGGGCCGACAACCGAACGAGAACGGGCGGGGAGCGGGGAACGGGGAGGCGGACGGAGCTCGTCGGGAGTCGGGAACGCTGGTGAGATAACCACCGGGGTAGGGGGTTCCGAGCTTGGTGCCCGTGGGTGACCGTTTTCTTTCACATCGCACATCGTGGCGGAACGTTGCACGTTGCCGCCTGCCAGCGGGTGGGGGGAACACGGAACACTGCGCCTAGCCAGTATGGGGGGAACGCTGTGATCTAGAACTAGCAAGGACCAACGAGCACGCGTCGTTAAAAGCTTGTGAAAGCGTCAGCAACGCGCAGAGCACACACACGCACAGCGCATCTCGCAGGAGCCAGCACACACGAGGGCAGAGTAGAGACGAGACCAAATGGAGGGGCAAAGGCCATTGGGTGTTGGTCGTCCGCTGTGTCCATAAGCACGTTCAGCCACCGATGGCGAGCACGAGTTGAACACGACGCTACTCGTCACGCCGTCCGCACCGATTGTCTGCACAGCCCGAGGCGCCCAACTTCTGGCCAGCAGGCGTGGGTGGCGCAGACCTAACACTGACATGCACACTAGCAAGGAGGCGGTGCAATGCCCCTAGACCAAACCGACCGCGCATACGGGACCGGAGTCGGTCGGACGGAGGCTCACCATGAGGTGGAACGGCGGCCGGCGCCAACCGGCGACACGGAGCGCGTGGCGGCCATCGCGGCGCCCCACGCCTTGGCGCACGGGCGGTAATCTCGCAATGCACCTTCCCCGCCCCCCCCCCCCCGAGACGACCAGCGATTCGTCGCAGCTGCTCGGCGCATGAAGGGAGCGAGCGGCCCCCTATGCCTGACGCGCGCTGCACCCGAGACAGCAGGCCCTAGTCACCTCGACAAGAGATGGCAAGTAGCCTCGACGGCTACGGCCGTGGAGCAGAAGGCCGCTGAGCGTTAAGCGAGCGAGATGTGCGCGCTCGCGCCCTCTCAGAAGGGCATCTGCGGTGGCGCCATCCGGCCGACGTTGGGCGCGCCATTCGAGTACATCGAGAGGATGTCCGCCTTGCCAGCAGGCGCGCGGGAGGGCTGTAGCATCGCCGGGCTGCTCACGTTGTGCGCAACAGGTGGCGTCATGGGCACGCCAACGCCCATGCCCATCGCGCCCATCCCGCCCATGCCGTTGCACATGCCCATCCCACCCATGCCCATCCCCCCACCCATGCCGATCCCGCCGCCCATGCCGGCGGCGCCGCCCACATTCATGCCTCCCATGCCGCCCGGGAAGCTGCCCATACCGCCTCCCATGGGCATGCCTCCCATTCCCATGCGAATGCTGCCGCCCATGCCCATCCCCATGCCGCCGCCCATGCCCATGCCGCCGCCCATGCCCATGCCCATGCTTGGCATCGGAGGGCACGCGGCGGGCGGGCGCATCGGCAGCCCGATTGCGCCAGCTGGCACGCCGACGCCATTGCCAGCACAAGCTGCTAAGGCCGATGGAGGCGACGTGCCCATCCCACTCTTGGCAGCGGCGAGCGAGGGTGCCGCGGTAGGCTGCGGAGAGCTAGCCGGCGCGGTGGCGACCACCGGCTTGACTCCCACCTGCGCGCCGAGGTTGGCCATGGACTCGAGGGAGAGCGCGGAGAGGCCGTCAAGCGCCGAGGCGGTACACGCTGTCGAGGCGGGCGCCGTCACATGTTTGCGCATGGTGGGAGGCCGCGCGGCGGCCACAAAGTCGTCGAAGCCGCCCGGGACAAGGGCCGCGGGCGTCGGCGCCGCAGTGGCCGGCGGTGAGGGCGCCGGCGCAGCGGAGAATGCCATCCAGTCGTCGGCGGCAACGGCGGCGGGGGGCGGCGCAGGCGCCGACGAGAAGGCGGCCCATTCGGAGGCTGCGGGCGTGGGCGCGGAAGCGGCCGAGCTAAATGTGGACCACGAGCCGCCAAGCGAGTCGACGCTCGCCGAGTCGGAGCCACTCATAAAGCCGCCACCGTTGTCACTCCCAAACGCGTCGATCCCCTTGCCAAAGTCAGCCGCGAACGTGGCCGCCGGCGGGGGGCGCGCGGCCGGTGCGGATGCGAACGACTCCATCGATCCGAGCAGGTCCATGTTGCTCGCCATGGAGGTGGGCGCGGACGACGATTTGGTAGCAGGCGCCTCTACGTCGGGCGCCGCCGGCGTGTCGGAGAACCAGCGGCGGTCCTCATAGGCAGTGCGCACAAATTCCTTGAAGTCGTTCGGATGGCAGCCCTTCTGCTCGGCGGAGGACAGGGATTCGGGTCAGGCGGCAGCTAGGCGGGCGCGCACGACGCGCGTGATGCGCGCGCGTTGGCGCACCGTGGGCCATGCGCGATCATCTGGCGCGAGCGACGCGAAGTAGGTGGCTTGGTTCATCGCATTGCCGCCGCCATTTTCGTGCCGCAACGCGTCGACCTCAGTCTTGTTCCAGTTGGACATTGTGACACTCTGCGTGAGGTGCGGCGTTTCGGGACTCAGACAAACAGGTGGCGGTCTAGAAGCGATGAGAGTAGGCCGACTGATACGACAAGCGCCCGTCGCATCATCCGACGACAGGCCAGCCTCAGCAATGATGGGTTTCAACACCGGCCCCCGCCGCCCATCCCACCCCATCCCCAGGATCAGCCCGAGCGCGATCTGCACCTCTCGCCTCGCACGAACAGGCCACGAGGTGTCACGCCCGTGCGCCCGCGCCCCCAGCCCGCTCTGCCTTACGCTCAATGCCGATCCGTGGGAATCCCCACCAATCCCGCAATCGCTAGGAGCCAATCCCTAGGGGATTCTCCCCGAGAGCGCTCCCGTGGCCCTTACACCCGTGAGAGGAGCGTGCCCGGTGCCCGCCGCGTGCCCCAGCCTACTGCCGCATCTCCAACTCAGCCCACGAGCCCCCGAATCCCCCGCAAAGATCCACGCAACCCTGCCAAGGTGCGCTGGAGCCCCTGAAGATCCCCACAAAGGAGGTCGGGGGAGAGTGCCCCTTCACCATGGCTCGGTATCAAAAGGTGCACGCAAGCCCAGCATCGCCCTCCCAAGGCAGAACTGACACGAGGATCGACGAGAGCCGGCCTGACGTGCTCCCCAGACACCGAGCCGCCGGCCTCATCCCCGTCCCCCCGCAGAGGCCCCCAGGAGAGCCTCCCCCCCCCCCCCCCCACCATCCCATCCCACCCCACCTGCTAGAGGCCGAGGGAGAGAGAGGGAGCGGCCGCGGGTCGCCCTCTCCCCCGATCATCCCCCCCCCCCCACCCCTTCACGCCTTCCGCCCCCCCACCCCTTCCCTTCCCTCCCCCCTCCCTTTACGCCTTTTCGTTTCCCCCTCCGCCCCCCCCCCCCCCTTTTCTCTCACCTTGCATCTGTGAGAGAAGGCCTGGTGTGCCGACTTGCAGTCAGAGCACACGAAGATCTGGTACTTGACGCAGACCGCGTTGAATCCCAGGCGGTCCTCGTGGCGGCAGGTGCCACAGCGGCGGTTGGAGGCAAGGCGGCGGAGCTTGTGGAGCTCTGTCTCGGCCATGGCGCGGCGAGGGGGAAGGGGGAGGGGCGGAGGAGGACGGTCTCGAAACCCGGTCTGCGGGGGGGGAGCACCGGGGAACGGGAGGAAGGGGGCTCTCTCCCCCTCTCTCTCTCTCTCTCTCCTTCTCACGGCGGGCCTAAAGGGCGCGCGGAAGATGGGGAGGGGAGCCGATGGGGGGACGGGGGGCGGAGAGTGGAGAGAGAAAGAAGCGGAGTGGGAGGGTGAGAAATGGGGAGAGGATAAGGATTGAGAGAGGGAGAGAGAGAGAGAGAGGGAGAGAGAGAGGAAGCGGCGGCGACGGGCGGGGGAAGGAGGAGGGAAGGGGTGGGGAAGAGAGAAGGAACAAATCGCTCGAATGAGAGGGAAGTTGGAGGGGGATGGCGGCGAGAGAGGAGAGAAGGAGCGAGGAGGGAGAGAAGAAGAGAGGGAGAGGGGAGGGGAGAGGGAAGAGAACGCGCTGTGTGGGCGCGCGCCCCGTCGGATTGGGGGGAAGTGGGGGGGGGAGAAGAGGAGAAAGGGGAGAGAGAAGAGAGAAGAGAGGAGAGAGAGAGAGAGAGAGAGAGAGAGAGGAGAGAGAGTTCCAGAGAAGGTGAGGAGACCGGCCGCGGGGGGAAGGGGGGGGTTGCTTTTGACCGTGTATGAGAGGAGGCGCGAGGGCACTCGCAGGGGGCCGATCCCCCCCCCCCCCCCAGTTGCTCTTCTCTTACCCAGAGGGGCCGTTTCTTCACTCTCCCAAGGAGTCCTCCCTCTCGCTTCGCACTCTCTCCCTCTCTCTCCCTCTCTCTAACCCCTTCCGCGCCCACATATACCTCTCCTCGACCCCCTCCCCCTGCCCCTTCCCCTCGTCAAGGGGGGCAAACTCGGCGCCTATCTCTCCCCCCCTCTCGCTCTCTCTCCTCTCAGGGCCTCCGTGCGAGCGAGGGCTCTGACCAGAGCCCTCTCCTCTTTTTTAACTGTAACAGCTCCTTTTATAAAGTATCGGAAGGGTCACCTTTAGGCGATCGGGCAACTCGAGGGCCCCCCGCGCCTCTTGGCGCTGAGAGCGTAACGGCCGCAACGGCGGGCGGCCGCCCGCCGACGCAAGGGACGCGGCGGCGGGGCGGGCGAGGGGGGAAGGGGGAGGGGGGAAGGGGGGAAGGGGGAGGGGGAAGGGGAAGGGGAAGAAGGGGAAGAAGGGGAAGAAGGGGAAGAAGGGGAAGGGGGTGGAGAGGGGAGAGGGGAAGGAGAGGGGATTGGGGGAGGGGAGGGGCATAGGGGCATTGGGGGGGGGAGGGGGGGCAACACCGAGCGCGCCCGAGCCATGGCGGGCTGCCCCCCCCCCCCCCATCCCGCGCGGCACCGCCTCGGCAGGCAGCAGGCATGGCGATGAGGGGGGGTGCGCTAGCGCGAAGACTCCATCCAGCCTGCCTGGCGCGGTGTCCCGCGACAGTACGAATGAATACTCACGGCACTAGAAACCCGTACAGGCTTCATACCCCAACCCGGTAGATCGCGCGCACTCAAAAAACCAACGACAGACTATTTGTGAACCCGGGCGTGCCCACTACAGACAGTCTGAAAACCCTATCTCTTTAGAGGCGAAGCACCTTTGGAGGTGCCGCATGTCGCGATTGCGTTGAAGATTGAGTGCGTTCTAGTCCTAGATGAGAGGTGCGTATTTACCCTAGATGGGGAACAAAAAACTATTGTTATAGTTTTAGCGATGGAGCGATGGAGCGCGCGCCGACCGCTCCCACCTCCCAGCCCCCCGCCGCCACGACGCCCCACCGGGGCCGCCCCAAGCCGCCGGAGCCGAAGCGCTCACAGGCCGCCCCCTTGACTGACAGTGATGTTGACATGATCCTTCCGCCCTCGCCTCCCCAACAGCCAACAGCCACACAAAAAAAAAACCTTTTAATATTCTCGCCACGCGCGCGGCTATGTAGCTGTCTATCGTAGCCACGCCCGTTTCCCTTCCTTTCCCTCACTTCCCGCCTTGCGGCAACTCCCCTCGTGCTCTACTTAGGGGCCCAGGTTGTGGGGGGGGTTGGGTAGGGCGGGGGTGCACCGGCCCCTAGTGGTCTGTCCTCGCCTTCCTCCTGTGCCTCTAGGTGGCCCGTTTCTCACTGCGTCGGTGTGAGTGGTTGATTGTTGCTGCGTCTCCTTTGCTTACATCGCCCATCCCTTTTTTGGGGTGTTTTCTAGGAGGGAGACGCGCCTCAGCCTTAGGCGAGTTTTTCGGCTAGGCCGAGTGCCTCTGCTACGAGGCCGAGGTTGTCGTTCATTGTCAGCTTTCCTTTGTCGTTTTCTGTAAAAATGGGGGCGCTGAGCTCTAACGGTCTTTTCAGCTTAGGTTTTCTACCCTGGGCCACCTTACGAGTGCGCATTCGGTGATCGCCGTTTGGCGGGGCAATGCCTCTCACCAGGGTAGTGAACCTTATTAGCGTGGACTCCAAGACCGGTATGTAGTGGTACGTGTGTGATTCATACTCTATTCTGTAGAAGTCTCTTATTATGTATCGCCATGCTATTACATAGAGGGTTTTTAGGCTATCTGGCGTGGTTTCTGCCGGATATGCAAACAGTCTGTCTTTTGTTTTCTGTTTTTTTGGCCTATTTGGTTTTGGGGTGTAGTTAACGATTGCGTCTAGTGTGTCGAAGATCTTCCTCGTCGCGGGGCACCACGCTAGGTGACACGAATCTTCTTGGTATTTGTCGCACATTCTGCATTTTCTCGTCGTGCTATTCTCGAATCTGTTCCTGGTACCTATCCTCCTGTGAGTGATGTGTTTGAAGTGTGGGTGTTTGTCCGTGTGTTTTAGCAACGGCAGGGTATATAACTTGGCTATGTGCTTCCAGTCGTCTTTGGTGATGTCGAGGCGGTTTTCCCACGCTTTTCTGGCTGCCTGTGAGTCGTTGCGGCGTGCTGCTTTGAGCGTGACCTTTGTGATGTCGGAAACTGTGATCGCGTCGAGCGCGATTTTTCCCTTTTGTATCGCGTACTAGTCAGCTACCGGGTACTCCATGTATTTGGGTCCTTTGAATCCGTTCTCCCACCGCGCCGGTGGGTGATATCGTTGGATTTCTTCGTCGTTAACTACGTTGCCGGTGTCGGATGTCTCTCCGAGGTAATCCGTGTTAGCGTGGATCCAAATATTGTTAAGTTTTTTGATGTATTTCTCATCGTCTGAGAGTCTAATTTCTTCTTGTTTCGCTTCCTCCGCACCTTGCGAGGCGTCTCTGTTGTCTTCCAAGGAGGCCCTCTCCCTAGGGTCGGGCGGTGGGCGTTCCGACGCTTTGTTGAGTATTTGTCTCGCGTGTTCGATTACCGCGCTCCATGAGTCTAGGAACTCCGATTTGTGAATGGTTCGGTTTTCGTGTATAAATGTCTCTGGAAGGTGTTCGACATAGGCCGAGCACTCTTCTCTGCTGTAGGGTGTCGTGAAGGTGTCGTCTTTGATCTTTGAACACGTTGTGCACTACGTTGGTGTGCAGGGTCTCCCACATTCGTGCCTACGAGGCACGAATCGCTGGAGGAGGGAAATGCGGGTTGTGCCACAAGGGCTGCGAGAGCGCGCCCTCGCGCGTGAGGAACGAGGGTTGTATGTCTAGGTCTCTGAAGTTCGCGATGGCCTCTCTCCAAAAAGTCGGGAGTGCCGGGTTGCCCATCAGGCTGCACGTCAGTGTTTTTATCGGGATCGTGGAGAGGACGCGCCCCTTCCTAGTCCGGTGCGGCAGAACCATGCGTCGAGCGCGTGCTTCCATAGCGCTTTTCGCGCGTTAAGATAGTTTAGTATCCATTTGGATTGCAAGGCCTTGATATGGGTCGACCAGTAGCCCTTTCGTGTCAGGATCTGGAACAACAACGCCCATATGACAACGAAGAGCTTCATTGGCTAATCCGCTCCATCCGCGATGTTTGTTTAGTTCAGTTCTAGGACCGAGTTTGCTAAAGATCGCAGTTCGAAGTCCTGGAATGGTTCTGATTAATTCAATTGTCTTTTGAAATGTTGTCGAGTACTCGGCGTTCCAAACTCCAAAGCCATAGAGTGGAACTACCTTCCAATCATGACCCTTTTCTTTTGTGTAAAGATATTCTTCTGGCCAATCGTAAATATTGTACTTACTGCCAAGAAGCTCTCTTTCAATGAATTCAAAGTTGTGAGCGAGCATCTGAAGATGCGGAAAGACTTTGTAGGGGTTCGGGTAAAACCTCTGACGACATCCAAAGTAATGCTTCACGCAATGCTTCCCGCCTAGAAATAGCGTAGATAATATCACGATGATAAACACAAAGATGACTTCTTTATTGTTTGGACCCATATGCCTTTGCATCTAGGGACACATTTTGGGGGGTGGTGAAGGTTAGAATTGTATAAGGTGTAGAAAAAGGCAATGTGGGGGGCTAAAAAAAAGGGAACCTCAAGTTGCATCCTCTCGCTGCCAGCGTATCCGATGTCGTTCCTACCGCCGCGCCGGCCGCCGGCTTGGCTCCCTCCTCTCTCCTCATTGCCCTCAGACCCTATGGGTCTGCCCAATTCGTCACAATGGCATTGAGAGACAACTTCGGGCTCATTGCGGCAACATTGCGAACGTCCTTGGCGCTTCATTAACCGATAGACAATAGACTCGAGTAGATCAAGACTGCGTGTGACGGATCGCAAAACGAATTCCCCGAGCCTAGACCGGAACAAAACCAGGACCAAAGGTACCCACGACCCCTTCCCGGAAACAGAAATCCGCCACGAAACAATCCGCAAGACGGCCGCCTAGTGCCTAGTGGCATTGGAGGAAGAAGAGAACCGGACCGCTAGGGGCTGGAGCACCCTCACCCTCACGCCCCTACAACCCGAGCCCCTATGCAACGCACAAGGGGACTAGCCGAAAGACAGGTAGAAAGGGGGAAGAGCCGTTAAGGGGGAGAAGGCGTGGCTACAGCGTAGAGTTCTGGAGCCACGGGTGAGGCGTGAATAAGAACAAGTTCTTTTTTGATATTCACAAGCGTAGCGGGGTTTTGAGTGAGAATGGAGGATGAGACCGAATGAACGCTTCTCGCCTTAGTAGTAGTATGTAATTCTTGAGGGAGCTCTTGCTAGAGGCCGCGCCTTGCTTCCTCGCTTCGGCGCTCATTCACCGGATGAACCACGTCGTCTGAACCCCACCCTTCAACAAACACTCGTTCCACAGAGGCACCGCCACCGAGTAATGGGAGCGTTGGCGTTGGTCGAGGGCTACCGGCGCCTCAGTTCGTTTCTGCTTGTAGAGGTGGCGCGCCAGCGTACGCACGCGGGGTTCGCCGCCATGCCGTGGATACTCGGCAACGACACTCAGCCCTTTGTACAAGTAGTGCGACAGCTGAAAACATGGCAACGATATGGATCCGTCGCGCCTAGTCTTGCCACCGCATTATACGTATGCCCTGAGAGTAGTCGGGACGCCATGCGTGGCGTCTCCGCAGAGCATCAGTCGACCAATCGACTGCGCTAAGAGCACAGCCGCCGGCCTTACACCTCCGTCCATAGCCGCCGCAGCCCCCGTGACATCTCATGTTCATCTCCCCGGTCCGCGCCCCTCGCCTCTCCGCCACCCGCCGCCGCGCAGCATGTCCTCAAACATGCGCGTCTCACTGCTCGGAATGGGCCAGTCGTGCGGCCCAAGAAAGGGCCTCGGGACGCGCGGATCGGGCCACGGCGACGGCGGGGGCGGGATCTTGAGCGGCAGAAGGCGGAGAATGGCCGAAGCGGCGCGGTTGTTTTGGATGGGGGGGACGCGCGACGACGGTGCTGCCCGGGACCCGCCGAGCGGTGCGCACATGTAAGGTGTCAGGAGGAGTGGCGGCATCGATCCATCCGCGCAGACGTCCCGGATTTGGACGCGAGCGAGTGAGGCGCCGTCCAGGTGCTTGTGCTCGTCGGTAAGTCGGGCGATGCGCTCGGCTAGGGGCTCGGGCGCGGCGGCATATATGTACGTGTGGCCAAAGCGGTTGCGAGACTTTTCCTCGGCAGACAGCAGATGACGGCGAGACTGTCGCGGGAAGCACGAGGGAGGGGCCGAGGGAGTTTAAGCAGTGAAGGGCACCAGCAGGAGGGGATGCGGGCAGCGCGGTGGGGAGGCGCTGCCGCTGAGGGGCGACCGCGGATTGACATTGAGCGAGAGAAGCAAGCGGCGCCAAGCGCAAGGGGCGCCGCGTGCAGGCCGGTGCAGGATGGGCACGCGCACGTCCAGTTGTTGCCGGAGTAGCGCCCGGTCGATGAATGGCAGGATAGCCACCGCCTTCCACCACGAGTTGGCCCCATTCAGGTCCTGCTCGAACTCCTCGGGATAGAGGTGGGCCAGCGGAGACCCAGGCTCCATCAGCGAGGCAAAGCACTCCGGCAGGGCTCGCCTTGCCGACCGCGGTGGCAGCACCGCCATCAGTTGCTCGAGGGGTGAGAAGGGCTCGCCTAGCGAGAACTTCTTGACGCGCTCAAGGGAGCTCATGCCGACGAGGTCGCTCGCGGGCGGCGCGTAGTGGTACGGATAAAACCACTCCCAAGATGGGCATCCCTGGTAGTAGTACCGCAACACCCAGCAGAGGCCTCGGACATACTCCTCACACACCCGCGCGCGATCCCCCATGGTCTCCGCCTTGAGTTTGCTCGCGTAGTACCGGTCCTTCCAGCCCGGTTGGCCGTATCGAACCTCGTCTACCTTGGCTTCCTCCGGCACGACGCCTGCCGCCTTGGCTCTGCGCTCCACCTCGAACGAGAAGGCCTCCGCAGCACGAGCAGCCTCGTGAGCCGCTGCTGCCTCGGCTCGTGCGGCCGACACGGGTGGCGGCGCCGGTGCCGGCGGCGCAGGCGGAAGAACAGGTGCTGCCATCCCATCGGGCTTGACGAACCAGTTGGGCTGCCCGCGGTCATCCAACTCGGGCAGGGGCATCGTCAGCGGGTCGTACACAAAGGTCGGCTGGCCTCGGGGAGGCGGAAAAGCTGTCGCACCGGAGTCTTGGCCACCACCAACGTTCTCGCCGTCGCCGGTCGGGGCGGCAGCGGCAGAGGGCTCGTCGGCACATTCCTCGGCCACAAAAGTCTTTGCGGCCGGTGACGAGCATGCCGCCACCATGGCCGCCCCCTGCTCAGCCATTGCGCCTTGTGCGCACCCGTCGGACTCGGATACCGCCGCCACGGCTTCCGCGCCGCCCGCAGAAGCAGCCGCAGCTTCCGCCGGCGCTACTACCGCAGCTTCCGGCGCGGTCGGCGGAGCGCCGCTGCCCTCCTCGCGTGTGATGCCATCGTCCTCACCCGGGGGAGGGGAGGGCGGAGCTGATGGCAAGGTGGGTGTGCTGCCCGCACCATCCTCGCCACCACCAAAACTTTCCTCGTCCACCTCTTCCGTGCGCATGCGCTTCATCATGGACCAGGACGCGCCGCCTCCGCCCATCCCCACGGGCACTCCGCCGCCTAGCGCCGTTGCCATTCCACCCATCGCAGCGCCCTTGGCCGCAAGCACACGAGCGGCGCGGCCGCCGCCGGCCGCACCATGGGAGACGCCCTCAGCACCGGTGTGCACCTGCCCATGGTGTGGGACGGGGGTCAGCTCGACCCGGACGGCAGAAGCATAGCGGCACATGCCATGCACAATAAGTGCTCCACGCCCGTGCATCTGCGAGGGTCATGGTCGGATGGCTGGTTGGCCTAGCGGAGACAACGCGCCTGCACCGACTGCTGGCCTTGGTAGTGGGCGTTGGGGCGCGAGAGGTTCATCTCATCGCGCTCGAGTCGGGCGTAGTGATCGCGCTCCTGCAAGACATTTGTGAGGTCCGACCTTGCTATCACTGTGGAATTCCAGGCGGTGGGCAGAGTGGCGGCCTGGGCAGCGGAGGCTACTGTGGCGCTTGTGCTGGCACCCACAGCAGAACAAGCAGATTGGCCGTCCGCTCGCACCGCACCTGGATACCGCGCCGCTGGTCTCTCAGGCGCTGCTCTTGTTGCGCTTGAAACTCACGGGAAGCGAACACTCGATACTCGTACTCACCGAGGTCGGCGATCAATACCTGCGACGGGCGGCCGGCCTCACACTTGTTGCTAAGCCGGATGAGTCGGCGCGTGTGCCGGAGCGCTAGAGCAACGGCGGAGAGGGGTCCGACCAAAGAAGTTTACTTGCCTTGGGACATGGCCTCCGTGCGCGCCGCCGGATCAGTGCGCTTGTGCTTTTGCTGCCAGGCGACCACGTGGGGAGCGCACCTCTGCGCGCGGTAGGGAGACCTCCCCTTCGTTCGTGATGTAACCGTCAAGGCGGCGCGTGCTCATCGCGTGTTTATAAAGGGCGATCATAGCGTCGATGGCGCCGTCGCGGATCTCGAGCGCCTAGTAGAGCCGGGCGGCCAAGCGCTAGGTGGGCGAAGGGGTAGCCCGAGAGGCAGCGCACGGCGAAGCCGCCGCAAGGGTGGAGCACCGCCGCCGTCGCGCTCACCGGCATGTGTGGGAGGAAGTCATTTCCGACGAAGAAGCAGAGGAACACGATATCATCAATCGCACGGTGCGGTACAAAACCGTAGCTGCGTGTGGGTGGCAGGCGGTCGAGGCTCTGTAGCAGGCGGTCGAGGTGCGGGGCGAGGGGCGAGGCTCACGCAAGGGCAGCACACCGGTTGCCCGACCAGTCGCAGCCCGTGCCCAGCTCCTTGGTCAGGTACTCGCGCAGCACGTGCACACGCAGCAGCTCGAAGGCCGGCCCATTGCGTCCGTTGCGCCCACGGCGCCCTCCCCTCGACTGCACTTCCCGTACGATGGAGAAGCGTGGCTCGCGGGTCGCGAGCGCAAGCATAATGAGGTCAGCATCAAGCCCGTGGATGGCGTGGTGGAGCGGGCGCGTGTACCGACCGGCGGCCATCGACTCGGCTGCTGCCTGCCGCTGCGCGCGCACGTAGTGACAGATCTTGTGCTCGCCCTCGCCCGGCACCGAGCCGTCGGAAAGGATGATGCGCAGCCCTCCGCCGCCCACCCGCCGCACCTCGAGCTCGCCGCTGCTCCACGTCTCACCATACACTCCATCGGGGCCAATGCCGCCCCCTGCGGTGTCACCGCGCTCACCGTTGAGTCTCGCATATGCGTAGTAGCGGAGCCATCGCCCGAGCGTCGCCATGAAGGGTGTGCCGGGTGTGATAACATTTGAGTCGGCGAGAGCATCGGCGGCGCCGCCCGACTCGGGCGGTGGCTCCTTGCCCATCTCGCGCCACTCGCGCTCGATCTCGGCACGGATTTCCTCCTTTTGCTTAGCCTCAGCGGCCGATTTGAAGCGGCGCGAGCGCTGCTGGTTCATCTTGGCGCGTGGCGCAGGGCCATCCACTGCTAGGAAAAGCAGGTTGGTCGGCTGCACCAGCGCGAGCAGCGAGTCGATGTAATCAAGGATCGCAATCAGCACCTGCGACGAGGAAGGGGTGCGCGTGGCCATTGGGGGACGGAGCTCGCGCCAAGTCCGCCCACCCATCATGCCCTATTCTCCTCTCCCCCCCCAACCCCCTCCCCAACAAACCTTCCCCACTCGCCCCACAATCTCCATCCTGCCTCTGCATCCCCCCCTCCCGTCCTCCTCGCCTCCTCCATCCCCCCTCCCCCCGTCTTCCTCGCCTCTTCCACACACACACACACACACACACACACACACACACACACACACACACACACACACACACACACACACACACACACACACACACACACACACACACACACACACACACACACGTCCTCCTCGCCTACACCCCCCCCCCGTCCTCCTCGCCTCTTCCACCACCCTCTGCCCTCTCCTTCCCCACCCCACTCCCTCAAGACCTCTCTCTCGCTCACCTCCTCTTCCGACGTGGGCGGGGGCCTCCCCTCCGGATGGAAGCAGGGGTGGATGATCCCATTGAGATCGAGGTACAAGTTGTCCACTGGGCCCGCGCCCGCGTGAGCCGCTTCTCCCCCACACCCACAAGGGCCTCCCAGCCGCTCGAGAGTGAGAGGGTAGCGCTCCACCAGCCAGCGGAAGAAGGAGGGGACGCCCATCGCGCGAGCACACGCAGCGAGGCGGTGCACAGGGGTAAGTCGAGCGGCGGAGAGAGAGAGGGAGGGAGGGAGGGAGGGAGGGAGGGAGGGAGGGGGAAGGGGGGAGGGGGGAGGGGGGAGGGGGGAGCGGCGCGGCGGACGGCCGCCGCCGCGACGGCGCGCGGTTCTAAAAGTTAAGTTAACAAGAGAGAGGGGGGGGGGGGGGCCTTGACAGATAGCTAGTAGCTAGTAGTAGATAGAGATAGCTAGGGCCGGGTAAGACAAAGACATAAGACTGAGTGATAAGTAAGTAAGAGTTTCGCGAAACTCACTGCGAAACTTGGGTCACTTCTTTGGCCCTGAAACTTTCGCGAGACATGGGCCCCAAATTGGCTACCTCCCGTTCGTCATCGCCCTTATTTCCCTTTCCTTCGCCCCCTTACCTTCCCCCCTCATTCTCCTTTATTATTTACTTTGGTTCGGGTGGTGCGGTGGTGCGCGTGGTGCGGCCCGGGTGATCTACCATGAGCCCGGCTCGGAGTGCGAGTTCCAGGCAATCAGGGGGCCCCCATGTTGCACCTATCTGCCTGTCGTCAATCAAGGGGGGAATAGGGTTTTGAGCGATGGGCGATGGGCTGGCCACGCCGGGCCAAGACGCGCGATTCAGGCGAGCCTGTGGCCTGTGGGGAGGAGGGTGCGTCAGCATGGCAGTATGGCAGTGTGCTCCTGGCAAACCATAAATAAACAAGCCTTAAGTATAAGGCGTGCCAGGAGGGTGGGTGGTTCCTCCCCCACGGCCGGGGAAAGGGGAGGAGTGAAGAGAGGGGGTTGGCTCCGGCCAGAGTTTCGAGATTTTTTTTCGAAATAAGGGGGGCCAATCGCAATCAAAACGTTTTACCGAAATAAAGGTCGATATGGCGCTGACGAAGCGAAATAAGCCCTCCGCGAGCTGTGTGTGGTGCGCATGTGCATGCGCGGACGTCATCGCTGGGGCACCGGGGGTTGAGGTTTGAGCAATTTGCTTTAATAGGCAATATGGGGCGTAGGAACCCTAATTTTAATAGATGTCTAGGTGTCTAGGCACCTTTTAAATGAAAGAAAGGCATCTCTCAGTGGTCAGTGGGAGCGACGTCTAGTTCGGCTCGTGTGAGCCGCGAGACAGAGCGTGTACTAGGGAGGGTGGGCAGACGGGACTTCGCACCGTCTTTTCGGACGAGGACTCTGAAAAAGGCCGCGGGAGACGGGAGACCCTCCGACCCGCTTTCGCCGGGGTGTCGAAACAAGCGAGTGCTTGTTCGTGGGGCAAGTCTCAAGGGGCATAGAGCACAGTCTTGAGAAAGAGGGAGCGCGCGCGCTACATGGCGACACAAGCCACGATCACACACCACTCACAAAACCGCCCAGTCAACAAAGGGACACTCCGAAAACTCACGTAAACAGTCGCCACAATCAAAGAAACGGGTCCTGAGAAGAATGCAGCCAACCGAAACGAAGCCACAACGAAGAGTCTCGATGTAAACGGCGATCACCCCTCAAGAAACAATGCCCATCCTAAAGTTAAAAGACACACAAGCCATCGGATCCGTCTAGAGTATTGTGGAAATACTCTGGATCCGACACGGGGCTTTCCGCTCACGGTCAAAAATGTCGACCCCCCCCATATTAGTACTTAAAAAGCCGTGTTTGACCGCCCTACTTAAGGTCAAGGTCAATCAAGCCAAGCCCCAAGCTAGGTAGCGCGCACATGTTGGGGCGTGTATGGGACGTACCTTAACCCAAGAAGTCGAAGTCGAAGGAAAGAAGAACGGAAGAGGAAAGGAAGTGAACTAGGGGGCTTTGGGCGATGGCGAATAGTAGCACCCGGAAGGCGGAAGGATGCGGGCCTCTACGGCAAGTAGCTAGCATCTTCTTCTATCTTCAAGCGCTTGAAGATTCGTTTATCTTTGGTAACGCTAAGCATGGATGAACAAAGTAGCGCACGCCACATTCGCAATTGCAGCTGGTATGGCATGATCCACTTGTCGCCCGATCCGATCCGATCCGATAGCTGCCATCGACATCGATTACAGGTAGCACAATAGATAGCTGCCAAGTTGATCTCAGTGTGACACTCGAACCAATAGCAGATCCCACACCACTGCCTTTTCATGTCATCGATTGCACGCGACAACCGGATAAGATCGTCAGAGGCAAAAACTACATGGATTGCGCCTCGGCTCGCATCCGGTGGCCTTACGTTGAAAGCCAATCCACTGCGGCACGCATCAGTGGAAGCCGATCGTTGCCGCCCCTTAACTTTACTTGGCGGAGACGGGCGGCTCGGCATTGTCGAATGCGGCAATGACCTCTGGGGGCGCCTGCACAAGCTCCAGAAGTACGCCCTCTCCCGAGTTGGGAAAGGCCTCATTTCCTGCAACATGACGTGAAGAGCGTGAGGGATACCCAAGGAGTCATGTCCCCAACCCAAGGAGTCATGTCCCCACTCGTAGAGTCTCTTGGAGACCCTCACTATTCATCCGCGCTAGAGGCGCAGACCGAACGCACCTTTCGGGTGTACGAATGCGACCAGGTGCCCAGAGGCGCCCTTCCGGATGCCACCGCCCGCGAAGCGGACGCCCTCTTTGGTGAGGTGCTCCACTGCCGCCTCGATGGGATCGACCTGTGAACGATGGACAGCGCCCAGCTGAGCCTACGCCCCTTCTCCCTTCCCCTTCTTCCCACGCCCTTCCCCTCCCGCCCCACTGTCTCTGCGCCAGTCCGGCTCTTACCCAGAGTCCAATGTGGTTGAGCGGCGGCACGTGAACCTTTGGGGCCTTGTCGGGGTCAATGGGCGTCATCAAGTCGAGCTCGACGGCGGTAGGACCCCTGCCAAGTTGAAGGATATCCTCGTCCACGTTTTCAGATTCCGATCTGAAGCTGCCCAGTTTGGGTAGACCGAGCAGCCCCTGCCAAAGAGAGGTGAGTCGGCCCTTGCTCAGGCTGCCGATGGCCACCTGCTGCAGGCCGAGCACGCGGAAGGGGCGGCGTGGAGGCACGCTCAGAAGGCGGCGAGAGAGCCGGGCGTGAAGCATCGGACGACGCTGAAGGGGATGAGAGGAGTAGAAGAAGGGGGAAGGGGGAGAGGAGCAGGAGCAGGAGGAGAGCAAGAAGGAGAACGAGTAAGGAGGAGGAGGAGGAGCAGGAGAGCGAGAAGGAGAAGGAGGAGGAGAAGAGGGAGGGGGAAGGGGAGCGGCGCGCGCGGGCGATGGGATCAAGAGATATAATCATCACGGGAATCATCAGAGAGAGAGAGAAGAAGAGAGCTCTCTACTTTCTACGTTCGAGTATGAATCGGAGACAGGTTCCGGACATGGCCCCAGTGTTCAGTGTTTATAGAGACCACAACAACGAGTCTCACAAAATTGTGCTCTACTTGACTTCTAGAACTCGTGGGAGTACTCGTGGAAAAAGTGAAAATACGGCGTGTAGAGTAGCAGAACAAGCTACTCACACAGAGTAGTCGCGCTTGACCATGAACCACGTGACCACGCGACCACGCGCATGGGCATTTGCATTTGGTAAAACTAGGCTAAGGCTAGGGTCAGGGCGAAACCGAAACAGGTAAGCCTAGGTAGACAATCGACAATGACAAAAATAGGCCTTAGGCCTTAGCCTTAGGCCTGAGGCCTTCTGAGGCCTGAGCGAGCCATTCTCAAGCGAGGTGCTCCCTTGGCCCTCGGCCCTGGGGAGCGCGCAGGCGCGCAGACGCCCCTCACGCTTGTGCGAACACGCGGACCTTGCAACTTAAAGTGGCGCCAAGTTGTCTGCATTACACATTGTGGAGCTAACCCCCTTTACCAAAACTTGGGTGGACGGACGGATGGGGACGAGAAAGAAGGCAGAAGCATCCTCGAGTAGAGTATTCTTAGACTGCGAGTATGAGTATGTACTACTTTTGGTACATAGAGAATCGAGTGAATACAAAACTCCATCGGCCTCTCACCTTCACTTCCGACGTCCGTCCGTCCGTGTGAGAGTGAAAAAAAAAAGGCCACGGGAGTACAAGCCAAAGGAAGGTGAGAGTGGAGCTCTAGAGAAGAGAAGAGTAGCTCTCGAGTCGAGAAGAGTACGAGGAAGAGGAGAGAAGAGAGAGTGAAAGGGAAGGAAGCGAGAAGGAGAGGAGAGAGAGAGAGAAGTGGCGGGAAACGGGTGGTGCTCCCTCCGCCCTCTCCCTTCTCCTCTCTCCCTTCTCACCGCCCCCCTCTCTTGCCCCCGTCGCCTGGCGGGCGGGTGCTAGCAGGGGATGGACGTGGCGGAGCAGGAGTACCTCGTCTCCACCTTCGGCGCCCTACAGCAGTTGCAGGGAGAGCTGGCGCAGCAGAGCACAAGCCTTGCCTCGCAGCTGGCCGCTCAGCAGAAGGCGGGAGCCCTCGCGCAAGAGAGGGCCACCGCTTGGAAAGCAGAGGCGGACCGGTCGAATGAGGCGCTCCTACGTGCGCAGCACCTCCTCGAGCAATATGTCGGCTTGCTCGCCATTCATGGGGACGTTCAGATGGCGGCGTCTGCCGGCAGAGTCGATGACGCTCTCATGCTCGCCAATGAGCGAGTCACCAGACTCACGCAAGAGCTTGATCGCTGCAAAGAAGAGAAGAAAGCTTTGGAGGGGCGACTCAACCAACTTGAGAACCTGCATGCGGAACGCGCCCGGCTCGAGCAGGAGTTGTCAGCTGCTAAGGCTGAACGGCAGCAGACCGATGATGAACGTCTAGCACCCGCACTTGCAACTGCCGAAATGTGGAGGCGTCGATACAAAGAGACTCGAGAACTCCTCGGCAAGTCGGAGCTGGATGCGCAGAGGCGAGATGTTGAGTTTCAAATGCAGCTTTCCACCATGTCCCGGCAGCTGCAGCAATGCAAAATGCAAGCAGAGAAACTCATCAAAGAGTACCAAGAAAAAGAGCGGCAGCACCAACTCGCCACTCCCAGTACTCTGCGACAACAGCCGCCTCATTGGTCGGTGCTTGCAAGCAACCATCACGGCTCCTCGATTTCTCGCGAAACCCCGTACGCGCATCAACAGCAAGCATCGCTTCAGCGATATGGTAGCCATGCCAGTAGCCTTGGGCGAGGTGGCGGCGGCACACGATCCTAGAGAATGCGGGACGAGGGCATCCGAGGGTGCCGCCGGTGCTCGTCCGGCGCAAAGGTGCTGTGCTGGCGTGAAGGGCCCCACGTGAGATTATCTGAGCCAATGTGGAATCAGCTTGCTTAGCCGGCAATGATGTTACAAAACCACGCCCACAACACACCATAGACCATGGATGAGCTCGCGTTCCGTCGAATATGGGACATGACTCATTGAGACATCAAATGTCCATAGCCCGTTTGCAATAATAATCGAATATGTGTAAACATAACAATATATTTTTTCAGGCCAGGATCATCAGGTTCCGGAGATAAATCTTTCGACGTGTAGCAGAGGAGTTGTTTTTTAAGCTACTCCCTAGTCTTTACCTTCTTCGTCTTCAACTATCAACTAAGTTTATTTATACTGAGGTCTCTGCTTCTCACTTCTCTCTCGCGGTCGTTTCGAGTCCGCGCGAGGCATTCTTGTAGGGGTGGGAGGGGAAGAAAAACAAAGCCCCTTCCATCCATGCTTCCTGGAAGCGAGTACTTTTTTCGTGAGTGGGGGCCAAGAAATCCACTGCCGCTTCTTGTCTACGGAGCGGAGCGATGGCGTCCGCCTCGCTCGAGGTGGTCGATCTCCACCACGCTCCTGCGGGCGTGTGGTGGGGTGTTGAAGGCTCGCTCGCGACTGGCGCGACAAGTTTGGCCCCAGGAGATGGCCAAGGCTAGGGCTGGGTTAAGCCCGTTAATTAACGTTAACGTTAACAAGTTATAATACTAATACCATGAATACCTATACCTAGTAATTAGAAAACTATTGTTATAGTTTGAACTATGGAGCGTGCCGCGACCGCTCCCGAGCCCCAGGCGACCCTCGCCACCGCGCCCCACCTGGGACGCCCCACGCCGCCCGAGGCGGCTCGTCAGAAAGCCCTCTCAGAGCCCATCCAATAGGGCCTGGTAAGAGTTTCGCGCCGGACCCCCCCAAGTTTCGCGCAAAAGTTTTGCAAAGTTTCGCACTAATCCACCCAAGTTTCGCAATAAGTTTCGCAAGTTTCGCGTCTTTTTCGAGGAGTTGTATGTTGTATGTACGTACATGCAATTTTAAATGTAGTTGTAGTTGGTTGTTGGGGCGCCATGATGCCCTGTACGCCCGCCTGTTGTATCCAGGCTCTTTGGGCAAGAATGTTTCGGCCTGAGTACGAGCCTTCCTCGTTCTCCACCGTCTTCTAGGTTCGTCGTGGTCGCTCCTGGCGAGTTGATTCGGATTCCCCCTGGGCTCAAGTTCGGGTTCGCCGATTTTCGTCTCGAAAATCGAAGGAGTTGAGTTTTATTTTTACCTGGAATTAACTTGTTGAGGGTGGAACCAACTTGTTCACGACTTGTTCAGGCGGGAACCAACTTGTTCGGTGAGTGGAGCCAACTTGTTCAGTGGTTAAAGTCAACTTGTTGAGGGGTCAACTTGTTGAGGGGTCAACTTGTTGAGAGGTCAACATGTTGAGAGGTCAACTTGTTGAGAGGTCAACATGTTGAGAGGTCGACATGTTGAGAGGTCGACATGTTGAGAGGTCAACTTGTTGAGAGGTCAACTTGTTGAGAGGTCAACATGTTGAGGGGTCAACTTGTTGAGAGGTCAACATGTTGAGCGGTCAACTTGTTGAGAGGTCAACATGTTGAGAGGTCAACTTGTTGAGGGGTCAACATGTTGAGAGGTCAACTTGTTGAGAGGTCAACATGTTGAGAGGTCAACATGTTGAGAGGTCAACATGTTGAGAGGTCAACTTGTTGAGATGTGAACTTGTTCAGGTTGTCTGGCGACGTGTTGTTCGTCGTGGTATCACCTGTTGGTGACCTGCAGCCCCCTGAGTACCCCCAAGCCCCGAGTCTTCCGAGTCATCCTTTCGAGTCTACGAGTCCCTACGAGTCCCAATCAAGCGGTATCTGCTTGCCGCGCCCTTCCCTACATCCTCCGTCCCTCCGATTCGCGTTCCGTGCCACTTCCCCGTCCATTTCACATGCCCGTCATTTGCCCTCCCCGTTCCCCCGATGAGCCCGCCCCGGGCTCCCCGGGTGAGCCGTGCGCCGCGCTAGCCGCCGGTGCGCCTCCGCGGCTCGTTCCCGCTGAGGAAACGAGCTTCGCTACGACAAGCACAAAATCTGCGCTCGCGCCTTCGGCCGTCGCCCCTCCGAGTTTCCAAGGTGGAGAGGACCCTTCACCCCCCGCCCAAGAGTCACCCGATGCCCTTCGCGGCCGTGGACCGGCTACTCGCTGCACTCGCTGCGCGCGACCGACCGGCCGACGCTCACGTTGCGCGCTGCGCGTGGCAAAAGGGATCCACAAGGGGGCTATACCGGGGGGGGCGGGAAATGGGGACCGGGGACGGGAGGGGGGGGGGGCGGGAAGGAAGGGGGGCGCGCGGAGCGCGCGCTCGGCATGGTCTCGCCCCACCGCTCCCATGGCCGCATGGGTACCGAGTCGTCCGAGGAGGAGGAGGAGGAGGAGCTCGAGGATGACGTCGAGTTCGAGGACGAGGATGGGGGCGAGGACGACGACGACGAGAAGGAGGAATTCTGTGGCGGGTGGAACATTCAACAATTGCATCGGCGCGGGCCTTGTCTAGGTCCAGGGCGTCAAGACTTACGAGAGGATGTCAAGTTCGTCGGCGGCGTCGGCAGCGTATGTTTTAAAAGTGCATGTTTGGGGACGTGCAAATAAATTCGTTGTCCGACCATCTTCAAGCCGCGTTGCGGCTGCGTGTCAACCGGGGAGGATTGGAATAAATGAAAATGATTCTGAAAAGCATTCATGATCATGATGATCATGGATAGCATTAGGCATGATGTGATGATATGAAGATATAAAGGCTCTACATGGTCTTGTTTGTTGGGCGTAGGCCTAGGCCTCTAGAGCGTGCCGATACAACATTACGGTGTGGCGATCGATGCTTGTGTGTTATATAAGTTACATTACTATGGTATAGCTATAGCTAGTAGCTAGCGTTAGTTATAGTAGTTGATTAAACGAAATCTAGCGCAAAATTTGGGGGGGAAGGAGCAAAATAAGTCTCAAAATCAAGCACAAAATTTGGGGTAGTCGAGCGCGAAACTTGTACCCGTCCCTACCTGTTGATACCCAGCCGAAAACCAAACCTGTACATATGCTGAGTTTGGGCCCCCTGAGAAACTCAAAATTGCCCGTTATTGTACCATTAATGGGCATTTGTGGGAGGGGCTCCGAGCCGAGCACTAGTAGTTGACCTCGCGTCGGGCGCTGGGGGTATATATAGAAGCGTTCGGAGCGGCCGCGCTCCGCGCGCACCACCAAGTTATCGAAGTGTAGATAGTAACTATAGATGGTAGATAGATAGCTTTCATCCTCTTACTAGCACTACACACTACGCACTACACTATGCACGAGAGCCACACACCAAGACACCACACACCACATACACGCCGTTTCGATATCACTCGGTGTGTGTCGGTGTCGGTGTTATAGTTCTGACTAGCAAACAAAGACGCCTCTAGAGTATAGTATCCTTCGCAGATTTTTGCGCAGATCACCGTGCATATTCCCTGCGGCCGAGAACACACTCTCCACCCCCGTGGTCGACGCCTGCCTGCGCAGCCAGGAATTGCTTGGCCATTTGGGCGCCTTGCTTGCGCTTCGACGGCGGTCCGCGCTTACCCATGAGAGCGCGTCGGCGTCGCAGGGGGGAGGCGCGCGAGCGCGCGGGGAGCGGGGCTACAGCTCCCGGCGTGGGGGGGGGGGGGGGGAAGTTAACAGGTCTACTGACGACAATATTTTTCATGTAACATGTAACCAACGATAGCACAATGATCCATCTACTGACGAAGGCTGGGGTTTGATAGCTTCAAGAGGAGAGGGAGAGGTTTGGACTGCGAGTTCAGCAGAACGAGAAGAAGCAAGCCTGCATCGCACTCAGCGGCGCGCCTTAAATAAAAAAAATGGTTTCTCATCATACTTCATAGATGAGATGTAAGAACAAAATGTTAGCGCGTGGTCCTCTTTCGACGGAACGCGACCTTTTGCTGGCGGACGCGGTCGCATCGCCAACGGCTGCTCCACTGCTCGATGGGTCCTAGAGGGGCTCCCGCGGCGGGGGGCCCGAAAGAGAGGGGAGTCGCGGCGGCGCGCTCCATCGCAACCAAGTATAAACTTAGTTGATTAAGGGCGTGGCTATAAGTGAGGGACCAAGGCCGCGCGCGAGGCGAGATTGTTTAAAGGTTTTTTTTGCTTCGTAATGCTACGTACTTGTGCGTGTAAAAGCCGGCGGTTAGCCTTGTGACGAAAAGCGCAACAAAGTGCGATGTTCACGACCCCACAAATGGGTGGTTGGCCGTTGTTAGGTCGTTGTTGGGATATTAGGTAGTGCTCGCGAAGCAAGCCCTTCACAACCCTTGCTTGCTGGCCTTGCTCGTGCACGCTCTTTCGCGGTGCTGCGCTCACGCACGGCCCGCGCGCTTGGCCTGCGCCGTTTTCGCGCCGGATTGCAGCGCAAGCATGGCTAGGACCAGGCCGTCCAAAAGAGCCCCCCTCCCCCGCCCCGGCCGACCTTTGCACGGCGCCTCCGAACACCTACATTGTATAAGTACATCTGCCTCGTCTAGTGAACTTGTGTTCCGACGTCGCTCAAAAAAAACGTCCGTTCATCTTGCCTCACGGATCCTGGCCTCGGCTGCAAAATCCTAGGAAACGCCTCCTAGTCACCGTTCCTACAGGGTGGCAGGCTGCCGTAGCCGGCGACCGAGCGAGTGACACGCGAGTATCGCAGTCCACCATCCATACGGCAAGGGGTGTATCTGCGCGGACGGACCATCCCGATTGTCCGCCCAGTCGCAAACCCTCGACCCGCCCATAGCGGCATGCGGCAGGCACGGCCAACATCAGCGAACTCCCAACGCCCATAGCTCCTCAAAAAGCCATTGCTGCGCACTCATCTTAGCGTTGCTCGCCGCAGCCTGCCGCTCTCCACGAACGGTGTCGGTCCACGTTGAGTACTTGGAACCAATGAAGGAGTGCGCACGCATGCATAGCTCTTGCTCCACGAGCGACAAGAAGTAGTTGGCCTGCACGTCGGCAGTAGCCGACGTTCCGTCGATGGCAAACTCTCGAACAACCCGTGAGCGCAGCATATCCTGCAACGCACAAAATCCACAAGCGACAGAGGCAGGTGTGGCTTAGGCGAGCAGGGATGCATGCATGCGACGTCTGGGCATAGGGCCGGGCACCACAGGCGGGAGGGGCGAGGCTGGGCTCCAACGCGCTCTCACCTTGGCACAAACTAGGCGCACGTCGCGCCGCGACAGCATCAACCCAATGCGCATAAGCCTCCAATCTGAGCAATTCATGTTAGTCGCTACGAATATCGTCTTCAGCTCCGTCTGCCGAAGGACGTACCATATCTCCTGCGTAGTTGGGGGAAGGGGGGGGGCACGGGTCGTAAGCACGCAGTGCGTGCGCGTGGGGCCAGCCGGCTCGCGGCTCGTTTCGGCTGCGACGCGGTCGAAGCCCCCTCTCAAGTCGGATGCGATGCAGGCATGTCGTGCATGTAGCGTTTGGGGTATAGGAGCGCATTGCGTGCGCCGAAAGCGACGTGTGCTGCGAGTAGACCTGCGCGATTGACGAGTAATTTATGGCATTCACACCATCGCCGCATGAAACCGAGGGTATCGGCAGCCCGTTGAGCGAATGGTGGCAGTCGGAGTGCTCCCAATGAGCATCAGCGACCCTACGCGTGTAAGCCAAACAGCAGGAGGCGCGTCAAAGGCGTGCTGACGGCAAGTAGGACACCGCGGCTTGCGCTAGTGATGTTGCATAGCCGCACTCCAAGCTCGGGTTCCAGAGTCAGCCTCATGGCTGAAAGGGCCGACGACAACATGGAGCGCGTCCCAGCGTGACACGCAAGCCATCATGAGATTGTGTTGTGTTACGACAACTCGACGGCAGCGGGCCCCGAGAAGGATCGCGCCACATGAGATGCGCACAACGGCGGCGAGGAGCAAGCTCACCGTATATGCGCTGCGACATACTCGGAGCCATTGAATAGCGCCGAGGAAGAGGTGTCGGCGAGGCTCAGCAGCCGAGGAGACGGGCGGAGGTGCGTGAAGAGCTTATCCCGCATCCCCACCTGTGTGTGCACAAGGCGAGGTTTCCACTATGAAGCGCGGGGGACGCATCGGATGTCCCGAGTGGGCACACGTCGAGCGTGATCGCAAGTGCGCAGAGCTGTGGCCGTATCGGAGTTTAGGTCGCGTCGGCGACGGGTCGCGTCGGCGACGGGTCGCGTCGGCGACGGGTCGCGTCGGCGACGGGCCGCCTCGTGCGTTGCCGCCCATGCTCACCTCGTGGTCAAAAAAGTGGTAACCTAGGTATCTCATCCGCGAAGCCAGCGACCTCTCCTTCCGCTCCTCGGAAGTGGAGGTGAAATTCCCGCACTCGAGCCCCGAGTGCCTCAGATACGAGTCGAAAGCCGAGACGTCCGTATGGGTCCCGCCGTGGCACAGGCACAGCTCGAGCTTGCCGTCGCTGAGCGCCCGGAATGTCGCAAGATCGACCGTGCGGACCTGAAGGCCACAAGAGCGGGCCGCCGTGCATGAAATACCGAGACGAAGGCGCAGGCGCGCTGCCAGATAGACAGTGTTCGAGGTGTGTGAGTGTGTGGTGATGGTGGTGGTGGTGGTGGTGGGGGCGTACGTATTTGGCAACGAGCGCGGTATCGAAGGTGCTGGCAAACGGGAAGGCGAGCCCGTCGGTCGCCTTGTCTCTCGACGGCTCCGGGGGCGCCCCTGGGTGCAGGTGGAGAAACTTTGGATTGTGCGGCAGCCACAGCGGGAGAACGAGCGTCCGATTGAGTGCCCTCGCCTTCGCGAGGGCTACGCGGAACTGCAGGTACTGGTTGTTGGGCCCCTGGTCTAGGAGCGGGAAGAGGAACTTGCGCGAGCGGTAGCGGAGGCGGAGGCGGTCGGCCGTCGTCATCGGTGGCGGCGGAGGCCGCCCGACGCTCGTCCCTGCGGCGGCACCGGCGCGGCTCCGGTGGGCCGTCCTGTCGACGTGCGACCGATTGCTCGCGCCGCCCGTCGGCTCCTCGCGCTTGGGTGGATGGTTGAACGCGACGAAGCCCTCCTCGTCGCTCCGCTTGTGCCTGATTCGCCGCCCGTTTTCGTCGAATTCGACGCTCGTGCTGCCGCTTGTCGCGATGGCGTCTGCTGCGCTGAGGTGCGCGTACGGATCGAGGAAGGAGCTCGTCGCACCATCCGCACGCGCCGCTCGGCGGCCAGCGTCGGTGACCGTGCCGCCCGGACCGCCCGCTGCCCCCCCTGCCCCCGCTTCCGCTCGACCGGCAACGCCGCCCAAGGCACTAGTGGCGGATGCCGAGCCGGTGGTCGACGGCAGCCGCGCGTCCTCTGAGGCGGCTCCCCAGGACGCGGGCGAGATCACTGTCGTGAGCTGTGCGGAGCCTGACGGCAGCCCGTCGCTGAATGAGGCAGCCGCGCCAGAAGGCACCGAGACACCGCCGTACCCGGCCGCAAGGCTGCTGCCCGAGTAGACGCTCGCGCCGACCCGCGTGCGCGTGCCGAGCGAGATGATGCCTGCGCCAAGTGGGGGGAGAAGGGGGACACCTCGGTGCGCGGCGCGCGGGCTGGAACGTGTGGCGCGCGCAGCGGGCGGGCCGAACGAGGCGCCGTGCACGCCCGAAGCAAGTAGATGGGGCCGCTGTGCGGGCGTGCGCCACTGCGAGGACGGGCCGGAGGGGCGGGTGCATCTTCGAGCGAGGCGTGTCGTACCGAAGCCGCACGAGAGGAGTGCGAGGACAGCGAGTAGAGGCACGAGCTTGCGCAGCGTAAAGGAGCGTACTGAACGTGGTGTAGGCGCTCCCTCGGGTGCCCACGGGCGAGAGGAGCCCGGGAGGAGCTCGTGAGAGTGGCAGCTGCTTACGGGAGGAGGGAGGGAGGAAGAGCAAGCCGAAGGAGCACAAGGGGAAGGCTTGCGAGTGCGAGCACCTAGCATTTAGAAGAGGAGGCCGAGGTCTCTCACGGAGGGAAAGGAGGGAGAGAGCGAGGGAGAGAGGGAGAGAGGAAAGGGAAGGGAAGGGAAGGGGGGGCGAATTTTGTCTTAGCGCCGACTGCCCACCCCAAAGACGACTGCCCACCTGCTCTCGCTCTGGCTCTCGCTTTCTGTGCCGCTTCCCCTCCACACAACCACCACCCCAAGCCCGCCGCCCCCCCCCTCCCCCCAAAGCAACCGCCCAAGCAACCCTTCCCCTCCCCCGACACACACTCCAAGCCCTCCCCCGCCTCCCACTTCCCGCTCTGCGATGGCGGCCGCGCGGCGCTGTGGGGGCCGGACGCCGGCAACTCGCTCTCTTCTCTCTCTTCTCTCTCTTCTCTCTCTCTCTCTCTCTCTCTCTCTTCTCTCTCTCTCTCTCTCTCTCTCTCTCTCTCTCTCTCTCTCTCTCTCTCTCTCTTCTTCCTTCTTCTCCCACTCCCTCCTTCTCTCCTTCTCTCGCCGATCCTCTCCCTTTATCTCCTCTCTTCCTCTATCCCTCTCTCCCACTCTCTCTCTCTCTCCCTCGCGCTTCTCCTTCTTCTTCCTCTCTCTCGCGCTCTATCTTCCTTCCCTCCCTGTCCACTCGCTCTCTCTCTCTCCCTCTCTCTCTCCTCGTCTTTCCTCTCTCTCTCTCCTCTTACTAACCTCTTCCCCCCCCTCCCCCCCGGCCCCCGCCCTCTCTCTCTCTTCTCCAGCTCTCTAAGAGTAGTAGTAGGGACTCGACAAGTACTCCCTCAACGCCCCCCCCCCGCCCTCCTCCCCTCTCTACTTTCTACGCGCCTCCCTCCACCGCTCTCCTGCTCCCCCTCGCCCTCGCTTCCCCCATTACTATTACTTTCTACACTTCACACTTCACACTTCAACCCGCAACCCCCCCCCCCCTCTCTCTACTTTCCTACCGTCTCTCCCCCTCCCCCTCCCCCCCCCTCGCCCTGTCAGAGCAAGGCTGATCTCACTCTTTGGCCTTTGGAGTAGGGCGGTCAAATACTGTATACTATTTTAACTTCTAAGGGTGTAAAAATGAAAAAGTCAGGATTGAGGAAATACACCAAAGTAAAGCGGTGGAAACCCCGGAAAACACCCATCTAACACATATTCGGTGCCCTTTGGGCCCCAGACCCCCCCCGGGAGCCCCCACAACGAAGCGTAACCCAAAAACGGCAAAACAGGCCTAAATACTCTATCTCGGAGAGCCCGAGTTCAAAACGACGCCGGGCGCGCTACGAGACCGTTCTCGTTCCTCAGCCCGCTGTCCGGCCCTCGCCAAGCCCCATATATCCAGGTGCCGCCCAGCCAGCGACGCCAATCGCGCGCGACGCGCCCCCAAGCTGCGTCGAAATCGGCCGTCGCGGCGCCCGAAAGCACGCGCGCTAACGTCCGCCGGCGGAGGCCGGAGAGCCCAACTTCGAACCGGCACACCCTCCCCTCCCCCCCCCCTCCCTGAAAGAACCACCCACGAAGAAGAACAACTCACGAGCATGAGGCACCTCAGCAACGGCGCGACACCAACAACACAGCAGCAAGAAACCGGCCACCCAGAGGCACAGGAGGAAGGCGAGGACAGACCACTGAGGGCCGATGCACCCCGCCCGACCCAGCCCCCCCCCACGACCCGGGCCCCTATGTAGAGCACGAGGGGAGTTGCCGCAAGGCGGGAAGTGAGAGGAGAGGAAGGGACCTGGGCGTGGCTACAATAGACAACCCCGTAGCCGCGCGCGTGGCGAGAACATTAAAAGGTTTTTTTTTTGTTGAGGGTGGGGTTGCTATGCGCACGCGCCGCGTCCTTGTATGTCGTGATTAGCTTTGCACTCATCTTCGTAATAATAATATTGTTGTGGCATTCCTACCTAAAAAGAAAACAAGCATGAAAAAAAATCACCTGGCCCTCTTTTGACGGAACGCGACTTCAGCCGAGCCGCACGCGTCCTCGCCCGCTTTGCCCGATCATTCTCGGCTTGCTCTCCCTGGCGTAGCGCGGTTTCCACTTCCTGAGCGCGGATCATCGCACCGGAGTCGGAGCTATCATCCTCATCGCTACAATGGCAGATAGCAGCAGGCCCACCGCCCACCGCCCACCGCCGCCACGCCGCCACAGATCCCGCTGCCGCGACCGCTCCCGCCGCCGCGACAGCTCCCGCCGCCGCGACAGCTCCCGCCGCCACTCCCGTCGCCGCTGCGGCGACCGCTGCGGCGACCTGTATTATGACCGCCGCCGCGACCCGCGGCGCTGTGCCCGTCGCCGCCGCAACCCGCTACACCGCGAGCGGCGTTGGGCTTGCTCGAGCGAAGGGCCTTCTCTACTTTCCTACTTTCTTCTCCCTCCCCCCGCCTTCTCTACTTTCCTACCTTCTTCTCCCCCCCGCGCGGGGTGTGTGGAGGGGGGGGACGCAACGTGGCGCCGCCGCCCACATGACGCCCTACGACCCTTCCAACGTCTTTGCACGCATCCTGCGGGGCGAGCTGGCGTGCCACAAGGTGTTTGAGGACGAGCACAGCCTTGCCATCCTCGACGCCTTCCCCGTCGCCCCAGGACACGCGCTACTCCTTCCCAAGGCACCGTGTACATCGCTTCTGGACATGAGCCCCGCGACCGCCGCGAGAGTCCTCTCCTCTCTCCCAAAGCTGGCGGCGGTGGTGCAGCAGGCGACGGGCGCGCCCGCAGTCAAAGTGGTCCAAAACTCGGGCGCTCAGGCAGGACAGCTCGTCTTCCACTGCCACTTCCACGTGATCCCGCGATTCGGAGGCGAGAGTGACTCGCTCCAGTCGGCGGGGCCGCTCGAGCCCGCTGCCGCAGAGCAGATGCTGCGCAAGATGCGCGCGATCGTCTCGCCGCCCTACTCCAGGGTGCTGAGCGAGCTTGACAGTCTGATGGACGAGATTCGCAGCGGTGACATCAAGAGGCTCGCCTCGGCTGACCAGCCGGCCGATGCGCCCAAGGCGGCCGACAAAGCAAAGCAGCAGCAGAAGCAGCCGCCAAAGGCGAAGGGGGAGGCGGCGACCTCCCCCGCGTCTGCGCCTGCCGCCAAGGGTGCTGCCGCACCGGCGGTCGCACCGGTGCCCGGCGGTGGTGACAAAGTGGACAAGAAGGCGGCGAAGAAGGCGGCGCAGGAGAAGGCGGCGGCCAAGGCGGCAGCTGCCAGCAAGGACGCCGCAGGAGGCAAGGGTGGTGCCGCCGATGCCGACCGCCCGGTCGACATCTCTTGGCTCGACATCCGCGTTGGTGCGCGCCGCCCGCCGCCCCCGCCCCTACGGCACGGTTCGCTGCCTCAGCTCCCTCCTCATGGCTGCACCCGGACAGGTCACATCACCGCGGCGGAGGCTCATCCCGACTCGGACAAGCTCTATGTGGAGACGATCGACGTCGGCGAAGCCGCTCCACGCCAGGTGGGTCCAGCATCTGCCGTGCTCCCAGGCGCTATCCCGTTGCCGCTCCCCACGAGGCGGCTCCGCCCGGCCCGTTCTCCGCTTTCCAGGTGCTCTCCGGCTTGGCCCAGTACCTTCCCATTGATGCAGTGCGCGGCGCTCGTGTGGTGGTCTTATGCAACCTCGGCACCAAGAAGATGGGCGGCGTCGAGTCCCAAGGGATGGTGCTCTGCGCCAAGGGGGAAGCGGGGCTTCAGTTTGTCGTGCCGCCTGCTGAGGCGCCTGTTGGCGCGCGCGTTACGTTCGACGGCTATCCCGGAGAAGCCGAGACCAACCCCAAGCGGATCGGCAAGAAGAAGGTGTGGGAGGCCTGCATGCCTGAGCTGGCAACCAATGGGGATGGTGTCGCGTGCTACAAGGGGGTGCCCTTCAGCGTGGAGGGCCGGGTTTGCACGTCCCCGGGTGTCACAAACGCGCCCATCAGCTGAGACAGGAAGGCGGCTCGCGAGCATGACACGACTTGTAGAGGCGGGAGATGGCACCACGCGCCGTTGATGAGGATGGGGCCAGCAGTGGCGAATGGCGCAGAGATAGTAGGTGGCGTGCGGGGGCCACCGAATATCGCCAAGAAGGAGGCGAAGCCAGTGATGGAGGAGGTGCTTTCGAGATGAGTATTGGCGCAGCGGGCCTGCTTGTGATATTGGCCGTCTGTGCGACTGCACGTGCTCTCGCCGGAATCATTGCGCGCGCATCATTGGATTCCTTGCTTCATATCCGAGTTGAGTGCTGCCTCGCCATTGGTTGGGCACAGCTGGGATTGACGCCAAGTCGATATGCGGCCGCAGAGATAGTCGGTGGCGTGCAGGCGAGGCTAGTGATGGAGGAGATGCTTTCGAGATGAGTATTGGCGCAGCGGGCCTGCTTGTGACATTGGCCGTCTATGCGACTCCGCGTGCTCTCGCCGGAAGCATTGCGGGCGCATCTGGATGCTTTGCTTGACATTCGAGCTGAATGTTGCCTCGCCATTGGTTGGGCACAGCTGGGATTGTCGCCAAGTCGATATCTGGCTAGCACCAGCTGACACATCTATCAATCGCGTATCGCTGGTGGCTCGGTGATTGCCCTTACCGCACCTCTGCGCTATTGCCTAATGTTGTTGCCGCCATACCAACCCCGCCTCTTCTCATATGTGTTGCGTGGCGTTGTGGCGGCGTGTGTGCAGTGTGCAGAGGGGTGAGGAGCATCGATGATGTAAAATCGGGCTGTATCTCGTGTATGTATGTAGTGATGGACACCACTAGCCACTAGGAGCATGGACGGAACGGAATGCCGGCCGACGTCTATGTAATGCGATGGGCGCCCTTGCCCTTGCTCGCGCCACTGTCGATTGCGGATTGCGATAAATAAAATAATTAATTTTATATCCTAGCCAGCCCCACTAGCTAATTGGACACAACTTTTCCGTCCCGGAATCCCGCCATGCCTGACGAGCCAGGTGTCCGAGTGCTACCGGGGGGAGGGGGCACTGCCCCCTCCCCTCGATATTTGTCCTCCCCCCAGTGCACGCACCGACCCCGCGCACCCCAGCACGTCCTCTCCTCGAGTAGTTTCGCATATGGGCAATTTTGGGGCCCAAGTTTCGCGAAAGTTTCAGGGCCAAAAAAGTGACCCAAGTTTCGCGATGAGTTTCGCGAAACTCTTACCCGGCCCTAACTAACACGCTTAGTCAACGCCGACCCCGAAATGAAGGGAGTCACGATAGGGCCTAGAGAGCTAAGACTTTCGCAGTTTGCGGACGACACGCAAATAATTCTAGCAAACTCCTTCGAGTCCTTGGAAAGGGCGATGAAGATCCTTGACACGTATGGAAACGCCACCGGGGCTAGGGTAAACAAACGGAAGAGTTAGCCCGGTCACTCACTATGGGGGTGCGGAGGGCACCAGCAATTATGGGTAAATGAAGGGCTAAATAAGCTCCCTATAGGTTCCGGTAGGATGGATCAGCAAAAAAAATTGGGGGTTCCCCGGCGAAATTTTCGAAAAATACCGAATTTCAGGCCTTCGAAGACGGTGCGCGAAATACAGTCGGGCCCCCCTCCGGTATATTTTTAGTGAGGCCCTTCATGCGAGGCACAAACATGGAATGACGAGGAGAATTTTGACGCCAACTCACTGGGTCTACAAGAAGTGGTTCTTTACACACTGGACCATAAGTCAAACTCATAATTTTGCACTTCAATGTGTACGAAAGTATCACAAAACTCAAGACGCTTACGTGAACCACTAGTCACCGAGGGCTAGAGCGGCTAATTTGGCACCGCGACCGGGCGGATGGCATGGTCTTTTCTTTCATCCATTTCAACTAGGACAGCAGAAAACGTTAAATCAAGATATGCTGCTCTAGTGGCCGAGCCAATTGCTCTCTCCAGCCTCGCACATCTTGACGAATATCGGCATTGGCGCAAAAACCGCCTAAACGGTAACGTACCGAAATGCGTTCGAACACCCAACTTCCCACCTCTACCGGGCGCGCTGCCGGCGCTTTCTCGGTCATCCACTGGGATAGAATGCCCTGCCAGGCACCATATCCGAATATGCCGCCCGAGCAGCCACGCCAATCGCCGCCGCCGCCCGCGCGCATCGCGAAGTAGTCGGCCGTGTGTGCCGCCGACGACTACGCCAACGTCACCCGGCCGAACGGGCCGAGTGCCCAACTTTCGACCGCTACCGGGCGCGCTGCCGGCGCTTTCTCGGTCATCCACTGGGATAGAATGCCTTACCAGGCACCATATCCGAATATGCCGCCCGAGCAGCCACGCCAATCGCCGCCGCCGCCCGCGCGCATCGCGAAATAGTCGGCCGTGCGTGCCGCCGACGACTACGCCAACGTCACCTGGCCGAACGGGTAGGAGGTGGATAACCTATCCGACGTACCCGAGAGTGGGGACAAGTGAGGACGGGCCCCTTCTGGGGATCGGACTGCTCCCGATGGCCGAGCACGCGGCCACACGGTGAAGCTCAGGTACTTCTAGGTTGGTAGGGTTCGTCCCTAGCGATCTAGAATTCGAGTTCTCGTTTCGTTCCGTCTAGCCTGTTTGTCAGGTCTAGATTCCAGGTTTCCTCCTTTCGGGTAATCTTGACCCAAAGGAGCCAGGTCGCCTGTCACTCGCCGCGCGCTTGTCTCAGGCTCTCAGGTTACCTTGTGAAGGCTTATTTAGCTTCTTGCAAGGCTTGTCGTTTCTTGTTGGGTTCCGGTTCTTTCTTGGGGCTTGCTAACTTTCGTTGTCGTCCAGGCCTGTTCTTTGTAGGTTCTGTTTAGCCTGGTTAGGGTTTCGTTGCCTTCCGGCGTTTGGCGTTGGCGTTCGGAAATTTCCTCTCACATTCCCTAGGTCCGCTACCCTTGGCTTGTAGGTCCTTGCTCCTTTCTTCTCGGTCAAGGTTTTGGCGAGCGAGTCGGTTGCTCTATCCGCTCGAGATTTGAGGTTTAATTTGCCATCTCCCCTTGGAGATCGGTGTAGGTTCGCTTCTTAGGTCCTTGCTTCTTTCTTCTCGGTCAAGGTTTTGGCGAGTTGGCGAGCGAGTCGGTTGCTCTATCCGCTCGAGATTTGAGGTTTAATTTGCCATCTCCCCTTGGAGATCGGTGTAGGTTCGCTTCTTAGGTGAGGGAATCTTTCCCCTTGATGCAAGTTACATGCAAGCCCTTGGCCCCTTTGGTGTTTCTTCCCCTTGGTTGCTACTCAGGGTTGTTCGTTAGAAGCGTCTAGAAGGTTCACGCTCAACGGCAAGATTTCCTCTGTCGTGAAGATATCTCGTCGCGATCTGTATCCAAAGTGATCGCCGTGGTCGCGCGACATGACGCTCCCCTTTGGACTCTCCGCTACGTGGGAAGTTACAACGGAGACACGCTCCGGCCGTCGCTGCGGAGTCTCTCTCTCTCTCTCGCTCTCTCTCTCCGTCTCTCGCGACGTGTTTGAGTTATCGGTGATTTGGGGTCTCGGTTGCTTGATAATTTGCTTGGTTTGGGTGAATGATTCCGGTATGTTCGTGAGTCTGTGTATCCTGTTGTTCTCAGCTTCGTTGGCCGTCGTTGTTCGCTGCGTCGCTGCACTCAAGCAGCCTAGGCTCCATCCCTGAGGGAAGAGTTCTTTGTAGGTCTAACAATCTTTTAAAACCCAACACACTAGGGCCGCTAGGAGCGCCTCGCCGCCCCACAGCCCTTCGTTCGCCGTTCGTTCCCCGTCCAGACACCCAAATGGGGTTGCCCGACCCAGTCCAGAATTTCATTCACCCGACTCCCGGTGGGGAGGAGGGCCAAAGCGCCGCGCTAGCCGCCGGTGCTGCTCGCGACGGAGTGGCTCAGAGCCCTCCGGCTCCGCTCGACTCAACAGAAACATACATCACTAAAATGAACAACATATGGATCCACACCAACACAAACTACCTAGGAGAACCGGCTGAGAACCTACTTTTATAAGTGGGGGTCAATGGGGGCCTCGCGCCCCCCTCTCTCCATCGCGGACACCCCCCGGGGTGGGCCCGTACAATCAACCCCAGCCCCTGCCCTTTGGCAGGGGCTGGGCAATCAACACTCTGGCCTAGACCCCTAGTGGGCGCGGGCCGAGACTCGCACTCCCACGCCCAGCATGGGCCTGCCCTCGAGCTGACTCCCCCCCCTCCCCTGGTCGCCAAACATACAGAGGCCACTGGGAGGCTCCAATGGCCAGCGTGGCAAGCGTGGGAGAGGCAGGGGGGGCCAGGGGCTGAGCCCCAGCCTCCACTGCCCCCTGAGCTGCCCTTGCTGGCCCTCTGGGAGCCCCCAAAGGCCCTCTGAGAGCAGGCCGTGGCGCGCCGCATGGCGACGCGCCGCAGGGAGAGGGGCGGAGGAGAATGGAGAGAGGGAGAGGGGGGAATTTGCGCCCCCCCCGATGGAGTGCGGTAAGAAACGGGCCCCGTTTGCGTTAGCAAACGGGCGAAGGGGGGCGGCTGGCGACAGGAGGGGCGAGAAGAAGGGAGTGGCTCAAGACGTCCCTGTGGCAGGTATCGGGGGGCGCAATCATTTATTTCTTCGAGGACTGCTCGCGGCGCGAGCTGAAAGGGCCGTTCTGCTTCACGACGAGAGGTCCCTCCCCCCCCCCCGGTGTTTTTCCCCGGAGAGTCGGCCGGCGTCGACCGGTCCGCCTCAATGGGTTTTCCCTCATTGTAACTTGTGGGGAGTTATAATGGGAGCCGGGGGTTTGCGAGGGGGGAGATTTGAAGGGATGCATATGTGTATGTGTCTGTGCCATCACTTCAAGGCGTGCGGGCAAGTGCGCTGAGGGGTGTCGTGATAGTACCGGGCTAGTGGGAGTAGTGGTACTAACGCTCAGTTGTTTTATAGGAGAACCGGCTGACCTAGCGGGAGTCGCGACCCCAGAGGAAACCCGACAATACCATTCCCCCGCTAGGTGGGGAGAAGGACTCAAAGGCCCAAAATACATGGAGTACCCGATTGCGGACGAGTACACCGTCGGCGGAAAAACGCAACTCGACCGCATCACAGTCTCAGACTTAACACGAGAGCTGGAGAAAAACGTACCTAGCATCACGCCCCAGCCGGCACGAGAGTCATGGGCTCGAAAAATCAACCTAACCCATGAAGAGTGGAAACACGTGGCCAGCTTATACACCCTACCACTACTAAAGCACACGGACAAACACCTGCACTTCAAACACATCACCCACAGGAGACTGGGCACACGAAATCGCTTCGCCACAACGACCACGAAAACATGCAGATTATGCAGGAAACACCACGAAAACTCGACCCACCTGGCCAGATGCCCCGCCACAAAACAAGTCTTTGAGACCATAGAAGCGATAGCGGGGTTCACACCGGAAAACAAGAGGACAACGACACAAAAAATAAAAGACAGGCTGTTCGCATACCCAAATGCGCCGACGCCTGATAGCCTCAAATCCCTTTATCTGATAGCATGGAGATTTATAATAAGTGACTTCTACAAAGTCGAGTACGAAAACTACTCCTTTCACCACATACCCGTCATCGAACGCACCTTGACCAGATTCACAGTCCTCGTACGCGGCCTTGAATCCTCTAACAAAACTTCGCCAGCGCGTACGAGCACGAGCCAAGCCTCACGAGGTAGGAAACCAAAGATCAAGGACGCAAGAGAGCTTAGCGCCCCAATCTTCAAAACGAACCACAAAGGTGCCCTCGCGATGAACATAGACCTAACCCTGGTGGCACAAGCACTCGACATAGCTGAAAAGCTAGCCTAACCTCCCACCGAACGACACACTTCACACCTCCCACGACCCATCACCAAAGGCCTAGTACACAACACAACCCCAAACCAGGTACTCCACGCGACAACAGCCACAAGAATCCCAAAAAGAAACCGACCGCCCGATGGCGCGAGGGAAGGCCGAGGAGTCGACCATCGATCGGGGATCGGTGCACGCCGCCTGCCACTGAAAACCCCGAACACTGAGCCCCTAAGTAGAGCACGAGGGGACGAGCCGCAAGGCGAGTGAGAGGGAGAGATAAGGGGTGCGGGCGCGGCCGTCAATAGAAGGTAGCAGAGTCGCGCGCGCGGTGAGAATATTAAGAAGTTTTTTTGTGTTTTTGTTTTTTTTTCTGTGTGGTCGTTTAGAGCGGAGCGTCGCGTCGCATTATGCGAGACTTTCGGCTAGACCAAGCGCTTTCGCTACGAGGGCAGGCGCGCAGGCGCAGAGCGCAGAGGGCTAGAGAGGGCAGCGAGACGGGGCGCAGGCCCCCCCTGGGATCTTTTTTGCCTTTTTTTGTAGACGGCTGTTGGCATTCTATAGTCTCCTGGGCGAGTCTTCCAGAATCGAATCTTCTTCCCTCCCCCCCCCCCCCCCCCCCCCTCTCTCTCTCTCTCTCTTCCTCTCCTCTCCTCTCTCTCTCTCTCTCTCTCTCTCTCTCTCTCTTCCTCTCCTCTCCTCTCTCTCTCTCTCCCCGTTTTTTTCACAAGGAGAGCGAGGAACTCTTTTGTACCGTCACGTGGATTCATTCCCTGTGTTGCTGCCCTCTTCCTCCAGCAAAGCAATGGAGGACTCGAGGAGGGGACCGCTCCTCTCGGTTCACGTAGTAGAAGTACGAAGAACTGTATATATGCTTTAGAAGTATGTGCGCCTTACACCCCCCCCTCCCCACTCTCTCCCTCTCTTCTCTCTCTCTGCTGTCCCTTCTCTCTCTCTCTCTCTCTTCTCTCTCTCTCTCTCTCTCCTCTGTCTCTCTCTCTCTCTCTCTCTCTCTCTCTCTCTCTCTCTCTCTCTCTCTCCCTCTTCTACTCTCTGTTTGTTCTCTTCTCTCTCTCTCCGTGCTCCCAGGCAGACGTGGCCTCCCGCCGCCCTCGCCGCGCCAGAGCGAGCCAGCGAGAGAGGAAGGGAGGGAAGGAGCCAGCCAGCGTGAAGAAGCGAGAGAAGGGGAGAGGGAGACTCGCATACAGCGGGAGGAAGAGGGCGTTCGCGCGCGTGCGAGAAAGAGAGAGAGAGGGAGGGAGGGAGAGGGAGGGAGGGAGGGAGGGAGAGAGAGCTCGCTCAGCACGCCCAATGCTTTCGCGTGGCTCCCGCCTTCTTCTCCGCCCGCTGCGCGTCTCGCCCGCCCTGCGTCAGCCGCACCTTCCCCTCCGCTCTCTCCAACCTCCACGTGCTTCTCTCTCCTCCTCCTCCTCGCCTCCTCGTGACCTGTACGAGGTTCTCGGGCTGGCCAAGGGCGCGTCCGCTGCGGACATCAAGCGCAAATACTACGAGAAGGCCAAGCAGCACCACCCAGACACCAATAAGGGCGATCCGCTCGCTGCCAAAAAATTCGCAGAGGCGACAGAAGCGTACGAGGTACTATCTGACCCCGAAAAGCGCAAGGCGTATGACACCTTTGGTCATGCGGGGATCAATGGGGGCGTTGGCGCCAACGGCGGGATGGGTGGCGGCTTCCCTGGCGGTTTTGGAGCGGGCGGATTCAGCGCAGGGCCGGGAGGCTTCCAGTGGCAGTTCCGCGGAGGCAACCCGAATGAGGTCGACTTCGATGACCTACTCTCGCAACTCTTTGGCGCCGATGGGCGCAGGGCGCAACGTGGGCCTCGGCGGGGGAGGGACGTGCAGGTGCGCTCGCGCATCCCCACGACAGGCAATGGCTCGTGCTACGTCCGAGCAACTTCTATGCTATCTGGTGGCGCGCACCGGCTCACTGCCACCACACGTGCTGATTGCAGGCATCGGTGCGCCTCGACCTCGAGGAGGTTGCAGCTGGCTGCTCGAAGACGGTCTCCTGGCGAGGGTCGGATGGCGCGCGCACCGTCGACGTGCAGATCCCTCCCGGTGTCGACTCGGGGATGAGCGTGCGCGTGAGAGGCAAGGGTGAGCCGGGGGCGGCAGGACCGGGCGACCTCTTTATCGAGATCCAAGTGCAAGAGCATCCCATCTTCATCCGAGATGGGTTCGATATCCACGTAATGGTGAGCGCGCCAGACGTTGACCCAATCACACGCCAAGCGGCACAAGCGAGTATGAGGTGCTTTATGAGGATGGCCAGCGCAGCCGCGGCGCCTTGCACTGGTTGTGCCGTGGACTGCGTGTCTGCCGATGCCGCTTGCACAGTGGTTAGGCACACATGCGGTGCCATCCTGACCCTTGCTGCCGGCCGTGTACCAGGTGAAGCTCACGCTCGCCGAGGCAGTCCTTGGCGCTCGCGTCATCATCCCGACCATCGACGGAAAAGCATCGCTCAAAGTGCCTCCGGGCACGCAGCCCGGAGACCGGAGGGTGATGGAGGGGCGTGGTATACAGGCAGCCGACGGGAAGGGCCATCAGTATGTCCACTTCAGTGTGGAGGTGCCACGAAATCCGTCGGAGCGCCAAAAGGTGAGAGCGGCCGTGGGGAGCTGGAATTTGGCACGGCGTGGTTTTCATGACGTGGCGCGACTCGCTGTGCCCGCGGCACGCAGCCCACCTTGCTGATGGGCTATTCCCACCCTGCACGCGCAGGAACTCATTACGCAGTTTGGCGAGGAGCAAGTGATTGCCGATGACGAGCGTGCTGATAGGCGCGATGAGGGCCGGAGGGCGGGTCGTAAGAGCTGGAGCTTTGGCTAGAGTCGCTCGCGTGTGCCCTCTCACGCCGTCATCACGCAGCGCCGTCAGCCCGAACAATGTTTCGAGTGACGTACGGCATGGCGCGTAGTGGTGGGTGCGCGCAAGTGTGGATGCCATCGTGCAACTGCTCGGAGAGCGCTGCCTCCTAGCGCGGCCCACGCACAGCGCGCACGAGATTCGATGGTTGGGGAGCATGGATAAGCTGCATAGTAGTGCACTGGGCACTGCTGTTCTACGGAACTAATGCGTGGCCGTCGTGCCTGGACGTGTAAGCGCGGCAAGCTTCTTTTAGCACCTCTCCATATTCATCGTACTCCGATGCTTCTTGGTCTCTCTTGCTTGCGCGCGCTCAAAAGCCGGCGGTTAGTTGTGCGGGCAAGGCGGCCATAGGCTGCTCTGGCGCTGACGCGCCACCACGAGTGTGTGAAAGAAAGACCCGCCCGTTGCAGCCTTAGTTCACCGCGAAAGCAGGCCAAAGGTAGGGCGGTCAAAGCGAGGGCTATGGCTATATAACTACTATCATGGGGGGGGGTTTGACTTTTTTGACCGTTCTCCAAAGCCCACATACAAAACTCCCAGGGGGCCCACCTGCCGCCACGAAAATCTTCGCTAGAAAATGCTTCGATTCTCCTCCCCCGTCGCCCCACCATTGCACACGCTCGGGGGCTCTACCGGTAAAGAACCGCCGCGCCCGCCGCGGGAGTGTCCGCCAGGATGGGGTTTGCACGCCTCGCGAGAGCAGCAGCGCCACCGCCTCGTCGTGGTTGAAGCAAATCGCGTCCATCAGCAGCGTCGAACGGAACTCGTCGCCCCACATGTCGACATGTCGACGTCCGTCCGCGCCTTAGTCCAGTAGCTTCGCAAGGCAGCACGCCGTGTGACCCTCCAGCGCCGCCGTCCTCACGAACGTATCATTCGTCATACCCTGGCCCCTGGCGCGAGATGATGCCACTCGAGAGGTGACTCTCCACTCTCCACCGTGCACCGTGCGCACGTCGCCCGCGCTGCGCACGCAGACGACAGCTCACGGAACAGCTCCCGCATGCGCGTCCTACGGTGCTGCGCGCCAACGCGCTTCTCTCTGCTGGAGCCAATGCGCTTCTCGCCTCTGGCTCCGCACGGCATCATGCCACACTGTCCCCCGCCCCATGGGAAGTCGCTGTATGCGCATCGTGCTCGCTTCTGACTTCTGACTTCGGAAGTCTGAAGTTACCCGTCGGGGGGGGGTTCTCACACCGGCCCGCGTCAGTGCAGCTCATGCCCCCACCCGCGGCCAAAGGCAGAGCTGTCGTACCTGGGCACGCCAGTACTGAGAGGAAAATTGAATCGTGCCTCTCTCGGCCCGGAGGCTTTCCCTATGTCCTATGTGCAGCAAGGAGTATGTAGGGGCCTAGTAGGGGGTAGGAGAAGGGGGAAGGGGGAAGGGGCCGTTGGCCCCTATTGTTTGTGGCGGGTTGTGGCTGTGCTGCTTGTGCTGTTGTGTGCCATGGTGTGGCCTAGTGGTGGCAGTGTCTAGTGTGGCGCTCAGGGCGCGTCGCGTGCGATGGCTCGGGGGCACCTGGTCGGACGTGGCCCCGGCGCTAGCGCTTGGGGTGCCTCGACAGCGCGAGCCATCGGTCGCCCCACGACCACGACCCACGACCATACCTGGTCGCCCGGCGCTGCGGGGTGGGCAGAGAGAGAGGAGGAGGGCGGCGCGCGTTCCATGACCCTATCGTTTTACCGATAGTTGGGGGTAGGACGTGGATTGGTGGGTTGGCATTTAGATTTAGTATTTGCGAATAGGATGAGAACACCTGTCATCGAACAGCTTTGCCATCTGAGGAAAGCTCTCATCACACCACGGGGAATTCGCCGATGCCCAGCTCACGGAGCGTAGCCGTAGGGAGGTGAGGCAATTCACGGTGCCGTGTACCGGCGATCCCAGCGAACAATGTCTGGCCGATCTGAAGCACATCACCGTGTGCTACGAGGATCACCATCCACTTGTGCACCGCTGGCGACGCCATGTCAACTTCAACTTTCAATCTCTTCACGACACTATGCACACGCGAGCGGACGGCGTCGACCGATTCGACGCCGAAGTGCGTGTGTGCTGAGTCCTGCGCGTCGTGCATCCATATCGTCGGATACTCCGTGTCCGGGCCGCCATCGAGATCTCCAAACCACCTCTCACGGAGAAGAGTCTCCCGGTCCGGCTGTCCGCCTGCGGGCCAGATGGGAATGCCAGCTTGCTCGACGGCGTTGTAGACACTGCAGGCAGTCTGCCAAGCGCGCGAGAAGTCAGACGAACAGATGGCGACGCCACACCCCGTCTCTCTCGCCAGTGCAACCACTTGCTCTGCAGCGGACTCCGCCTGCTCGCGGCCGGCCGCAGAAAGCCCATGCTTCTCAGTGAGCGCCAGCTCGGGGGAGGACGAGATGAGGCCCTGCACGTTGGCGAGGGACTGGCCATGCCTAAGCGCATAGAACGTGCGCGCGACCGTGCTCGCCTCCAGCTCTGACGCGAGTGCGAGCGGGGGGAGGAGCAGCAGCGAGAGGACGCTCGCAGCCGACGACGGCCGCATCGTCGGATCAGCACGTGTGAGAATCTTCCTATCTATCGCTTTTTAACCAAATCAAATGGAGGTCGCGGGGGGCGAGCTGCCGAGAGGGGGAAGCACAGAGAGGGAGAGGGAGAGGGAGAGGGAGAGAGAGGAGAGAGGGAAGAGGAGGGAGGGAGAGAGGGGGAGAGAGAGAGAGAGGGCGTGCTGAAGTGCTGAAGAATGCTTGGATGGAACAAAAAAGGGATCAAGCGATACTGTATATACAGCGAGGAAGGGCGTCAGAGTTTTATTGTTGTGTTAGTATAACCTAAGTGAGCCCTTCGACGGCAACGGAGCCCCTCCCCCGCGATGGGGGTGTGCGCGGTTGGCGCATGGCTCGTCCGGTGTATGTGGCTAGGAATGCTAGCTAACAAGATGTCATACGACGCTATAAGTTCTAACGAAGGGAGAGAAGAGAGGGGAAGGAAGAAGGAAGAGGTGAGAAGGGACAAACACAGGGGATTTCGAGTACAGCAGCGAGTAAAGTTGTTCGAGTACAAGTAGGTGGTACAAAAATGGTCGAACGCGAACGCCACTCAAACTTTTCGACCGTTTGAACATAGTCAACTACCTAATACTCCCTTGACCCCACAAGTGAACACTGTGTGAATAACACTGACAATATTCCTCGCGCCGCGTACACGCGGCGCTCAACACTCCTCGGCTGTGCCGCGAACACACCCAACTCAAGGCGCGCGACAAAATGAACACCCGTCAACTTCAAATACAGACTCCCCCCCCCAAAAAAAAAGTGAACGCGCGTATTATTAATGTATTATGTTTACCACCTACTTGTAGAGCGCGTGGGCCGGGAGACGCCGTCGAGCGGAGTAGGTGGCTTTAAAGCGTGGTCGCCAACATATATACATATATACCACTCAGTCTATCCGATGTACGCAAAGCCCTCGGGTTCACCCAGAATAGATCTGCTGATCCGCTCGACAGCTATATTTAGAGTACGCCGATTCGAGCGCCACAGGAAGGGACTCTCTCCCTCTCTCTCTCTCAGAGAGAGAGAGAGAGAGAGAGAGAGAGAGAGAGAGAGAGAGAGAGAGAGAGAGAGAGAGAGAGAGAGAGAGAGAGAGAGGCCGGCTGAGAGGGGGAAGGGGGGAGAGAGAGAGAGAGAAAGAGAGAGAGAGAGAGAGTAGTTATGGAGGGAAGGGAAAATGCGTTGGGATGGGACTCTCTCTCTCGAGAGAGAGGCCGGCTGAGGTGGGGGGGGGAGGGGGGCGCGGCTGGCTGCTGGCGAGTGTGGGCCGGGCGGACGAGAGAAAAAAACAAAACTCGCCCGCCCGCAACCGCAAGCGCCGCCCCCCCCCCCCCCCCGCCGGGCGGACGAGATAGAAAAACAAAACTCGCCCGCCCGGCAAGCCGCCCCCCCCCCCGCCGGGCGGACGAGATAGAAAAACAAAACTCGCCCGCCCGGCAAGCCGCCCCCCCCCCCCCCCGCCGGGCGGACGAGATAGAAAAACAAAACTCGCCCGCCCGGCAAGCCGCCCCCCCCCCCCCGCCGGGCGGACGAGATAGAAAAACAAAACTCGCCCGCCCGGCAAGCCGCCCCCCCCCCCCCGCCGGGCGGACGAGATAGAAAAACAAAACTCGCCCGCAACCGCAAGCCGCCGCCCCCCCCCCGCCGGGCGGACGAGATAGAAAAACAAAACTCGCCCGCCCGGCAAGCCGCCCCCCCCCCCCCGCCGGGCGGACGAGATAGAAAAACAAAACTCGCCCGCAACCGCAAGCCGCCGCCCCCCCCCGCCGGGCGGACGAGATAGAAAAACAAAACTCGCCCGCAACCGCAAGCCGCCGCCCCCCCCCGCCGGGCGGACGAGATAGAAAAACAAAACTCGCCCGCCCGGCAAGCCGCCCCCCCCCCCCCCCGCCCCCTTCCCTCTCTCTCTCTCTCTTCGCCTCCCGCACATCAGTGAGACCAGTAAAAAGTAAAGTACTTCACGCCCTCTCCCTCCCCTGGCCCCCGCCCCCCACCCTCTCTCTCTCTCTCTCTCTCCTCCTCTCCCCCCGCGCTCCCCGCCCTCGCTTCTTTCCCACATCTCGCTCGTTTCATCTCTTCTTTCTCCCATCGTCCCCCCCTGCCTCGCCGCCCTGCCCCCCTGCCCCCTCCCCCTCCCCTCGCCCCTCTCCCAGCGCAGCGATGTTCTCTGCCAGTGCTCGCGTGGGGGCGGCGCGCCGTGTCGGCCAGCAGATCCGCCGGGCGCACGCGCACGCGGAGCACACGCCGGCGGAAAAGGTGCATTCTCTCCCCACCAATCTTTCCCCCGGCGCCGCCCTCCGCCCCGTCCTCATCGTCCAGCAGTTGAGGGGCCCACACCGTGGCCGATCGCTCCGCTCATCCCTCCCCCCCCCCCCCCCTTCTCTTCTCTCCTTTCTCCCGTTCCTGGGCGTACAGGCGATGTTCAATCAGACGGTTGCGGAGGCTACCGGCCTTGGCTTCTTCATGGCCTTCTGGTGGCGCTCGTCTCACCAGGCTCAAAAGGCGCGCTGCACGCCAAGCTTCCCGCTCCCCCCCCCTCCCCGCCCCATATGGGGGGTGGACGCTCGTGGCTTGGATCGCGAGCCTCTTATGCGGAAGCAGACATGAATCTTTATTTCCGTTGCATACGCCCACGAGCCGGGCGATGTCCAAGCACATGCGCAGGGAGCGGCCTTTGCCTCTGGTCTTGATTACCCTGTATCCTCAATCTGTCTTTGCAGGAGAAGACCAACAAGTTCTACGCGCAGCTGCGTGCCGAGAAGGCGGCTGAATAAGCTATGAGTTAAGATCTACGGTGTGTTGCGCGCCGCTTCGCGAGTGGTGACTTTGGGTCATTGCTCAGGATGCTGTTTTGGTGAAATCGGCTGCGATGGTACACAGTTCATGTCATGTCGTCGAAGTGATGTGGACTACACTCTGGTGTCGTCCGAGCCGTGGATATCAGAGGCGTGTGCTGCAATGACAGGCAGTCCTGGCGGCATCCCTGCGGTGTATGTTGCGTCGTGATGCGTATCTTGCTGCATGAACGACAACCATCGTCCGTCTCGTGCAGTGTGCGCAGGTCTGTATCTTTACAAACTAATGCTATGTTTTTGCAATGCTCACACCACACACGCGGCGCAAAGTGCAAAATGGCATCGACGATATCTACAAGTCACAAACACAGTCCATTTTATCTCCATTCGCCCATCGACATCTAGGTATTATAAAGCACCAATTGCAAGCAGTACGTTGAAGTTCAACGTACTACGACTACGAATTTCTCGACGCAATGAAAATTGCAAGTATCTCAACTGCTAAGTTTCTAATAATAATAATAATAATCTATCTGAGCATTAGTACCACTACTCTCACTAGCCCGGTACTATAATAATCTATCTGAGCATTAGTACCACTACTCTCACTAGCCCGGTACTAACACGACAGCCCTCAGCGCACCTGCCCGTACACCTTGCGCGTGCTGTTGTCACAGATACATACTACTATGTACTATGCACCCCTCCACATCTCCCCCCTCGCATGCCCCCGGCTCCCATTCTAACTCCCCACAAGTTAAAATGGGGGAAAACCCATTGAGGCGGTCCGGTCGACGCCGGCCGACTCTCCGGGAAAAAGCACCGGGGGGGGGGGGAGGAACCTCTCGTCAAAAAAGAAGAACGGCCCTTACAGCTCTCGCCGCGAGCTGTCCTCGAGAAATAAAAGACTGCGCCTCGAGATACCTGCCACAGTGGTTCCCGTAGGCGTCTTGAGTCTCTCCCTCCTCCTCTTCCTCCTGTCGCCAGCCGCCCCCCTCCGCCCATTTGCTAACGCAAATGGGTCTCGTTTCTCACCACACTCCATCGGGGGGGGTGCAAATCCCCCCCTCTCCCTCGTTCCATTCTCTTCCGCCCCGGTCCCTGCGGCGCGTCGCCATGCGGCGCGCCATGGCCTGCTCTCAGAGGTCCTTCAGGGGCGCCCAGAGGACCAGCAAGGGCAGCTCAGGGGGCAGTGGAGGCTGGGGCTCAGCCCCTGGCCCCCCCTGCCTCTCCCTCGCTCGCCTCGCTGGCCTTGGGTGCAGCCCTGAGGCCCCTGTCTGCCTGGCGACCAGGGATGGGGGGGGGAGTCAGTACGAGAGCAGGCCCATGCGGGCCTGGGAGTGCGGCTCGCGACCCGCGCCCACTAGGGGTCTGGGCTGAATTGATGAGTGCCCTGCCCCTGCCAGAGGGCAGGGGCTGGGGTTGAATGTACGGGCCCACCCCGGGGGGTGTCCGCGATGGAGAGAGGGGGGCGCGAGGCCCCCATTGACCCCCACTTATAAAAGTAGGTTGGCACTAGCCCGGTACTAACACGACAGCCCTCAGCGCACCTGCCCGTACACCTTGCGCGTGCTGTTGTCACAGATACATACTACTATGTACTATGCACCCTTCCACATCTCCCCCCTCGCAGGCCCCCGGCTCCCATTCTAACTCCCCACAAGTTAAAATGAGGGAAAACCCATTGAGGCGGTCCGGTCGACGCCGGCCGACTCTCCGGGAAAAAGCACCGGGGGGGGGGAGGAACCTCTCGTCAAAAAAGAAGAACGGCCCTTACAGCTCGCGCCGCGAGCGGTCCTCGAAGAAATAAATTTCTGCGCCCCCCGATACCTGCCACAGGGACGTCTTGAGCCACTCCCTTCTTCTCGCCTCTCCTGTCGCCAGCCGCCCCCCTTCGCTCGTTTGCTAACGCAAACGGGGCTCGTTTCTCACCACACTCCATCGGGGGGGTGCAAATCCCCCCCTCTCCCTCGTTCCATTCTCTTCCGCCCCGGTCCCTGCGGCGCGTCGCCATGCGGCGCGCCATGGCCTGCTCTCAGAGGTCCTTCAGGGGCGCCCAGAGGGCCAGCAAGGGCAGCTCAGGGGGCAGTGGAGGCTGGGGCTCAGCCCCTGGCCCCCCCTGCCTCTCCCTCGCTCGCCTCGCTGGCCTTGGGTGCCGCCCTGAGGCCCCTGTCTGCCTGGCGACCAGGGGTGGGGGGGGGAGTCAGTACGAGAGCAGGCCCATGCGGGCCTGGGAGTGCGGCTCGCGGCCCGCGCCCACTAGGGGTCTGGGCTGTATTGATGAGTGCCCTGCCCCTGCCAGAGGGCAGGGGCTGGGGTTGAATGTACGGGCCCACCCCGGGGGGTGTCCGCAATGGAGAGGGGGGGTCGCGAGGCCCCCATTGACCCCCACTTATAAAAGTAGGTTGGAGTCAACTGCTAAGTTTCTACTTATAAGCTCACCAGTGGGTGGGCAAGACCCCCCCACCTCTCTCCACTCTTCCCCTCAACTAACTTTGTAGTTGGTTGCGATGGAGCGCGCCGACGCGACTCTCCTCTCCTCAGCTCCTCAGCTCCTCAGGGCCCTGCACCCCCACCCTGACGAATTGGAATGGCCCATAGGGCCTGAGGGCAATGAGGAGGGAGGCATGCCGGCGGCAGGCGCGGCTGGGGAGACGACTTCGGAGACGCTGACGGGCTGAGGTCCGTCAGCAGAGGAAGTCGGGCAGGCGCCTTGACGCAGGAGCAGGAGTCGAATCGCTCGTTGATTTCGTGCTTTCGTGCGTGAAGGCTGGAAACTTGAAGACGTTAGCTGCCGTCACCGTTGGGTCGTTCATCTTGCGAACGAAGGCGTCGGTCACGCGAGTGGCCAGAGTCACTAAGTCCTCACCCTCCGAGCGCGTGGTGCAACGGTCCCATTCCGCGGGCGCAGTCTCTTTGGCGAAACCTGAAACCTTTTGCCACGGGGCGCGTGGGGGTCTGGGTCGGGGGCCCAAAGGGCAAAGGGCACCGGATATGTGCTAGGTACACCTACACCTATCCGGTCACCATATCCAAAAATCTCGTAATGCATCCTCGATCTTGATGAATTGGTCAATTTTCACCCTTACCCTTAGAACTTAGAAGTTGATGAAGTTGAAGTGTTGAAGTATGAAAAATGAAATAGCTGTTTGTGTTTGACTGCCCTAGCTAGCATCCCTAGCCACATACGCCAGACGAGCCATGCACAAACCGTGCACACACACCCCTCGCGGGGTAAGGGCTCCGTTGCCAAGTTGCCAAAGAGGGCAAAGGTCGCGCAGCACTAAGGTTATACTCCCATAACAAGAAAACTCTGACGCCCTCTCTTTTCCCTTCCTATAATCTCTAGTATACTATTGTACTCTCTCTCTCTCTTCACGCCACAGACTTCACGTCCTCTCTCTCCCCTTCTCTTGCCCCCGAGCCATCCCCCGCTCTCCCCTTCTCCTTCCCTCCCTCCCTCCCTCCCTCCCTCCCTCCCTCCCTCTCTCTCTCTCTCTCTCTCTCTCTCTCTCTCTCTCTCTCTCTCTCTCTCTCTCTCTCTCTCTCTCTCTCTCTCTCTCCCTCTCCCTCTCCCTCTCCCTCTCCCTCTCCCTCTCCCTCTCCCTCTCCCTCTCCCTCTCCCTCTCCCTCTCCCTCTCCCTCTCTCTCTCTCTGATCGCCCCTCACCCCCACCCACCCACCCCCAAGACCCAACCCCCACCCCCAATCCCTCTCTGCCGGGATGGCCGCCTCAATCTTGCTCTGTGCTGCGTGCGTCTGCGGCGCAGTGAGGCAGCACGCGCACAGCTTCTCACCGGGAGAGCCGCTCGAGCTCCGTCTCTACCTCTCGCACAGCCCCCGCTTCCGCGCCTTCAACTCCTCAGCACCAGTGTGGGTCGAGAAGGGGATTCTCTACTCCTCGGACGCCCCGGAGCGCTCAATGCAAATCGAGGTGCCGATCGGGGAAGAGCTCCTCGCCAACGGTAGCCTCTATGCTCACGCGTTCTTCACTCGCGAGGGCTACTCGCCCGATCCCACAGCCAGTGCCGCATACGACCCGTGGGCGACGACGAGCCTCTCTACGGAGCTGGTAGCATACGCGGAGAGGCGCAAGCCCATCGGGCTGAAGAAGCTGCTGACGGGAGAGCCTGCGCCGTGGGAGGAAGAGCTGCGACGTGGCGCCGCCGCTGCGCGCGCTGCTGGCCGTCCAGAAGACGAGTTCGTCTCGTACTGGAAGCCTGCACTCCACCTACAGGTGCGCGGAGGTCAAGCGGAAAGGGGGATTGTGCTGAGCTTGTCCTGCTTGCGGGGGCTCTCGTCCGATGGTCGCTGCTGGCCAGTCCTGCCGTGCCTGGTGATGAGCACGCCCGTAGGAGTGCTCCTCCATGGTGCCCCAAACTCATGGGCTCTCTCACTCCTCCGCGCAGTTGGTGGTGGACACAGAACAGCACGAGTTGGGCACGCTTCCGCAGCTGTACCAGTCCTTCCTGTATGCCTACCGTCTAATGGATCGCTCTGGCCGGTACAAGCCGCTCGTCTACTCCAATGAGCTGACGGTGATGCGTGCGCACTGGCAGGCGATCAATAGCAGTCGGTCTGGTCTGCCTCTCGAGCTCAGCTACCGGCCCATGACGCTCAAACGCTTTCAATGGATCGTTCAGGTGCGCGCAATGTCCTGTGTTGGAGAGTGAGCGCCGTTGCGACCCTGGCAGCTCCATACTCGCTGCTCTACCACGTGCCCCCATCTTAACCATTGGGCTACCGGCATGCGGTGCAGTTGGAGCACTCCTTTGCCCAGAACGAGGAGGCGCTCGGGATCTCCCAGAAGGAGTCGGAGGAATTGCGCGGCATGTTTGTGCACACCAGCCCAGTGTTGCTTTACACGACCATCGCCGTCTCAGCTGTCCACCTGCTCTTCGACCTGCTCGCCTTCCACTCGGATCTGTCGTTCTGGTCGGGCGTCGACTCGATGGAAGGGCTCTCGTCCCGTACGCTCGTGCTCAACGAGGTGATGGAGCTGGTGGTGCTCCTCTATCTCATTGAGGAGCAGTCCTCGTGGCTCGTGCAGGTGGGACGAAATGCCGACAGGCTCCATTTCCGACATAACGACACAGGCATGAGCCGCGCCTAGCGAACCGAGCCAAAGCTGCTGCTTGGACTCACCACTCGCCGATCGCCCGGCAGGTGACCTCGGTGCTCACCCTTGTTCTTGGAGTCTTCAAGATCTTCAAGTCCACGCGCGTGCGCCGTCGCGACGCAGAGCGTGCCGGCGCCGAGGAGAGCCTCACCGACAAGTATGACCGCCTTGCCTTTCGCTATCTTCTGGGCCCTCTAGTCGTGCTTGTCATCGGGTACTCGACGTGGTGTCTCTTCAGCTCGTACTTCCGGTCGTGGTGCGCCGCAAGCCCTTCCGTAATCACCCTGCCCTTTGGGCGGCATGCTCGAATAGCGATCCCACCGACATTGGATGCTCGATCACATGGTGGCTTGAGCTCTCATCAGCCCGGGTACTCACGGCGTTCCCATGTGGCACAGGTATTCATGGGTCCTCGAGTCTCTCGTGGCGTTGGTGTACGGCTGTGGCTTTATCGTGATGACCCCTCAACTGTTCATCAATTGGCGGTTGAAGAGCGTTGCGCACCTGCCATGGAAATTCTTCATGTACAAGGCGAGCCTTTTCACGCTCTGCTGTAGCTCCGCCGCTGCCGCGGCGGCGGCCGTCCTCGTCCTTGGTCGCTTCTCCGCCGCGTCCCGCCCCCTCCCTTTTCTGCAGTGCCCCACTTCACCTTAGTCTTCAATCACCTTGTAGGCGCTCAACACCTTCATTGACGACCTCTTTGCCTTCATCATCAAGATGCCCACGTTGCACCGCATGTCATGTTTCCGCGACGACATTGTCTTCGCCGTTTTCATGTACCAGCGTTGGGTGTACAAGGTCGACCCGACACGAGTAAACGAGTTTGGACAACGGGGAGATGGCGCCGGCACTCCACAGGGTAAGGACACCGACACGGGTGGAACCACGGTGAAGGCTAGCTCCTCTACCTCAGGCAAAGCGAAGAAGAGCAAAAAGGCCGATTGACGCAGCTTTTCGGGCCAACAACTCGCCGCGCGGCGTGGGCGCTGCTGCTCACGCACGCCTCGGAAAGGCGAGGCTAGGATTGAAACTGCAGGTGCGCCAAAGGTTACGTGGTATCCCGCATGCGCGTAAGGATGAGCGGGCGGGAGTGCCGCGCGATGGCCATAGCCCACCAATAATTTGGCTTTGCATGCGAAGCTCAGGACGTGTCATCTTGCCTGTATGGTGGAGCTGATCATGTGAGAGTGTGGAGTGTGGCAGGCACAGATGCAAGAGCTGGAGTGCACTTGCCTTTTCTTTGGGCCATGTCCTTTTGGCTTTGCTGGTTGCCTTGCTAAATCATGAGAACACCTTGCCAAGCAGAAGAGAGAAGCCGCGCGCGGGCATTGTGCGCAAGCTGCAACTATTAGAAGGCAAGCGAGGGCAAGTTTAGAGGTGGGGGAGGCTGGGTTAAAAAAAAACTCTTGTTGATCCAGCGGCCCAATTTTTTTTATCGGGGGACCGGGGGAAGATTTCCCCTCGTCTCTCCCCGCTCTAATCCGAATCCGAGGCAGAGCGATGGCGACCGACCCGCCCGACAGGCCGACCTTCGCCGCGCTCCAGCGAGAGCACGGCGGCGGTCAGCCCCCCCTTGTCGCTGGTGTTCGGGCAACACCAAATGTGGTTCGGGGTTCGGGGACACCAGACGGCGGTCTCACCGGCGTTTCATGCCACCGCACTCGGCCGATTTCTGCTTCACCTGCCCACGCAGCATGGCTGCCAGCCCCACCCACACCACTTTCAACCCCAACCTGAGGAGGATGACACCGGCTCGCCTACGCGCTCCTATGCCTACGCGCAGAAGCCCCCATCCAGGCTATTGCTATTGGTACGCTTGCCCTCCCAACCCCGCAGACTACCCACCCGCGCGCTCGGGAATCGTGGCGAGCATTGCCATACAGCCCTCTTCGCGCGCTGCGCTGCCACCTCAGGACTTACTGTGCCATCTACCGAGGCGGTCGCCAAGTGCATCGCGTTCGCGGAGCCTGACCACTGGCGCGCCCCGCCCTTGCACCGCATACCGCCCGCACTTCTACCGGGCGCCACCTTAAAAAGCCCACTCCAAGGGACCGCGCGGGGAGAGGGAGCGCGGGAAGAGGGGGACGATGGAGTGCCCCTCGCTGCCAGAGCCCGCGGGCAGCGAGGGGCGGCGGCGGCGTGCGTTCGTCACACTGCTCACGTCCGACTCGTATGCTAAGGGCGTCGTCGCCCTCTGCCACTCCCTCGCTGAGGTGGGCTGTGCCTACCCTCTGTTGGTGATGGCGGCCGCTGCCGTCGGAGAGCAGACCCTCTGCCTCCTCTCGCAGATCGGCTGCGAGATTCGGCGCGTGTCCGCGTTCACGCTGCCTGCCGGCACCGCTGGCCCGCCTGCCTACGAATGCGACCACTTCGCGCACTGCTGGATCAAGTTGCACATGTGGGAATGGGAGAATGAGTTTGAGCGGCTCGTCTACCTGGACGCAGACATCATCGTGCTTAAGCCCATTGATCACCTACTTGGCGACGAACCTCCTTTCGGCGCGCAGCCTGAGCACGAACCGTTTGGAACAGCCGACTATCGGGTGGATATTGAGAGCCTGCCGCCCTTCAGCCCATCCTCACGTACATCTAAGGTTGCCCACGATGCCGATAGCGCCGGTGTTGAGGCCAGCAAGCCACACGAGGCGTGCGGGCGAGACGATGGGATGGATCGCCCTTTACCAGCGCTACACAGCGATGACTGGATCGGAGCGGTGCAAGAGTGCTTCTGCCCAGTCCCTGGCAGGAGTCACTTGTGCCCGTATCCCACTTACCCTAAGCACCCAACAGCGGCAGCAGGTGGCTGTATGGGGGCTGTGCTTGCCGGCAGTACGGCAAACTGCGCAACGGCGCAAGCTACCGTGACGACTGCGACCCGAATTGCTCGCCTCGCTTCCGACGTCCAGGAGCAACCCACGACTTCAGAGTACTTCAACGCGGGCGTCCTTGTGCTGACGCCGAGCCGGCGTGTAGCTGCTGCAATGGCTGCATCTCTCCGTCGCTCAGACCTCTCACGCTTCCCCTTTGCCGAGCAGGACTTTCTGAACGTTTTCTTCACCTCACGACGGTGGCGCAGGCTTCCTTGGGAGTACAATGCTACCAAGGCGCTCTTCGGGTGCCACCGCGAGACGGTCTGGGACTATTCGCGTGCTCGTGTGATTCACTACACGATGGCCAAGCCTTGGGAATTGGGCCATCCCTGTCACCGCGGCTTTGCCAAGCTCAACATGCTCTGGCTAGCCGCTTACTCGGAGCCTGCTGCGATCGGGCGTGTCTTGCTCAGGCTGCATCTCGAGGACAAAAGGCGTCGTGCGGCCCTTACGGCTGCGGCGCATGCCGGGACTAAGTACTGTGGAATGCGGGACGACGATGTGTCCGCCAAATCTGCTGATGACACGGCCTTCCACAAATCGCAATGAACGCTTGGTGGGAGCGTGCGGTGCGAGGTGTAGCGCGTTCGGCGCCTCGATTGCGGGATTGTGGCAGCCCACCAATGGGCTGTGTACCAACCCAGGCGCCTCCTGCGCGCTCGCTCTGCCCTTTTCGTCACCTCGAGCTACCTTCCCGTCTCGCTTCCTCTATCCCTCCGTGTTGGCGCTCTGATCCTCCGCCTCCCCCCGCAAGCCCACGGCACCCACTCGCTGCACCATTCGAGTGGCCCTGGTTGGCACTGCAGCGCACACATTATTCGGAGCAGGCAGTTGGGCAATGCCAAGTCAACTCATCATCCATGCATGCAGCGTTACAGTTCTGCCGGCAGCGCACTTGCCGAGCAGGAGACGGAGCCAACCAATCCTCTTTGTAGACGCGTGCTCACTCGTCAGTAGTCACATGAGATTGTAACTCTTTATTGCCGGGACCGCAGCAGCCATGTGGCTGCTTTGTTTTGTACTATTTTGTGGAGAGGAGGGAAAGAAGTGATCACAGGGAGGCCGCAGCGCAGCCCCCTGTGGCTTGTGGGTGAGTAGCGCGGCGCGCCGCGCATCCTGTCACTTCATCGCACGTTGAAAGGCTCCCAAAGGGGGCTACTGTGCACACAGGGCACACTAACAGTATCGCATGCAAATCAAACGCACACATGGAGGGATAGCGTAGGAGACTCACACACGCGAACAAGGAGAGAAGGGGAGAGATCACGGCTCGATTCATGTATGTGGCCCTCTCCCCCTTGCATCGCCCTGCCCTTAGAAGTACGTTAAATAGAAAATGCTAGCTGTTTGAGCGCCCTATGTTTGATCGCCCTATGCCCTATCTATCCTTTCTTTTCTTATATTTTTTTCTTGAGAAACGTTTTTTTAGGGTCCATTGTACTTGGACGGCCCAACTTTCGCGAAATCTCGAACGAAGTCGACGCTCAGAAAACGAAAAAATGATTTGAAAATGAAAATGAAAATGAGCCAAAATTTTGCGAGGAAAAAAATCGGCAGGGGTGTGCCGAGACGCAATGCGATGGCCTCGCAGTCGCAGCCATATACTTATCAATTAACTAGGCATAATATTTCTTGGCCCAAATAGGTTGAGAAACTGACGAAGCGCCGATTTCGACGTTTCGCTTTTATATATACTCAACGTGAAAACGTAAAAGAATGCAGGGAGAGGTGTCTCGGCTTCATATTGCATTCTTTCGTGCGCACTGGGGGAGGGAGGAGGGGGCGGGGCGGGGCGGGGCGGGAGGCGGGGCGGGGGCGGGGGGGGGAGGGGGGAGGGCTCCTCGGCCAAAATGAACACTCCTTGTCATTCGCAATCTGAGCTCATTTTTCTCGCGCACGAGCCCTTTCCACTGTGGGCCATCGCCATGGTGCAAACTCGTCGAAGTGAAGCGCCGAGTTCGGCGCTTCGGACCGGCACTTAGGAGTTAAAGAGGAATTATCAGGGGGAGCTCACAACCTATTCTTGGAACGAGGCTCAGTGCGGCATAGCGTGTGAAGGGCAGCACGTCCCTGGTCCCCCTTTTCCCGCCAATTCCGCCCCGTCCGTCGGCCCCGTCATCGCGCCCCAACTGGCGACTCTCTCTCTCTCTCTCTCTCTCTCTCTCTCTCTCTTCTCTCTCTCTCTCTCTTCTCTCTCTCTCCCTCTCTCCCTCTCTCCCCTCGCTTGGGTTTCCATACTGTTGGAGGAGGTGTGGTTCTTCCTCACAGTGATCCTTGGCTCGTTCCCGCCCTCGGTGGACCTCTCTCTCTCTCTCTCTCTCTCTCTCGCTCTCTCTCTCTCTCTCTCTCTCTCTCCCCCGGAGGTTCCCCCTGGTGGCGGACTATGAATATACTAGTCTCGAGGAGCCCACATCTCCCTCTCTCCTCTCTCTCCTCTCTCTCCTCTCTCTCCTCTCTCTCCTCTCTCTCCTCTCTCTCCTCTCTCTCTCCCTCCCGTTACAACCTTGTTGCCCGCTCCCGTCGCCCACTCCCACCCACGAGAGTATATATATATATAGAAAGAGAGAGAGGCGGGGAGAGCGCCCCGCTGGAGCGTAGAAGAGAGGCGGGAGAGCAGAAGAGAGAGAGAACACAACTTCTGGTGAGGGGGCGGCTCGGCAGCGGGCGGGTTGGAGGGAGAGAAGGGACGGGGGTAAAGAGAGAGAAGAAAGGCGGGGGGAGGGAGGGAGGGCCGACCGCGGGGGGTGGGCGAGAGGGAGGGAGGGGAGAGAGAGGGAGGGAGGGAGGGAGAGAGAGAGAGAGGAGAGAGAGGGAGGAGAGAAGGAGAGAGAGAGAGGGAGGGAGAGAGAGGGAGGGAGAGGGAGGGAGAGAGAGGGAGGGGCCAGAGCTTGGAGGGAGGTGCGGGGGATTGCTGTGATTGGGGTGGGGGGCCCGGCCACCAGAGAGACAGACAGAGAGAGAGAGAGAGAGAAGAGAGAGAAGAGAGAGAAGAGAGAGAAGAGAGAGAAGAGAGAGAAGAGAGAGATGAGAGAGATGAGAGAGAGAAGAGAGAGAGAGAGGGGGCGGGGCGGGGGCGGGGAGGGTGTCCCCCGCCGGGGGGAAACTCTGTGGGCACGCGCCCTCCTCCCTCTCCTCCCTTCCCCTTCCCTCCCTCCCTCTCTCTCTCTCTCTTCTCTCTCTTCTCTCACTCTCTCCCTCTCTCCTCCCTCTCTCTCCCCCCCCCCCTTCCCTCCCCCTTCTCTCCCTCCCCTTCATCCCCCGGGGCCGCCCCCCCCCCCGCCTCCCCTTCTCACCCGCCGCTCCCCCCGCACCCGCTCTCTCCCCCTCTCCTCTCCTTCCCTTCTCCCACCCCTCCCTCCCACCTCATTTCCTATCGTAATACTCGCCCACTACTCGCACTCCTCCCCCCTCTCCGCCCCCTCTCTTCCCCCCTCCTCGCCGGGCGTTTGAAAGCGGCCGCCCACCTGCCCCCCTCACCTTCCTCTCTCTCTCCCCCCCCCCCCCTCTCTCCCTCTCTCTCCCCCTTCCACCCGCCCACCATTCCCTTCTGCCCCCCCGCTCCTCTCTCTCTCTCTCTCTCTCTCTCTCTCTCTCTCTCGTCCTCTCTCTCCCTCTCTCTCTCCACCTTCTCTCTCTCTCTCCATCAATCCCCAATTTTCCCCTAAACCTTGGATTCTACTCGTTACCTGAGACCCCCTCCCCCTTCCCTTCTCTCTCTCTCCCCTCCTTCTCTCTCTCTCTCTCTCTCTCTCTCTCTCTCTCTCTCCCTCTCTCTCGCTCTCTCTCGTCTCCCCCCCCTCCAACTTCTCCCTCGATGCCCGGTCGTAAGGCGTCGTCCTCCTCTCGGATCTCGGACCGGCAGGCGCGCCGGATCGCCGCCTACTGGCTCATCGAACGACAAGGCTGGTCTCCCGCAGACGCCGCCGCCGCCACTGGCTTCAAGAGTGCCGCGACCGCCGCACGCTGGGCACAGCAGGTGAGAGAGAAGAGAAGAGAGAGAGAGAAGGCGGGGGAGGGGAGGGGGAGGGGGGAAGAGAGAGGGAGGGAAGGAGGGAAGGAGGGAGGAAGAGAGGGAGGGAGGGAGGGATGGAGGAGGGGAAGGGGGGGGGGACGGGGGGGACGCGGTCTGCAGGATAGAGGAGAGCAGCGACTAGGGCTGACAGGGGATTGCTGGGGTGCTGATGCCGCGATAGCCCGCTTTGTTCGCCTCTCTCTTTCACAAGTAGAGCGGCAGGTGAGGTTGGGTCGCGGGGGAGTGTGCCTGTCCGTTGGCTGCACGCCAGTCTCCTCCACAAATCCCGCAAGCGCAAGCGAGCACGTGGCCGCTGCCAACACTCGGCCAGGCCTCATGTGATCCGTCGGCTCCCAGCACCCACCCACGTCGGCTCCGAGCCCAGGAGCGGCTACGTGGCGGCAAGGGCAATGGGTTCCGCCGCTGTATGCGACCACCACGCCGACCGCCCACCTCGGCCACCACGCCCTTCAGGTCGCGATGACCGGCTCCGCCGCTGACTCTGGAGAAAAGAGGAGGAAGCCTCGCGCGGCGCACGCGCGCGCGATTGGTGACGCGCTCGAGCAGGTCGGGTTTGGCTCGCACCGCGTCGCAGAGCACTTCCATGTCCAACCGATGAGTCAGCGGCACGCCTCGGAGTCCGACAAGGAGGGGCTGACGCGCCGGCCATGGAGCGCACAGGAGGACGCTCAGCTGTTGCACATGCGCAATGCGGGGCACGACATCCGCCTCATCGCCACCGCGCTCGGGCGCACCACCCATGGCGTCGAAACGCGCTGGACGCGGCTCATGAAGCGGCTCGCCAGCCACAACCAGGCTTAAGCGCGTCGTGGGGCCGCTCCGCGCGACCGAGGCTGTGGCAGCCCGCCGAGTGCCTCTTCCAAAAGCACCATTCGGCAGTCCAAAACACTGCCACCATGTGAACATTTCGACGGCGTGTCGCCTTGGCATGCGCTGTCCGTCAGACACGCTCGCGGCCGCTCACCCCTGACCCATAGCGTCCGCCAGTCTGCATGTTGCAGCTACGCCCCGCCGACGTTGAGGCTTGCTCGGCGGCGCGCTGCCATCCGGCACGCCACTGGGCCATATGCCAGCCGATCAGTCGAGGCCGGCGCTCGGCGGCACTCACTGCCTTTACCCTGTTTGCCTCGCCGGCGCACCCTCGGCCCTCATACCTCCTTGCCCCGCGCTCTCCCGTTCGGCGCGCTCTGCCCGCCAGTGGGTAGGTAGGGGTCTGTCATGTGCCATATATGAGTTCTCGTGTACGAATGTTGTGGTGAACGCCCGCTCTCCTCTCATCTTCTCCTGCTATCCAGCTCCAACCTTTGCCCTCTCTCCGTCTCTCCTCCATTTGTGTGTGAGCTGTTGTGTGCGGGCAGTTGTACGTCGTGTACCAAGCGTGCCGTGTGCTGCGTAGCGCTTTTCGTGGCATGTCTGGGTGTGGTCACAGAGTGGCAGGCCGTCTCGTCCCGAAATGAAAATGGCAAATAATTTGAAGCTTTGCCGATCCCTTGCAGCCTTCGTCTCGCGCGCTGTGACGACGGCCGCTGGCCTGGCGAGCGGGAGGGCGCGAGCAGATTGAAGTGCATTTATTTGCGCAAAAGCCGCGCTTGGCAGTGGCAGCAGCCGCTTGCACGTTTGCGCAAGCGTATGCATTTGGCGCTTGGGTCTGCGGGTGTTGGGTGGTCACATGTGGCCATTCACAATTCACGTTGCTAGCCTTTAGCGCTACCAACTATCAGTAAACTGATAGGGTCATGGAGCGCGCGCCGCCTCTCCCTCTCTCGCTGCCGCTGCGCCGCTGCCCTCGCCGCGATGGGGAGCAACCGCAACAATCAATAGCAACCGCGCAACAGCAGCAATAGCAACCGCAGCAGTAACAACGGGGAGTGGTGCAACCGCCCCGATGTACTTGGGTAATGGTGATTGAACGCTTTTCCATATATTGATGGTGATTGAACACCTGTGTCACGATAGGTGATGGAATTATGCATTTCCATATGTTGAAGCGTGATGGTGCGGTGATTGTGATTGTGATTGAGCAAGCGCGCGCTTTTCCACATGTGGGGTGATGGTGATTGAACGCTTTTCCACGGGTCCCTCCTTACATATGCTCTCTTGGGTGGTGGTCAACCTCCTTTACAAGTGGGGGTCAACGAGGGCCTCGCGCCCCCCTCTCTCCATCGCGGACACCCCCCGGGGTGGGCCCGTACAATCAACCCCAGCCAGCGCCCCTGCCCTCTGGCAGGGGGCCTGGGCAATCAACACTCTGGCCCAGAGTCACGCGTCAAGGCGTACGAGCAGGTGCGCTGAGGGGCGGTGTCGTGATAGTACCGGGCTAGTGGGAGTAGTGGTACTAACGCTCAGTTGTTTATTATTATTATCTCTTGGGTGGTGGTGATTGAACGCTTCTCCATCTCTTGGGTGGTGGTGAGCTTGTCCGCTTTTCCATACGTGGGGTGATGGTGATTGAACGCTTCTCGCCTAATTGAGGAATGGATATGGCAGCTATGGCCTATCTCCACTCCCCTCGTTACGCAGTGGCACTAGCACTTAGCAGGGCCGGCCGCCAGAGGGTGCTAGTGGGTGGTACTGTGTACTGCGTGTTGCGCGCATGCCCTACGGGCTTAGTCAAGCGGATTAGCAGAGAGGCTGCATTCGAGCGGCCTGTGGTAAAGCTCTACTACTGCGTACACACTCGCGTTTGCGCAGAGTTCACGCCAACAAGCAAATGGAGGAGCACACGTGTGCCTTGGCGACTGAATGCCGCACGCATGGTGGCACAACATCGAGGCGCAGCAAGTGTGGCCGCACACGCGCGAAACGGAGCGGGCCGCGTCATTGATTTGCCGAGGGTACCCCGCGGCGACCTGGGAATCTTCCCCATCCCCCTTCCCAAGCCTCAGGCGCGTGGGATCCCGAGAGAGCAGGTCTCACAACCGGTCATGTCATATGTGTCCGAATCTTCAATCTGGTGGGCAGACGGGGAGAGCACGTCAGCCCGCCAGCCCCATCACGGCTTGGTCGGAGGCAGCGAGAGCTCGAGGGGCAACATGCATACCTGGAAGCACGTGTGCTCACACCCCACAGACTGGGCAATCGCCTGCGCATCGCGCAGCACTGCTGTCGAGTCGGCGCCGTGGCGAACAGTGAGATGAGCCCACATGTTCCGCTTAGTCCCGGAGAGTGCCCATACGTGGAGGTCGTGGATCCCAAGCACGTTCGGAATAGATCGGAGTTGGTTCTGTCGGTCGATGGGGAGCACGGTCGATTCGTGTAACTAGGCTCCTCGTGTGCACGCTTCCTTTCTGCGTGCCTGCGCTGTGAGTTGGGGCATGGCACACAGCTGTGGGAAGAGCGAAGCACTCACTGCGACGTCTTCACAATCAACATCCAACGGCACACCCGCCATGAGCACGTGCGTCGCCTCCTTCATCGTGCCATACGTGGTGCACAACACTAGGAAAGAGAACAAGAAGGTGCACACTGGGTCGACGCGGTACCTGCCACGCCATGGGAGGCGGCGCGATCAGCAAGTGCTCCCACGGGCACAGGGGGCGACGAGCAGCTGCAATGAACGGAGGTACTATGCGGCTCACCAATATGAGATACCATTGTGATCGAGCCACCGGTCAGAAAACGCCCAGATGCACGCAGCGGCGATGCACACGCCGACACTCTGCAAAATATCGCCTATGACATGGATCATCGCCGCACGGATTGCGATAGACGAGCCGGCTGCGACCCGGCAGGTGGGGTGAACGGAGTGATAGGTAAGCCGTGAAGAAGAAAGGGCAATAGGGATGCACGAGGCACTGGATGTGAGCCAACGGGCGGCGAATGTGAACAATAGAGGCCGGGGAGTGGGGAGGGGGGGGGGGGGCGCCGACTTCCGCACCCGGGGTGGACTGTTGCCGCATCGTTTCTGGTGGCTTTTCGCCGTGTGAGTGATCATGCTTGCGATCGCAGGCCTCTGCGCCATCGTGGCCGTGACCGTGGCCGTGCTCGATGTCTGATGCTGCGGAGTGTCCATGCGCATGGGCCCCCATCAAAGGGGCCGCCGAGCTATGTGCATGCTCATGACCGTGCCCATCGTCATGTCCATGGCCATGCCCACCGCCATGGCCATGACCAGCGCCATGGTCAATCCCACCGCCATGGTCGTGCTCGTCGCCATGGCCGTGCTCGTGCCCACCATCGCCGTCGTGGCTATGCTCGTGTCCACTCCCGCCCCCGTCCGCGTGAGCGTGCTGCACCGACAGTGGGGCCGCTGCCTTCTTGGGCTTAGAAAAGTGGCCGTGGCTGTGCCCATGCCCGTGGACATGGCCATGACCATCGCCCCCGCCCTCGAAGCCGTGTCCTAACACGAACTGCAGCGCGGAAGAGTGCGGGGAAGGGGTGGGAGACACAGAGATTTGGGAGGTGGAGCGACGGTCGACGAACGCACAATGCTCCTTGAACTCAGCCGCACATCATGGGGGCGGCCGGCACGCCCGTGGGCACGCGGACACGCTCGGTTGAGTGCTCACCATTAGGACGGCATTCATCCCCACTCCCACCAGCGAGACCCAGAACATGATCCTGCCGTCGACCTTCTCTGGGTTCATGAGGCGGTTGCAAGCCTCGTAGAGGAGGATGCCCGTCATCAGCCAGACAATGGATATCGATACCATAGCGCCTAGCACCTGCACCCGTCGTCAAGTAGGGGTTTGCGTGAGGGTCGCGGGCCCGCAGCCTATTGCGGATGGAAACGAGGCGAGGTCCGAACCAGCACACGAGGGACGCAGGGTGCCTCATAGACGGGCGGCCGGCTGGCTCGCACCTCCGCGATGTGGTATCCAAAGGAGTAGCGCGGGTCGGCTGCGCGCGAGGTGAGAAAGATGGAGAAGACGCCCACGAGGAAGCCGGCAATATCGGAGAGCATGTGCGCAGCATCCGTGATGATGGCGAGCGAGTGGGCGAGGTAACCTCCCACCTGTCGGTCGGCGCGAAGCCGCAGCAGTGGCTCAGAACGCGCTAGACGAAGAGAAGCGGAGACGGGTGGGGCAAGGGTGGTTTGGGGCCAGTGATGAATGAGGGCGTGGGGTGGCAGCCGGGTAATATAGCAGAGCGTGAGGGCGATCAGAGCGCCGCAGGGCTCAGTAGTGCACGGGGGGGCATGGAAGCGCGCAATAGATGGAGATGGGGGCCAGTGGCTCCGAGCGTGTGTAGCTCATGGTCGTAAAGTCACCCCAACGGGGAGCAGAGAGGGGCTGGCGCCCACCATCGTCCGAATCCCTTCAGGAGATTGCCAGCGCTCAACAACAAGTTTGTGGAATGCGCGCGAGGTTCAGGGAATCAGAGGCGGGGGTGGGAGAGGAGAGTGTGCTGAGGGCGTGGCTGCGTGCTCGTCCCCATGAAGCAGAAGAGCGAGAGCAGGGCTCAAGGGAGGAATGGGATATGTTCAAGAGCAGGTGAATGTGCAAGGAGAGCGCACGGGCTGGAATGCGCCGTGGATGAGGGGCCTTGCAGGCTGTGGAGGAAGGGGATGGGTCGTGGGACCGAGGGAGGCGTGGGGAGATTGGGATTGGGGGGGGGGGGGGCGTGAGAGGTGTGTGTGAGGAGCGGTGGGGGGGGGAGGGGAAGCCGTGGTGGAGCTGTAGGGGAGAAAGAAACCGGGGTGGAGGACGGGAGGGGGTGGGGGTGGGGGTGGGGGGGATGGTTGATGGGAATAGCAGCGCTCACGATCTCGGCTAGCATGAAGCAGAAGCAGAGGGCGGTGCCGATGAGGAGCTTCCGCTTTGCGAGGGCCGCAGCGGCCTGCTGTGTGGTGCCTTCCTCTTCCTTTGGCACGAGGGGCGCCGAGAGCGCCTTGGGAGAGTGGTACATTTGGGTGGGGGGAGGGGAGTTGGGGGGGGGGGGGGGGGGGGGGGGGGAGGAGAGGGAGAAGAGGGGGGAGAGGGAAGAGAGAGGAGAGAGAAGAGAGAAGAGAGAAGAGAGCACGCGCTCCCTCCCCAACCCCACACCCCTCCGCCCCCCTCTCTCTCTCCCTCCTCCCCCTCTCTCTCTCTTCTCCCTCTCTCTCTCTCTCTCTCATCTTCTCTCTCTCCCTCTCGTCCACTATAATACTCTGTCTTCTATTCCTCCCGCGAGCTCTCCTACGATTTCGAAGTTTTGTTCGTTTCCTTTCTCCTCTTCTTCTCGTCTACAACTCTCTGTCTCTCCCCTTCCCCCCTCCCCTCCCCCACCCCCTCTCTTTCTTTTCTCCTGCTCTCTCGAGGTAGTACTCTCTCTTCTCCCGCCCTCTTCACGGTCCCTCTCTCTCTTCTCCTCTCTCTCCGCTTCCGTCCCTCTCCCGCCCTCTCTCCCCCTCTTTCCTCTTCTTCCCACGCTTTTCCCTCTCTCCAAGAGGCCGTCCCTCTCGACTCTCTCTCTCCCCCCCGTGCCCTCGTTCCACTCGCCTCCTCCTCCACGGTCCCGCTCCCCCTTTTCTTACTTCTCCCCCGCCTTTCTTTCTCTTCCCATTCCTCCATCTCTGGTGCCTCGCGCTCTCTCTCTCTCCCGCCCCCCTCTCTCTCTGCCACCCGCCATGCAGCAGTGAGCACGCTTTGGGGAAAGCTCACTGAAGCCCTCGTAGAACGTAAAGTAGAGGGCCTTCAATTGTAAACTTGCAACTTGTACAAAAGACACAAGGGCACAAGGGTGGGTGTCGCGGCTTGGGCTCGGCCAGGTTTTTGCGAATCTTTAAAAATTGGGTTGGCTCGAAGAAAACACAATGACCGAAACTTGGGCGGGAAGCCAAGTCGACAACGCGAAATTTGGGGTCGCTGGGCGGGGCGCTGGCGCCGGCGCTGGCGCCGGCGGGCCGGCGGGGCGCGGGGCGAGGGGAGAGGGGAAGAGGGAGAGGGAGAGATGAGAGGAGGGGAGAGGGGAGGGGAGGGGGGAGGGGGGAGGTGGCGGTGGAGGGGCGAGCGAGACGTCAGGATGCGTAAGCGGTCTCGACTTGTCGGCACCTAACACCTCGCCCGTTGCCGAGGGGCGGTGGCGCGGTGGCCGGTGGGCCGGTGGGCCGGTGGGCCGGTGGGCCTCGAACCTTCGAAGCCTCGTTGGGGCGTCGTGGCGGCGGGGGGCTGAGGCCCCTCCCGAGCCAGAGGTTCCACTTCATACTGCATGCAGAGAACAGCCGTTTGTATTCTATATGAAGGAGGGTGTGGGTGTGGGCTGTCGGCGTGAGTGTGTGCTGTGCGCCGCCTTCGCGTTTGCGTTTTCGTGGCTCGTGCCCTGCTCGCATATGCGTATGCGTATGCGTATGCGCTAGAGGGGGTTTTGTTTTTGTACCATGCCTACTAGCTACTAGCTACTAGCTACCATTACCATGGAAGGAAAAGAGAACGAAAAGAAAAGAGGTTGTATTATGTGCTTGTTTCCCACCCTCCACCCTTTTGAAGCTTAAAGCAAGCTTATTTGCTAGTCACTTTGTTCATTGGGCCTAATCTCAAAATTGACTTTTTTTACCCCCTAGCCCTAGCCCCTAGGTTAGACCGGCCTACACAACCGGGTTGTTCGGCCATCCAAGGGCCAAGGGTGGGGGAGAATGTCCCTCAGAGTCCCGTGAGAGCTTGGGGGCTACGGGCGGGTGGCGAGCAGTTGACAAAAGAAAGTGTGGAAGCTCCAATTTTGGCGCTTCGGCAGTAAGGAATTAATGGTTAATGGTGCACCCTTACTTACTGTTTACTGTCGCCTGGTACCAAGTACCAACACGACAAATTGTAAACTGATTAGAGTAGAGGATATTTTCGTCTCCCTGTTCGGTGCCTCGCGCGGCTGGATGGTGGCGCTGCTGCTGCTGGGCGTGGCGGGGCTTCTCGGCCGTCGGGCGGTGGTGTGCGCTGTAGGCGGGGTGGCGCTCTGGCGGCCTTCGCCCTCGATCGCACTTGTTGACTGCATGGCCGACTGCGAGGCCAACTGCAACCGCCTGGCGCCGCGGAGCGGACGGTACTGTTTCGATTCATGTGAATGACAGCACGCTAAAACCCCTTCGGATCTCTTTCTCCTGCCTCTGCCGCCTCGTACGAAGCCCACAGAAGACGCCGTCGCACCCCTTGGCCGCTCCTTCGTGAAGAGCATACTCCCTCCTCCAAACCCTACTGACGATGGCTCCTCGGTGCCACCTTCACCCACCTCAACCGAGAGCGTGCTGGTTGGTCGACAGGCGGGTGCCTCGTGTGGCCAGTCTCACACCTCGGCCTCGTGATCAAGGGCGCGGGTCCATTGGCGGGCAGCGCCCCGACTGCCGCCGCATATGCCCCACTTGCTTTCTTGCATCTTTCCTCCTCCGTCCCCTGTGGGTGCAAAGTCACCCCCTGCTGCCTCTCCACTACCGATTCGTTGTAGGCTCTCTGACCACTTTCCCTCCACCGGTGGTGCAGGCGTCGAGTATTGCGAGCAGGCGGACCGGCGGGACGGGCTGTCGGGCTCGGTGTCTAACGACGGCGCCGAGATTGGCTGGGCCTCGGCGTACGATCCCCTCCGCTTCATCCCGGGCAAGCAGCCCAAAGGAGTGGTGTATGGCTCAGACCGGCCGCCCGCGCTCCCGCTGCCAGAGCTTGCGCCCACGCTGCGCAAAGCGGTCACGGGGGGGGCGCGGCCGAATGGAGGGCCTGCCTCGGTCGAGGCGCTTGGTGGGGTGCGCCCACGCGACTGAGCTCCATGACTCGCGTCAAGCTCTGTCTGGCGCAACCGGAGCGCATTGCATCATGACATGTTTCCTCTTGCTCCGTGATTAGCCACGCAATACCGGGCAGGTGCTGCACGGTGGTATTGCGCTGCGTGTAGCGATACGAGCGACGAACTAGCCCGACTTGCGGCGACGGGCAATTACGTCCGGTGCAAATGGCTCTCCTGATATCTTTTGTTGTGAGGCCATACTCCCATACGTTGTCCGCTCTCAGGACCCCGTGACTTGAGCTTGCCGATTGTGCAGCGCTCCACTATCTTGCATCTTGGCATGCTACTCCTTCCCATTCGCCTCTCTCGTCTCCCGGCGATCCGTGTCATCCCCCGACTCCCCATCACCTGTGCTTGCGCTCGCTTGACAGCTTCTAATGCAGCAATGAGGCGGGCGCCGGGTGATATCCATCATCTTGCCGTCATCTGGAAATAGGTAGAATATTCGATGGCCGATGGCGATTATGGCACAACGTCATGCTGGCTACCTACGGTCTAGTGGGTTGTGGAATCGGAATTTATTCATTGAAAAAACCTTGAAGGTGTAAGGTGTGTCGGCTACTCGCTACTCGCTACCAAGAAAACCTATTTTTATAAGTGAGGGTCAATGGTCAATGGGGGCCTCGCGCCCCCCTCACTTGTCGGAGCGAAGCTCGTTTCCTCTTTGGAAAGCCGAGCCACGAGGGCGCACCGGCGGCTAGCGCGGCGCATGGTTTATCCGGGGAGCCCGGAACGGGCTCATCGGGAGAACGGGGAAGGCCAAGGACGGGCATTTGAAATGGACGGGAAAGGGGCGCGGAACGCGAATCGGAGAGACGGAGGGCGTAGGAAAGGGCGCGGCGAGCAGCGAGCAGGTACCGCTTGTTTTGGATTCGTAGGGACTCGTCGTATACTCGAAAAGGTTACTCGGAAGACTCGGGGCTTGGGGGTACTCAGGGGGCTGCAGGTCACCAACAGGCGCTACAGTGGGTAACCCCCCCCCCCTCTCCGCCGCGCCTCGCCTTTTCGCCTGTTCGCGGGAGCGTAGCCCAAATTTCGTTGTGGTTTCCCACCCAACACCCAAATTTCGTGCACATTTTTTTTCGTTGAGCGAGCCCAAATTTTGCAAAACATTCGCGAAAACCTGGCCGGGGCCAAAAGCTGATGTGAGTCCTGACGATGTGAGTACCAGTTCAGGAGCCACTGCAACTGTAAGATGACTTACATCCTGACGCCTGACGGACCAACAAGGGACATAAGGGCCGTCGCAAGGGGCCGTCGGAGTCGCCTTTTGACCGGCAAAGAGGGCCTCTCCCCCGATGGCGCCAACCCATCTCGCGCCTCTTTTTTTTGAATGGGCGGCAGAGGCCATCGGACCGCACCGGTCGGGGGGGGGGCTCCCCCCTTCGGCCGGAGCTCCGAGGGATAGGGCTGGAATATATAATAAAGGAGCGATGGGGAAGGAATAAATCGAGGGGGGGGGGGAGGGACGGGGCGAGGGAGTCGAGGTAGAGAAACGGTGCTGCACCAGATGTGGGTGCGAGGTCGAGAGAGGACAGCGTGAGGTTTATTAGAGGAGAGGGAGGTGGAAGAGAGAAGAGGACACACCGCCCGTGCTGGACGGCGAGCGCGACCGTCAGCGCTGGAGAAGGAGAGTATAGTAGAGAACCAGAGGGACAGGTCGATATTACTTATATAAGTGGGGCGGAGATAAAGAATATCAAGAAGACGGCTGACCGTCGGTCGGTTCGAGAGCGAGAGGAGAGAGAAGGGAGAGAGAGAGAGAGAGAGAGAGAGAGAGAGAGAGAGAGAGAGAGAACCGTCGGCCGCCCGACCCAGAGAGAGCAGAGGGAGAAGAAGGGGGGGGAGGAGGAGGGGAAGAGGGAGAGAGAGGGAGGGAGGGAGAGCGGGGGAGTGAGGAGCAAGTGTGTGGGTGAGAGGGAGGGAGGAAAGGGGGAGGAAGGGGAGGAAAAGGAAGCAAGGGGGAAGGAAGGGGAGGGACGGGGAAGGAGGAAGGGCAGTGCGCTGCAGAAGGGGGAAGAGTGGGCATCGGTCGGGTGCGAGGCTTGGCTCTCCTCGATGGTGGCGGTGCCTCTGGGAGAGGAGGAGGAGCCCACGCTCGAGTGTGCGGAGGAGCTCGACTGGCCCTCCCCTGAGCCAGTGAGGCCTTCTGTGGGAGAAGGCGTAGCCGAGGACGCTGCAGCGCTTCTTCTCATGATCTCGCAGAGCCAGCGCCCGCTGCCTGCCGCGCTCAAGGCCGAAGCCTCTGCTCAGCAGGTCTGGCTTGCACGCCCTCGCGGCTGGCGCGACACCACTGCACGGCGGAGATCAAGTGATGAGAGGCAGTGGCGCAGCAGGGCGGGTCTGCGCAGGCGGACGGACAGAGAGATGGGCAGGGGGGGGAAGTTCCTGGGGGGGTGGATCGCAGCTGGCTCGCTGAATGTAGATCGCAGCCACATAACGCTCCTCTCTGCACATCTTCTGCTCTCAGTGGAATCAGACCATGGAGTATTCTTCGCAGGCAGCCTCGCCGCAGACATTCGCATTGTCGGGCCAGCCATTTGATCAGAGCACCAGACCAATGAAGCGAGGAGTTGTAAAAGTGGATCGGGTTTTGCGTTGCGGTGCGCGCCACGCGCGCAAATGCGGTCATTGATGGTCGGGCTTGACTACTTGCCCGCGCCCTCCGTTCTCAGGCGGCTGTGAGGGATGTCGGCGAGCAGACTGTGGAAGATGTCCCAACTGTAAGGACAAACCAAAGTTTGGTGGCGCAGGGGTGAAAAAGCAAGCATGCCAGTATCGGAGATGTCTGCAGCCCACCCGCACGGGCTGTGGGCGCTGGACGTCACTATCAGCACAAGCCGTTATTGATGGCGACGGTGCGGCCATTGACTCTGATGAGCAAGACCTTTGCCGGTCAGGAGACGAGGCGTCGGCGGAGACGGCCTCAACTCCCGGCCCCGAATATGTCTCCCCACACTTCCCTGCGGCGTCACCAGAGCGGTCCGTCGAGGATGCTTCAGCTGCGGCTTCAAATGGCAAGCCTTTCGTCTCGTTTTCCATTCCTCCGCCGTATCATGCTGCCTCGCCGCGGGTGACACAGCCAGGAAGTGCCGGAGTGGAGGTTGCTGGATCGGAATCGGGTCGAGAAGTGCCTTACACGATGAGGGACATGGGCGCCACAGAGGGTCCAGACGCACAGTAGAACACAATGCAGGTGGTGTGCAGTTGCCTGGCCAGCGGATGCTGTGGATATGCCAGCTCAAGCTTAGTTTAAGCAGTTTTCGTCGTTGATGCTCGCAGGTGTTCTACGTATTGGGCTGACAGCCATGCTCGCAAGTGGTACCACGGCCCCGTCATCACCCAAGCGTGCATGGAGCTAAGCAACGGCATGCAAGACGATTGAGACCAGGCAACAAAGACACTTTTTGCATTGCCCGAATCGCCGCGACGTTTCGACACGCTGTTGAGAAATCGGCAGAGGGCTGAGAATAGCTGCAAGATGTCCTTCAATCTTCAGTCGCTCGCAACGTCTCCGTACGACACGCGCCGGAATGCTCGCCTGGCATCGGTCACTCGATGCTCCTTCAATTCTCTGCCGTGTCGAATCTCGGATGGGTGCTGGTCGTTCTCAAGGGTGACAAATCTTGTGAACGCTTCCAGGCACTGCCAACTGCTTTAGCAAGGGTGTGTACCGCCGTTAGGTACCAAATATTCTTTCATCAGTGGCGTGTGGAATCGACCTTGCGCGGCGACTTGTCGCAAATCCTTGTGGTCACCCCCCTGAATATCCTGTCGCCTCCGGGTGGGCCATCTAGCTCTTGGGGGGTTGTCATGTACCATGCACTCGGAATGGGCCGCCGGCGAATGCATACTGCTTCGCCAATATGATACATTTAGTGAATTTTGTGTGTGCCGTGGCGCTATGCTTGCGGCTAGAGCGGTCTTCTGCAGCTAGGGGTGTCTTGTAATCTCTCACAATGGCTACCTGTACGCAAATTTGATCAGGAATACGCATAGCGAGTACAGAAGGTCGGTTGCCTTTGCCTTTTAGCATTTGGTAATGGGCCCACCCTAAGGCGGCTTGCCTTCATTTGAGGTCGTTTGTTTTCATTTGGTACCCCTCGTTTCCCAATACGCAATGCGTCGGTACAAAAAAAATGTGGTCGGTAAAGAGGTCGTTTGACTTGACTGTTCGAAGAGATAACCCGCGGGACACGGGAACTGTTCTGAGGGTGCTTCATTTTTTTTTGGGTGGGGGTCGCTTGTTTTTTTTTGGGTGGGAGCTGTCCCGCAGGGGAGGGGGGGGACAGCTCCCGGCGTCGGGGGGGGTGGGAGGGGAGGGGGGAAGGGAATCCCTCACTGGACAGTGAGAGGATCCTTAAGGCTCGTAGCGTGTATGTCCGTGTGTATTTGGGTTTGTGTGTGTTTCGTTACGGGTTTTAGTGCGTGCCCCCCCTCGATGAAAATTCCAGCGGCGCGAGGACGGCGCCGGCGAGCGCGACGAGCGTGCGCTGCGTGCGGCCCGACGGGTGCGCCCCCACGTACCGCGTCAGCTGGCCCGAGGGCGACGAGGGTCCGCAGCCGCCCGACGCGCCCTCCGACGCGCCCTCCGACGCGCCCTCCGACGCGCCCTCCGACGAGCCCTCCGACGCGCCCTCCGACGAGCCCTCCGACGAGCCCTCCGACGATGGGAGCGAGGCCAGGCGCTCTTGGTTATGGCCGTGCTTCAAGTGTCGGAAGGGGAAAATGGATTACATGTGGGAGGGTGTGGCGAGTGCGTCCGACGGGCTAAAAGCTGTGCGTGTGAATCAATCATCATATTTGCAGGTACCACTACTACACGTGTATTCACCACAGCACTCTGAGTTAGTTTGACACACCGACCCTGGCTCGCGGCATGGCGTGTCACACACTCCGTTGTCATTGCACTCAAGTCCTTCACAGCACTCGTCGTCATAACTGCACCCCCCCCGTTTCTCGATACACGGTGGGACCGTACGGCACTTTTGGTCGGAACACACGAGATCGTGACAACAGTCTCCATCGTTTGCACACTCTCCATCCACATCCTTACATCTATCTGGCTGCTTCTTATTCGTGAGTACCAACGCCACGACGATGGCGGCGACCACGGTGGCGACGACCACCGCGAGGGCAATCAAAAGTCGTTTCGAGGGCATATCTACTCGTATGTCCATTTTTTTTTCAACGTTTCCGGCGTCGCGCTCGCCGTCGGCGTGGGTATCGCGATGCCCCCGAACATCCAATCGCCACACAAGCTCATGATACACGGAAGCACCAAGGGGTGCAAAGGCTGGCGCCCAGAGGTGGCTCTAGGCCTCTCCCCGATCCACCGCATCTGCGAGTGCGACGCTGAAGCCGCCAAGCGCAGGGAGCGCAATGAGTCGCGCAAGCTCACTCCCCGCCCTAAATCGGCCCACGAGGCGCTCGGTAAGGCCCCTCCCAAGCCATGCGCCCGCTTCACGCAAGGCCTTCGTCTGCGCAACAAGCGCGGGGTACGTTACAACCTCTCGCACGAGATCCCCGGAGCATGGATCGACAACAAGTGCACGATCCGCTGCCGCCTTCATCCACACAAAAAGATCTCGGGGGTTTGCCTCAACGGCCCGACGTGCCTATTCCTCCACCCAGAGTGCGCGGCGGCCCTACTCGCCAAATTGCACGCAATAGCCCGCGACGCGGCCCAGCCGCCACACCCCAGACTCGCCTTTGACTCCACCCTCGGATACCCAGGTGAGGGACCGGTCAGGGTCGCGACGTACAACGTCAACGGCACCAAAGGCGGCAAACTAGCCGCGGTGCTCTCTCAAGCGCGTAAGGCGGGCGTAGACATACTCCTCCTCCAAGAGCTGCACGCATACGAAGATGGCTCGCATCGCCGATCGTACAGAACGGCGAACCTCCTAGGCTGGCACTGGTTTGACTCGCCGGGAGAGCTAGCGGACCCGGCAAGCGGAGTAGCGGTCGCGATTCGCGAAACGTGCGCCAGGGTGACCCCTAGAGTAGACTCTGTAGTGGAAATCATAAAAGGAAGATGCATAAAGGTAGATATCGAGATAGACGAAAAACTATACCGTATCCTTTCCGTGTACCTGAGCGCCAACCCGAGTTCGAGGGGCGCCCAGATAGAAAAACTTCGCCACGAGCAATACGTAGCGGAGAGTATCACTACCCCGACCCTAATGGGAGGCGACTTCAATTGCGTAGAAAACGTAGCGACCGACACGGCAGGCACGGGGCCGACACCCTATGCCAATATGCACGGGGACAAATGGAGAACCCTTATAAAAAACGCCGGCCTACAGGACGCACATAGAACCATGAAGCTGGGACCGAACACAGGCTTCACGCGCCTAGCACATACCATCCACACGAGAATAGACCGACTATACCACAGCCGATCCACGGACAAATTCCAATGGCACAAATTGGGGCCCAGTCCAGGCCCGTCCACGCTTCCGATATTTCAAACCATAGAAGCCGTAGCGGGGTACACCCCGGCGAAAGGCAGATCGACGACTCAAAAAATCAAAGACAGACTATTCGCCTACCCGAATTCCCCGACGCCGGATAGCCTTAAAGCCCTCTACATAATAGCATGGAGATATATCATAAGCGACTTCTACAAAGTGGAATTCGAAAATCACACCTTCCACCACGTACCGGTTATCGAAAGAGTCCTAAGCAGGTTCACGGCCCTCGTCAGAGGTCGGGAACCTCCGGACAACTTCTTAACCGCACGCACGCGCAAGGCCTCCCTGGGAAGGAAGCCGAAAATCAAATCTCCACACGACCTCAGCGCCCCTGTCTTCTTAACGAACAACAAAGGCGCCCTAGTCATGAGCACGAATCTGTCTCTGGTAGCGGAAGCCCTCAACATAGCAGAGCGCCTAGCCTAACCGAGTGACCCCGCGCCGCGAGCCGCCCATCGTCCTAGAGTAGGCCCTAGACACACTGACCTCAGCTGCCTGACACCCAGCACAAGGAGCTAACACACAATAGCCGGTAGCCCGATGGCATAGGAGGAAGGCGCGAAACAGGCCATCGCGAATCGGCACACACCGTCTGTCACTGGAGACCCACGACACCCAGCCCCTAGGTAGAGCACGAGGGGACGAGCCGCAAGGCAGGTGTAGGGGGAGTGAAAGGAAACGGGCGAGGCTGCGAAGTTACCGTGCAAAGTCGCGCGCGCGGCGAGATTATTAAGAAGTTTTTTTTTTTTTGCTGTAGTTGATTGAAGTCTTGCAGCTGGTGCTTTCTAGTACCCAGATTAGCGAATGGACGGTGTTTCCCACTTCTTGACATTGTCGATGCCATTGTGCACTTTGCGCCCGTTCCGAGATCATAAAATGTGGTTTATGATCTCCGGCTGAGGCTCGTTACTAGATCAATTAGTTGTCGCAACTAAGTTTATACTTGGTTGCCCCATGGGGGGGCACGAGCCCCCCCCTCTCTCCACTCCTCCCCTGCCATGGGGGAGGAACCACCCATCCTCCTGGCACGCCTGATGGCTTGCCAGGAGGCCACTGCCCTACTGACCCACTCCCTTCCCCACAGGCTCGCCCCATTCGCCCATCCTGGCCCCTCGTGGCCAGCCCATTGCTCCAACCCCCCCTCCCCCCCTGGTCGACAGGCAGACAGGTGCAGATTGGGGGCCCCAGAGGCTCAGGAGCGCCAGCGAGGGAGAGGCAGGGGAGACCAGGGCCCAGTCCCAGCCTCCTCTGCCCCCAGAGCTGGCCTCCAAGAGCCTCCAGGGGTCGCCAGCAGGCAGCTGCAGGCCTGCCGCAGGCGCGCCATCGCGCGTGCCGCAGGAGAGGGGAGAGAGAGCGCGGAGAAGGGGGTGGGCGGAGCGAGAGCTCCGCTCACCGAAAAATAGGTAAGTCCCGCACCTGTTTACAGGATAAGTCGGGGCTGAGACCGCCGCCCACTCGGAGACACAGGAGGAAGGGGGGGAATGATCACCGGGGGGGGGCGCGGGCCACCGGACCATATCTAAGCCCTTCACCCCTATCCCCCTAGTAGTGCACGGGGGGAGTCGCCTTATGGCGGGGGGAGAAGGGCCGGGGAAGTGGGGGTGTAGAAAGTTTCCTACGTGAGTAGAAAGTAGAGGGTCCACGGCCGCGTGTGCGGTGAGACTATTAAAAGGTTTAATTATTTAGATCAATTAGTTGTGGTACGTACCCACGCACAACATGCCGCTCGCATGCGGATAACGACTGCGTCGTGGCGGCGGGGGGCTGTGGGAGGTGGGAGCGGTCGGCGCGCGCTCCATCGCTAAAACTATAACGAATAACGATAGTTTTTTCGCAACGACGGAGAAACAAAAACACCTAGGATTGACAAGGCACTCAGCGGCACGGGAGACGGGAGAAAGGTGGGGACATACCGCTGAGCCGCTGAGGTCAGGTGCACGCCGCCTAGCTCAACACCCCCACATGACCTGGGCCCTTAAGTAGAGCACGAGGGGAGTTGCCGCAAGGCGCAAGGCGGGAAATGAGGGTGAGGTAGGAGAATGGGCGTGGCTACGATAGCGTTATTCAGTGCCACGTGCGAGGCGAGATAATAAAAAAAGTTTTTTTAAGGATAAGATAGATCGTATATATTATCAATAAGACTTTTGTTAACTGGCTGCTCTAGCTGGGTACATGTACATGCTTAGGCATTGCTTGGCTCGGCAACGTAGAGATATGAAGTAGCAGCACAACGGACAACGGCATTGCTCTCTATACTTGCACCACGCACTTACACGCAACGAGACATGCAGACTACCTCGACGCGTGTAAGAAAGAGGACGGCTGCGCCCCTCTCCGCGATCCACGACTACAACCTTCACCCTGCCATGTGCTGCTGTGTGGATGTGTCCATGCATATGCCGTTGGAACCGTGGCAAATGGACGAACAACGAGAACTGACGCTCAAGCACCCAGATGGCAGCGGTGGTTGGCGGAAGCGCAGTCGCCTCGAGTATCCTGCGTGATGCCTCGAGTATCCTGCAAGATGCACGTATGTGCATACTTTGAAGCACAAGGCAGAGAGCTCACAACAAATCCCGGCTTACATGAGGTGGCGTGGAGCTCGATTGGGACAACAAGCCGAGTGTGGCGCCCATTCTACATGGCCCTTTGGCGAATCGGAAGAGTGCCATGGAGGACCGGCACGTTTGTCGGCTCGCAGTATACTCAACCGGTCGTGCGCTTGCGACGTATGAGAGGGACCATTGGCACGTGGGTCCGACCCGCCAAAGAGCTGTTGGGGTGAGCAGCCTGCCCTGTGGACCTTTGACGGCTTGGAGTGCGCACAATAGACATGTTGTCACGAATCACTTGATGCATGGATGTACTCACTACAGGAGGGAAGCCATTCGCCAACGCTCGAAGACACGGCCTGGGCGACCAGCCATCATGCGTGGCAGTACTGGGTGTCCGAGGCAGCAGAAGTCCGGTCTGTGCGCGGTCTCACCTCGGGGGTGGGGGGGCCTACAAGGGCTTAGGACAATCAGCCTAGAAAGCAGGCGAGAGAGGTCGAGAAGAGGGCTAAGCTGCAGAAGGCCGAGCCCACCAGGCGAATCCGCGGCCCGAAGTACAGCGCACACAGTTCGCCCCGGCCCACTGGCTGAGGGCGGCGCGCGAATCCTCGCGCTCACTCTTCGGCGTCAGTAGCGACCGCAGGCTGTGTGGGTGGGTCCCACACAGCTTCGCCGGTAACGTCGTTGACGTAGTAGACGTCGTGCGGCTCTGAGCGCGCGCGGTATGCCGTCCACCCATCTGGTAGCGCTGCGTTGATCCCGGCGAGCTCCGCCTCTCCCGCGTAGAGCGCCCTCCTCTTTGCAAGGAACTCGTCGTGCGCCTCTGCGGCGCCCCACTTGGTCTCTCTCTCCTCACGCTGTGCGACGAGCCCCAGCTTCTGTTGCAACTCTTCCACATGAAGCTCCTGCTTGAGAGAGGAAGCTGAGGCGTCGGCCTCTTCATCCCCGGCTTGTGGAGGCAGGCTAGAGGCCTTGACCTCCATGAATGGCTCTCTCTCCTCATCGTAGTAGAGAAAAGGCGTGTCTGGGTGGTCTATCTTCATGGTGCCGTACGCGAGGCCGCGCTCGTGAGTGTGGGCAGCGAGGGCTTCCTCGTTCCACGTGCAGCGCCGGCCGGAAGCCATCCGAACGGGGTGGGGGTGGGGGTGGGGGTGGGGGGGGAGGTGATGGGAAGAGGGGGAGGGGGGAGGGGGGGAGGGGGCGTCTCGAGGGGGAGGGAAGGGAGAGAAGAGAGCCAGTGTGGAGAGAGAGAGAGTATTAGCGAGGAAGAGAGGAGGAGGAGGGGAAGAGAAGAGAGAAAGGGGGTGGGGAGGGAGTAATGATAGGGGCCGTGGATATTACGTATTGCTTTTCAAGGGAAGGGGTAGTCTAGAAGAAGGGGGAAGAAGTCGGGAGAGAGAGAGGGACGGAGTAAGAAGCCAGAAGAGACGACCGATGTATACGAATAAAGAAGGCACGAAATCTTGGTGAGAATTCGGTGGGATGCTGAGGGCGGCGATTGGATCTTCTTGTATTGTCGTGGTGGGGGGGGCGGGGCACTTCTTCGCTTACACTACTGTTCACTTTAGTAGAGAGATCTTTTGCGGCGAGAGAGTGGCAGTGGGCGGCGTGTTGTTGGTGGGGAGAAAGAGAGAGAGAGAGAGAGAGGGAGGAGGAGAGAGAGAGAGAGAGAGAGAGAGAGAGAGAGAGAGAGAGAGAGAGAGAGAGAGGGAGGGAGGGAGAGCAGGAGAGAAGAACGGGGAGGGCACAAGAGAGAAAAGAAGCCAAGGATGGCCCCCCTCCCCCCCTTCCTCTCCCTCCCTCCCCCTCTATTATTAGATAGATCGATAGATGAGGGGGGAGCTCTCTCCCGCGGCTGTGCTTCAGTGCGTCCCGAAGAGTGTGGGAGTACTATTTTAAAAGGTTCTGCTGTAGAGACTCCTTCGAATCTCTGAATAAAGTACTCCTCTCGAAGGAAGTGCGCCTTGGGTGAGGTGGCGGTCCGTCGAATATGGGACATAACTACAGTTGAGCCATGGTCCGTTTACAACAATACTCGAATGAATGTAAATGTTACCTAGATGGGAAAGACAGCGAGGGGGGTTCCAAATACAGTAAATACAGTCTGCAGTCTGTATTTGGCCTTCGTCCAAATATAGCCCGGTCACTCACTCATTTTAACCACTATTTTCCACCTCCCCTGGGTGTCCAAGGATTCCTTAGGGTCCCCCCTACCTGCCCCGCCAACTCCCTCCCCCCTCCGAACGACCCCCTCCCGCCCCACGAAGGGCGGGAGGGCTCCCGCCCCACGAAGGGCAATGGCGTCGGTGAGGGACCCCCCTCCCTTCCCCCGCGCTTGGCGGGCTATTTTGGGAGATTCAGGCGGGCGCTCACGGGAGGGAATCGGAATGGTGAATGTGGGGCGCATCACTCTTAGAAACGCGGAGCTTCCGCGACGTCCGATCGCCCGCGATCGGCCGAAGAATGGCCTGGAGGTGGTGGCCATGCAGAGCCTAGAGCTCTCGCGAGCAGGGTGGGGGGTCAAGGGTAGGTCGCACGCTGGTGCTCAAGGGTCGCACACACTCGTATTGATCCATCCTGGCCCCTCGCACCGCAGGAATGCCTCGATTCGATCCGGCCCGACGCCCAGGGCCACGGCCCCATTGACGTCGACAATCGCTCACTCGGACGCCTGGAGGTACAACTCCTCAAGTGCCCGTGCGGCGCAGCGGGCCGGTCGCGACCGGGCCATTCAGGACCTGCCTTGAGCCCCTCAAAGCCTCCTGGCCCGGCCCCACACGCTCGCGCCAACTGTTGATCCGAAATCTGGAGTGCTGGTGTGTGGCGTGTTCACCTCTCACCTCCGCCTTCACCGCAAAGGCGTGCGCCGAGGCCGCAGGGCCGACAAATTGGGCTTCTGGGGGGGCACCTTTTGAAATTGGGCATAGTTGGCCATCCAGTGCAAGTGGATGAACGTGGAAGCGCCGGCAGCGCGCCGTATTGTGTTCGAATGTTGGGCACTCAGGCGTGATTCAGTCCGTAAGCTTAGCGTTGTTGTCGGTCCACACACGGCCAACTTCGACGCGATGCGCGCGGTCGGCTGTATTCTGTCCAGGTGAGTGAACGTGAAAGCGCCGGCAGCGCCCCGTTGCCCCAACCAAATCCCACCAAATTTCGGTCAAAACTTTTTTTCGTCGACGGACCAAAATTTTACAAATTTTTTTTGCGAAACTCTGGCCCGACCCAACCAGATACCAGGAATCAGACAATCAGCCCCCCCCTTCCCGTTGGCAACGGCCGTTGGCTGCTCCCCTGCTCCGATGAGGGCACACGCACTCTCACGGGGCGTCGTAAATGACGCGGACCCCTTGATATTTTTGTACCTCTTGCCTGCAGGGCATCCCCATGGGCCCAGATCAAGCTTTGGGGGGGCTCTAGAGACAAAAAATACCATTAGGGGAGGGGGAAGGAGATGCCAGTAGAGGAATTGGCCGCCCACCGAGTATAAATAATCTCCAAAGCATGCATGAAGTAAGGTTAAAGTATCTACTACGAAGTCTCCCCCGACGCACTGAGCCTGTTCACACTTCACAGCTCTCCCTCTCTTCTCTCTTCCTCTCTCTTCCCCTTCCCCCCCCCCTTCTCTCTGCTCGCTCCGCCCCTCTTTATCTTCCGCAGTCCCCCCCCCCTCCCCCCCCTCTTTCTTCTCTACTCTATCCGCCTTTTTTCCTTTCCCCAGGTGGGGTTGCACGCGGGAAGCGGCGCTGCGAGCTCTCCCTCCTCCCTCCCTCCCTCCCTCCCTCCCTCCCTCCCTCCCTCCCTCCCTCCCTCCCTCCCTCCCTCCCTCCCTCCCTCCCTCCCTCCCCCCCACCCCCACCCCACCCCCCACCCACCCACCCACCCGCCCACCTCCCCCCGCCTCTTCCTTTCCCCCTGGGTGGATGGAGAAGGGCGAGCGGGGCGTGGAAGGAGTGCTCTCTCTCATCTCACGCCGTGCCTCCCTCCTCCGCCACGTGAGGCAGCTCCGCCCTCTCTGGCCTCAGCTGGCGCCCCACCTCACGAGGCTCCACGCCGCTCTCGAGCTGGTCGCGCCGTACGAGGCGCTCTTCCTTGAGGTCAGCATCGCATCAGATACCCCTGCTCTCCCCACTGGTCTCGCACACATGACCACACACCACATACTTTGGGCTTCAGAGGGGTTCCTCGCAACCAAGGCGGCCTCAGACACCCCAGCCCAGACACGCACATATCTTGCACACACGGTCGAAGGGCTCTTGAGCTGCTCGCACCGCTTCAAGCGCGCGCGAGACACTCCACACATCTTGCTTTGCGCGAGGGGCTCTTCCTGGAGCTGAGATTCGGTCTGGGACACCGCACACATCACACACACATCATGCATCACACGCCACAGCTGAAGGTGCCCTGACACGCACACTACCCACTCGCCCACCCCTCACTCAAACACTCCTCATGACGCACTCCGGATGAAGAGGCGATGTTGACATGAGGCTGCCCTTATACTCCACTTCCCCCAACTCAACTGCACAAGCACCTTGCGCACCAGTTGTTTAGACTGCTCTTTCATGATGGTGGGCAATGCGGAGACTACCCGCGCCCTCCCTGTCTCCCATCCACGCCAAGCGCACGGTGTCTCCGCACTCTCACCGTGAGAGTGTCGCCCTCTTCCAACTGAGTATGGTAGATACTCCTTGCACACTCCGATTTTCCACCCACACTACACTGCTGGCATCTCCCCAGAGCTGTGCATGCCGGCGCACAAGGCGCATTGTCCCGCGCGCTGGGGGAATGAACACGCTGTCGCGGCGCGAGTATGCGCGATGGACGCTGAACCCGCCGCTGGTTTTCGTTTAGGCCAGTCGCCTCACTACCGCGCAGGAGTTGCCGAGGCTTCTTCCACACCTGAAAGAGGTTCTGGACGAGCTGCCGTACCTACGGCCGCACTTGGCGGGAATCGTCGAGCACCGGGCGACGCTACTCGCAGCGCTGCCCCATCTCAAAGCGCACCTACGATACTTGCGCCCGTACTATGCTGCCATTGCCTCACGCGGCAACTTGCTCGCGCCGCATGCGACCACCATTGCGCCCCACTTGCTCATGCTGCTTCCGAAGCCCCCATTCTGGTGAGCTGTGTGCCGTCGGCCAAGCTAGTACTAGGCCTTGACGCCCGTCCCTTGCTGATTCATCCGTTGGTGGCACCTCGGCTGGCGCTCACATCAGATCCCCTGTGCTCTAGGCCTGACACTCTCCTTGCTCGCATCGACCAGCTCTCCCCCATCCTATCGACGCTACCGGCGGCACCACTGCCCCTTTGGCTGCCTCATCTCGACACACTCGTGCGGCTGGAGCCCGCAGGGGTGCGAGCTGTTGCTGCAAACGTCAAGGCTGCTAGTAGGAGAGTGGAACATGGCGAAAACCAGGTGCGCGCTCTATGGACCTTTAGGGCCAATACGGTGCTGTGGGCATGTGCTAGGCTTGCCCGCTTGGCGATCCCAAGACTCACTACAGGCCCACGGGGCCTCCTCCGTAGGAAGGTAAGCCTCCGACCCGAGTCGGTGCTTTTTCCGACGACGGCCTGCATAGCGTCGACGCCGCCGTGGTTGCCGCAGCTATTTTACAAGTGCGCCGGCCGTGGGAGGCCAAGTCGGAGCTGCACGGCAAACAGGCGGATGCTGAGAGTGACACGTCACCTGAGACGCCCCTAGAGCCCAGCGCTCCCGCTGCGCCTATGGTAGATGGCAAGGCGGCTGTCGCAGATGGGTTCTGGAGTGCGGTGCGCCGCAAGTTCACGGGGATTGACGTGCCAGTTCCTCCGGTACGTGCCGGGACTGCGGCTTCTGCGGACGATTCTAGCAGAGAGGGTGAGGGAGCGGCGGGAGGCAAGTGGGAGGCCCACCTCCGGCGCCGTCAAGAGCTCTCGAGTCTGATTGAGCAAACGACTGACGCGCTCAGTGAGGCTGAGATGAGAATGAGGAGATTGGAGATCAAATTCCGAGAATTCAAGCATGACGCGGCGTGGCGCGCACAGGCGGAGCAAGCACAAGCGTTGGCGCTGAGCCGCGCGGAGGAGTCACTGATTACCATGGAAGAAAGCATGCTTGGGCTGGAGGGCAAGACGGCCGAGCTCAAACGTGACGTCGGAAAGGCGGCACTCCTGGTCGGAGAGGAGGAGATTGCCCTTGCGCGCGAGCGAAAGCTCGTACGTTCGCGAGTACCGCCGCCTGTGGAACGGCCGGCCTCCATCTCGGACGTTGCCGACTGGTTGCTATGGAAGCTACCGCTCTAATCCTAGACCAGCTGTGCACCCCTCGCCTGCCGAGTCTTCCCTCATTGGCGAACCGAGGGGCAAGTCGGAGTGGTACCGACACACTTAGGCGATCAACCCTCACGCTCGCTGCGGTGGGACGATGCCAGCTCTTGGGGGACAACGAGGATCCCTTAGCCATGCAGCGATCTCCTCCCTCGCCTCCGCATCTACAGCAAGCTTCATGCATTTTCCCTAGGCATCGAAGCAAGCGCTCGTTTTCCCGCTCGACTGTGTAGCAGGGCCGTCGCTATACCACCTCTAGTTACAGCTCGTTTTTCACTTCACTATGAAGCGCGGATTGAGCTACGAAGTCCAGTCGGCAACGTCTCGCAGCTTGCTACCGGAAGTCCTCGCCGTATCGTCGCTGTTGTCGCCGAGGAAGTGGCGTAGCATGTGCGTGGACGTGCGCGGTGAGCGTGCATGCGTGCACTTGGGTTGCGCCGCGACTAGTGTGCATGGGCGGTGCACCAGCACTTATTTAGTTGCATCTTTCTAGATTCCCGTCCATATTCAAAACTATTGTTATAGTTTTAGCGATGGAGCGCGCGCCGACCGCTCCCACCTCCCAGCCCCCCGCCGCCACGACGCCCCACCGGGGCCGCCCCAAGCCGCCGGAGCCGAAGCGCTCGCAGGCCTCTGCCCCACCGGATACCGACGTCGACATGGCTCCGCCACCCTCGCCTCCTCACCAGCCCCAGAAGCAGGGAACAGGCCGTGCCCTGTTCCCTGCAGAGCAACAGAGCCAGCAACAGGCTCAGCCGCCCAGCTCCACCGTCTCGCCACCCAATCAAGGACTCCCCATGGTGGGTGGCAGCATTGCTGCCACCCCCATGGTGGTAACTCCTACCAGCAGTGCACCCCTCGGGGGCGGGCACTTGACACAACAATCAATCCTTGGAGCCTTTGCTCCCACCAACCAACCAACAACCCATGCGCCCAAGTCGTATGCTGAAGCCACGCATGGGAGCAAACTGAAGGAGCCAGCCCAACAAGCTCTGAAGCAGCCAGCCCAACAACAACCGCAACAGCTGTCGCGCAAGCGGGCCGACCCACAGTCGGATCCCAAAGGGACTCCCACCAACACCACCCAACTCGCTCCCCCTCCAATGGATGAAGAAGAGGAACCCGAAGACACACCTTTTTTCATTCAGCTAGCGCAACTAGCTGAAGACAAAAAGGACATTAAAAGTGAGGATGTAGCCACGTTCATGAAGTTTCTTCTCTCTAGGCTAGAGGGCCTAGATGCCACGCCAGATGGGATGGACAAGGGCCGAAAGGGCCCATGGATTTTCTACGTCGATGACGATGCTCACGACCAATTCAAGGCCGCTTATGGCGACAAACTTCAAACGGTACTCTCGGGAGTCCCGCATGAGTTTGGAGTCACCTATGGCACGATAGCCGACTCAGCTCCCCGCAAATCTAGCGCTATCAGGTCCTCTCTCAAAGAGGTCGCCACCTACATCGTGTTTCGCATTTTCGACCCGATTAAGGCATACAAAACTAAAACTCGGCATTTGGCTAGTGCATTGGAGCGTGAAGGCAAGCTAAAGAAAAAAGTCGCGGCGTGGAAAGGGATTCAGAGCCTCTCCATTCATGGGAGGACGCTACTCGTAAACTTCATAATATACGGAACGCCAAGATATTGGCTGTCCACGTCCACCCCCCCCCGGCCTGGTTCATGGAGGCTATAGATTCTGATGTTCAAACCATACTATGGGATAGGTCCCCCCGACTACGGGCGGACGAACTGGGCTCCTCGCAAGAGGGTCGAAGATGGATAACCTTTCCGGCTTACCCGAGAGTGGGGGCTAATGAGAACGGGCCCCTACTAGGGGTCGGACTACTTCCTATGGTCGAACATACACGCGCACTTCAAGCGATATGGATAATCAGGTACCTAAATCCGTCATCGGCGGACTGGAAAATAGTCCTTGATCAATGGTATAGCCGCACCCCCCTGGGGAGGGCGGCGGTCTTCTCAAAAGTAGATGCGCGAAGCCTCATGGTCAGCATTCGGGGAAACAACACGCTTCCGGCCTTTTGGAAGCAGGCACTCGAGAACTTCAGACGGGTTCCACTCCTTCGGGAAACAAGCACCCGGGAAGGGACCCAGGGCGCTCCTGTATGGCATAACCTCTTTCACAAGGCTCCATCGATACACCATTCACATAGGGCTAAATGGGAATCTCTACAGACAGTTATAGTTCATAATACCATCAACCCAGATACGGGGGACATATACACCACAGGCGAATGTGCGGCATTCTTGCCGGACGGAGAAAGATGGATACGCCATAGAGGCAAATACATATCGGTAGGCCCACTTCTCAAGTCGTGGGAGAAGATAGCCGAATGGTCTAGAGCAAGGCTTCTAGAAGCCACCGCTAACTATATGGACCTTCTTAGAAAGCATGCGACAACCCCACCCCCCGCTCCGGAGGAGCACGAACTAGCCCCGCAAGAAGATCCAGACGCACACGATCTAGGAGACCTTCTTGTGGACAAAGATCATAACTACTATTTGAACCGGAAGGGCGACTACCACGAAGTTAAGCTCAATGTAATGGGAGAACCCCATATCTACGAACGGATCAGCCCGCAGCTAATACCCAACGAGCTATACACTCCGCTGAAGTGGGGACGAGCGTACGACGGGCCAGCGGATACGGCGTATCCGATACCTCAGGAATACACACTCAAAGGCACGCATAAAACGTTAGAAGAGATAAACGTCAAGGCCTTGACTAGAGCGTTCCTCGCTATGAGGAAACCGAAGGCACAAAAATCCACACTAAGATGGCAAAAGAGGTTACCTGTCCTCTCGGGGAAGTGGAAACAAGTATCGCAACTATACAAGTATAACTTTCTGACACCAAGGGACTCCTATATGCACTTCAAACACGTTTTACACAGGAGAATAGCTACAGCGAATCGTTTTGCTGACGATCCAACATGTCGCTTTTGCGGCATAGCACCCGAGAGTTCCACGCATTTAGCCTCCTGTATCGCGACGGAGCCCGTTTTCGAATTCATAGAGGGACTTTTAGGGATTAACCTTAGGCCGGGATCTGAAGTAGCCCAGCGCCTTTTCTGCTATCAAGTGGATAGACCGCACCCCTCCTCGGGATACTTAGGTATCCTGGCATGGAGGTATATCCTAACGGACTTCTATAACATACAATACGGTAACGCGGACGGGAGGTCCGCTAAGTCGATCTTAAGAGCGATCCTTGCGAGATACCACTTACTAGTAACGGCGAAAGTCGGATTCTTTCAGCGACTAAAGCAACAACGAGAGAATATGGGGCTACACGCCCCGAGCAACAAACATATTAAGAAAATGATAAGCCCCCTCTACGCGGTGGATAAAGACTTCAACCTAGAAATATCGGAAGACCTCCGGCAGGCGGCGGGAGGTCTGGATATGCGCAACATCGCCTAAAGTAGTTTAACCTCTCTTAATAGAGACCCCAACGGACGGCAAGAGTGACGCTAGGAGATATAAGAGAAGGAAATTCAAGCCGAGCCGGAGCAAAGGAGAAGCCATAGTCTCCCGCCCCCTTCTCTCCAACCCCTGGCCGAAGCAGCGCGCGCGGTCTCCCCGGAACCAGCTTCTCCGCTAAAGAGGGAACTGGGGAAGGGGAAGGGGGTTGTTAGGGGTTAAGGGTGGGCGGTAGGGAGGTCCACAAGCACACTGCCTCATGTCGCACACGTAGCGGAGATTTTTAAGAAGATTTTTTTTTTAGATTCCCGTCCATATTGCTTGCTTCTCTCTCGTTCTCCGCTTCTTGCTTCGGCTTGTAGCCTCAGGAGTTTAAAAAGTCTTAATAATCAATAATCTATGATCTCGCCGCGCGCGACCCTGCACAGCACCTGTTGCGTTAGGGGGAGCGCTCGAACGCCCACCATGCCTCACGACACGCTCTATTCTTAGAACGTGTCTCCCCTCCCAGCGCCCCGCTCTTCCCTCTTCTCTCTCTCTCCGTGCCCGCATGCAGCCGAGATCCCGCTCCCTTGTCCCTTGCGCTTTCCCATGTAATCCATCCCGGTCTTCCCCTTGTTTCCTTGGCCAGCGGGGTCGGGGTTTGCCCGCGCCTCGCCCCCTCCCCGACCCGCTAGCGCCCCGTCCCCTTCGTCCATATCTTCTATCCTTTCCTTGTTCCTATTGTTTTCCGCCCCCCCTTTCCCCCCCGTGTCTATCTTTCCTCTTATTATCCTTCAGACTGAAGCTTCAGAGGGTGCAACCTCAGGTTTGGTTGTTTTTTTGCAAGTGCCCCCATGTGGACGGTATAAGTTCTACTTGAAGGACCCCCTTATTAAAGTACAAAAGTGCAGGTTCGGCACCGCATGTATGTGCGCAGCAATTGAAAGAAGTGCTGGAAGCGCGGGCCCACGTTCCCACGTTAGAACTGAGCGTGCGTGTCCGCTTTATCGTTGGGCGCTTAGGTGCGGGGTTTGCCTACTGAGAGAGCGTCTTCAGGCTTTCCGAATTTTATCATGCCTCTCGCCCAGTAGTAATAAAAAATAATTACAACTGGGAATATCGGCGGCTGCACTGAGCCGCTGGCCGATGCCGCACGCCGACGCAGGTGAAGACGCAGGTGAAGATGTCCCAGCAGGCCCTGCAGAGACCCCGGCAGAGCCCGGGGGCGGGCGGGCGGGTCATCTGAGCGCCCCGGCTTACATTAATGGTCATGTCTCGGGCTGATTGGTCAAGCCGAAAGCGCTTCATCTTTTAGACCATTCCTCGGCGGGTAAGAGGTCATCGACCGTGTGGTGGTAACCGTCCCAGAGGACTGCACAGCTGCACAGACAGCGGCGGTGACCCAGTCGATGCTCGTCTTCGGAAACGGTGCACTCACGCGCTGCAGCTCGATGTGGGCGAGGGGTGGGAGGACCGAACAGGTTGCCACCATAGCTTTGCGTACCATGCAGGGGGTCTTTGAGACCCCCTCCTCCAGTGGGAAACCCTCCCACCCCAAGAGCACCTCATGTGGGAGGGCAGCTCAGCTGCCCTCTCCATGGTGGAAACCTCTACCATCAGTGCACCCAACATGGGAGGGCACTTCACAACCATCAATCTTCCACGGAGAGCACCCCATGCCTCTGTTTTCCATGTTGACACACTTCTCGTTTTCACCCCACTCCTGTGGATCACAAGTACCTACAACTCAGTGCCCTGCCTTGGGCCCTCTTTCAACACTTGACTCCTTCTCCCACTCCCTCTTCAAACTACAACCAACTCAAGCAGCACAAACTCCCTTGCCCTCTGTTTCAAGCACCAAAAATTTCAACTCAAGACCCATGCTGACACATATTTCGTTTTCGCCCCACTCTTGTGGGCCACAAGTACCTACAACTCAGTGCCCTTCCTTAGGCCCTCTTGCAACACTTGACTCTCTCTCCCACTCCCTCTTCCAACTCCAACCAACCCAAAGTATAGCACAAACCTTCTCGCCTCTTGGTTCAAGCACCAAAAATTTCAACTCAAGACAAGAGGGAGGGCATGTCTTGAAGTGGCATCGCTGCCCATGCCTAGCGCAAGGGTATAGTGCCCCCACTCAGCCATCTCCTTCCCCACAGCTCCTCTTTGATGAGTTGCTCCTCACCCTCCCATTAGGCCCCCTTGCCTGCGAGACCAAAATAGGATCCTGGTGTGGGGGGCTGTCTGAGTGCGGAGGGAGGGGCGCTCCGGCTAGCGTAGGCAGAAAGCTAGTGATGAGCCGTGTGGCATAAGGGGGGAAGGGTGCTCGCGCTTGCCGCGGCAGGGAGTCCTGTCTTGGGTGAGCGCTAGTCTCGTCCCTTAGCCGCGCCGCGACCAATAAAAATTTGTTAAAAATTAAATTAAAAGATTGGACAAGTAGAGTTACACTTCCGTGGGCAGGACGAACGTGGAGTTGAAGACGCGCGCATACCATAGCTGCGCCTGGGCAATGCACCCCCCGCGCTGGGACACAGTGGGGTTGGCTAGGATACAACATTAATTATTTTATTTTCGATGGCACAGCGGCCCCCCCCCTCCCTCGCCCTCACATACAGTTGCATGAGATGCAGCCTTCAAAGCCCGGCATTTGCACTGGTACAGAACAACAGCGAGAATAGCGGAAACAAGGGCCACAACAGGACGGCGATTGGCATGAACAAGACTGTGGAGGCAGAGTTGCAAGGCGAATTAGTGGGGCGAAGAGTTGCAAGGTTTGGCAGCACATTGCAGCAGCAGAGCAATGCGCATGCAAACGAGGCCTACACCAAGGAATGCGATCGATGGCGGCCGCGCGCGTCGCCATCCCTCCGGTTGCTGACGAGCCGTTGGGCTTCCCACAACTCCCCGAAGCATTAGTAGCTCGTGTGCGCCGCGACTAGCTCCTCCGCTGCTGTGACGAGCTTGTTCACCGCCTCGGGAGTCAGATTTGCGCTGGGTTTGACCGGCTTGCCACTTTGACTGAAGTGGAAGCCGCTCTCGTGGTCGAGTCCCGGCGCCAGCAGCACCGGGCAGATGGTCTTTGCATAATCCTCCGCTGAGACGTTCAGGCACCCGATGCAGCCTTCAACCATCTTGGCAAAGAGCCCCGTACCTACGACGTTGGCTCGGATGCCTGTCCTTATCAGACCAGGGTTCAGACCAAAGACGGCGAGCATGGGGTAGCTGGTGGCGCCATCAAGCACGAGGGCTTCGTTCACCACGACGGTGGCCATGTGTTGCGGGAACTGCGAGTACTTCTTCTCGGCGTTCAAGTCGGAGGCGTCGGGCAGCGCCTCCTTGGTTCCAGGGAAGCCCATGATGAAGACGCGCGCGCGTGCGTGCATCTTGGGCGCGAGCTGCCGAAGCATCACAAGCCGGCTCAACGCACTCACAGCCATGTCCTCCTCAATGCCCTCTTCGGTCTCGTGCCTCGTCTTCTTCGTGATGATGCCCTGCGTGAAGATCAGCAGATCGATGGCTTGCGCCGGCAGCGCGTCTGCGCACTGCTTGGCGGCCTTCATCGAGGAGAGATCAGCCTTGACAAAGCTGATGTTCTTTTCCGAATTCTCCGCCCGGTTCGTCCTGCCCACCACGGTGACTTGGGCTCCGGCGGCAGAGAGGGAGGAGGCGATCGCAAATCCGATGCCGTTGGTCCCTCCGACCACGACGGCCTTGACGCCGGTGGCGTGGAAGGGAGCGAGGGGGGAGGCGGCGCTCAGCTTCTCGGGGAAGGGCGTGAGCATGGACGACGCCATTGAGGCCCGGGAAGAGGAGAGGAGAGAGGGGGAGAGGGGGGGGGACTCTCTTCTCCTCTCTCTCGAGGTCTAGACTAGAGTAGAGTAGAGAGAGGGAGGAACCAGTAGAGTAGAGAGTATGGGGAAAGAGAAGGGGGGGGGGGGGGAAAGAGAGGAAAGATTGGACTGGTGTAGGTGAAGGAGAAGGATGGAGTTAGTACTCCATCAAGGAGAAGACGATGACGACCATCATCGTGATGAACCTCCTCTCCCTCTGGATGAGATGATGAGATCAGACATAAGAGAGGATCGGAGAAACAGGGAGATCGCGATCTTGGAGGATCCTCAAATAATCTCTCTCTCTCCATCTGAGGAGATCGATTCTAATCTATGGGAGATGGACACATGGGAGGTCCTCGAGGCGCTTTGCATCAAGGAATCCAAAAATAGCAGCGAGAGAGACCCCAACACGCACAGCGACTCAAGAGACTCGAGGCCCAAAACTCCTCTCGGCTGTCGCCCCCCCCCCCCCCCCCCAACCTTCTGTTCTTCTGTTGTTGTCCTGTTGTCTGGTTGTCTGGTTGTCTCCTAGAAGGTAGAAGGCGCTATTGTATTGTAGGCACCCTAGTTGGGCTGTCAGTCCTTAAGCTTACGGTGGTTTTGAGCTTACACTTACATCAGTACTTACATCAGTACTAATATCAGCTTACACCCCTATTATAACTTCTAGTATCGCTATTATTATACTTATACTTACTGAGGGGTGTTCAGCGTGCAGCGCGTGGCGCGCGCGCAAAGGGGAGGCCAGCGCAAACAAACAGAGAGCACGAGTTGGCAGGTGCATGTGAAGAGGCCAAGAGGCCAAGGTGGTGGGGGGTGGGGGGTGGGCAGCTAGCAGGATAGATAGGCGGGGGGAGGGAGCGGGCTGGCGCGCCTCTCTGCGCTTGTTCGCGGGGGCTCGTTCCCGCTCCGGAGTTTTGTTTTCAGTTTTATTTTTGAACTGGCAGCCTAGCTAGGTACTAACATCAGTATATCAGCTCCTGGGGAGCTAATTAATACTAATGCATGAGTACTAATATCAGTACTTACAGCCCAACTAGGGTAGGCACGCCGCCTGGATTGATGGGGATGTGGCTGGCGTTTAGGGGTAAGCCGTAAGCCGAAGTATCCAGATATATGTGTCTTGGACCTAGATGGGACATACGTATTTACCGTATTTGGCCGGAGGCCAAATATATAAGTATTTCACTGTATTTTGGAGGCCCCCTGTATTGACGGGTCGCCATGCAAATACGGAGCGCCGCCCGCAGGGCGCGTAGCGCGCTAGCGCGCGAGCGGCGAGCGGAGCGAGCGAGCGCGGGCGCGGGCGCGGCCGCGCGGGCGCGGGGGCGCGGGGCTGCGGCAGTGGCAGGTGGCGGCAGGCGGGTGGGCGGTGGGAGGTGGGGGGTGGGGTTGTGGGGTAGTTATGGGGGGGGGGCTCTCGGTTCTTCTTCTTAACAATATAATGTGTAAGAATCTGCGTCGAAATCAATATTGGCGTTACGCCACGACTCTAAATCCCATCCATTTGGCATCACCCTGGCACCTGGCACCCTCGGGATGGCCGAGGTTGTCCGATGTCCGAAGGCGGCGCGCAGCGGCGGCTCTTTTGCGATGGCGCAGCGTCGAGAGGTGGGAGTCCATCCTCCAACTTGGGGAGGCGGCTCTCTGGTGTGGTCTGTGGGGAAACTGCAGAGGGGGGGGGAAACTGCCGAGGGGGGGGTGAAATGCAGAAGGGGGGGGAAGGGAATGCAGAGGGGCCCAGTTCTGTTACCTGCATTTCTTGCCTTAAACGCGTGGACAATTACCGTAACAATAAAAATAAAACTCCAATCTTCGAATTCCGAGACGAAAATCGGCGAACCAGGACTTGAGCCCAGGGAGAATCCGAAGCTGCACGCCTTGCTCGACCACGGCGAACATAGAAGACGGTATATATGTCGCATCCGCGATCGACCTTTTTGTTTTAGAAGTTGTTTGCGTTTCTTTGTTCCCTCCTTGCAGGCTAGCCACGAGTCACCGTCGTAGTGTCCTACATTCGTCCATTCGCCCTTGTTGCCCTCGCCTCCTTTATCGCCTCCTTTGTCGCCTGCTTGCCCTCACCTGGCTTACCTCCTTGCGTGCTCCTCGCGTTTTAGGCTAAGTCGCGCGGTCAGGTATCGCCGGTGCAAGGAACCGCCCCCATGTGTGACCCTGATTCCCCCTCAGGTGTTGGCCGTTGGATTATATCGTGGCGCTATTTTACTTCGGTCTTCATCAAATCACTTAAGGGTTTTCGAAAGATTCCCTCCTTATTCCTGTGCGTAACTGTCGCCCCGTCGGATCGTCCGTCGCCCCGTCGCTCTCTTGTCGGCATTCTCTTCCTTGTTCGATCTGCCAGCGGGTTCCTGTGCGTTCCGTGATAGGGATACGTTAGTGTGGAGAGTGTTGATGTGAGTGTAGTGTCATCTCGTCGGTCCATCGGCCTCGAACCGTCTGTCGGCTGTCGTTCTTCGTTCGTCGCTCTCGTCCTCGTTCTCGTCCCCGTTCTCGTCCCTCGTTCTCAACACTACCTCAATACCAAACCTCTCCAATCCCTCAGCCCCAGCCTATCCATCCCGATCCGCCCAGCCATGTCCGCGCCGTCGTCGCGCTCGCCCTCGCCCAGGCCCGTCCTCCCGCCTTTCTCTGCTGAGGAGGTGGTCCAGCCCGTCATTGGCCACTCCCCAACTTCCGCCGCGCCTCTCGCCGCTTCCCTTCCGTTCCCTCCGTTCCCATCCGAGGCAGTGGTAACCTCGGATCCGTCAGGTGAAGAATCAAAGTCGACGCGTCCCGCGCCGGGCCCACCAAAGGGGCCCAAGGCCCCTCCTCCTGCGCGGAAACTTCCATGCGCACGCACGGAGTCCCCGCGGGGGAGCCCGAGGCACACGCATCTGGCAAAGTGTGATTGCCACTCATCATGCGCGGCGCGTATGCCTCTCCTTGGTCGAGCTTGACAAGCTCTGCGCACGCTGCGCACTTTGACCGAGCTCGCTTGAGCGCTACTTACGCGGCGCACAATGCGACGCCCCGCGCACACCCCCATCGCGCGCGCCCCTCGGGGGAAACCCTCGTCATGCAGTTGTCGCTGGATGGGCTGGGCCGCGGCTCGAGTTGGTCTCCCCCGTCGCCCCCTCCCCCCTCTCCACCGCCACCACCGTCGCCGTCGCCGTCGCCGTCACCGCCCCCCTCTCCGCCTCCGCCGCCTCGTGCACCTCCGCCACCGTCACCACTTCCGCCACCGTCACCACCACCCCCTGCGCTCCCCCCGTCGTCCCGGACGCCTCCGCCATCTCCGCCCCCTCGGTCTCCTCCTCCATCACCCACGCCACCGCGCGTGCCCGTAGGGGATCCCTCGCGTCCTCCTCCGCCGTCGCCTCCTCCAGCCTCGCCCCTCTCTTCACCTCCTCTTCTCGCCTCCTCTCCGCTCCCCGACGCCCCTCCTCCTTCGTTGCCAGCTCCATCGGCTCCCTCCGCGCTGTCGCCCTCTGCGCAGATGCAGTACCTGGTGACCATCGAGATCTCCGTCCAAGAGCAGGGTGAGGACGCGGCCATCGCGCGGGCACTGGCAGCGTGGCTGCAGGTCGACGCCGCGGCAGTCCGCGCCGAACGCACCGCATCGGGCGCGCGACTCAGGCTGACCGCCGAGGCGGCCGACAACGAGGAGCTCATCGACATGGTGAGTGCGCTCTCTCTAGAGACGACCAGTAGTCTCACGCGCGCACTCGCTGTCACTGTCACCCAGGTACACGGTGTCTCGTCGACGGTGCGACTTGCGGTCGATGGAGAGCTCCTCGCTGATCTGGCGCAACGTCTTGCGCTTCTCGAAGCGCGCCTCGATGACGCGCTCGCGGATCTCGCGGCCGTACGCGCGCCCGCTGCGGTGGACGGTGTCGAGGCGCGGCAGCGCGCTCTCGACGAGCGCGTCCCACTGCACGCCGCGGCCGCTGCCGCGGCCGCCGCTCGGGAGCGAGGGGGCGGACGCCTCGGCGAGCGCCAATGATTGCAAGCAATCACACGTGCTGCGCAAACGAAACGTCTCGTATATGGCTACTTTACGTTAATGTGGGCCTTAGGGAAAAAAGTTTCTATGCGCACGCACGGCGCCCTCGCGAGGGGGAAGTCGATGCGCATACGCACGGCGTGCTCAATGATTGCAAGTAATCACATGTGCTGCGTAAACGAAACATCTCGTATACGGCGACTTTATGTTAAAAAAAGTTTCTATGCACATCTCGTATACGGCGATTAGCTTTGTTTTGTACCACTGTTGTTCATAACTAAAAAGAAAACAGATTGTGGTCCTCTTTTGACGGAACGCGACTTTGTTAGTTATCCTGGTGCACTCGCCTAGGTGGATCGAGGATTCATCCGCTTCCCCACATATGCGGCACGTGTTGTCTCTGTCCGGAAAGCGGTTATATGTGCCCACTCGCCTATGTGTGATATGTTTGAAATGAAGGTGCATGTCTCGCGCCGTTATCATTGGCGAGGTGTATAGCTTCGCGAGGTGCGCCCATGTGTATCGCCTGAAGTTTGAAGTTTTTCCTCCCATTTGGTCGGCCCCATGAGGTGTTTGCGCTTACATTTTTTCCGCTGGAGGGCCTCGGTTATATGTTCTACTCCGGTGCCGTCCAGCGGCGTCTTGCCGTCTAGTGTGTATTCGTCCGCTAGCGGGTATTCTAGTCTCCTGTTGGTTTTGTACCCTTCCCCCGATTGCGCCGGTGGGGATGAGTCTAAGTTCGTGGGTGCGGCGGGTAATCTTTTTCCGATTATGGGTGTGCCTAGGTATGAGAGCTCCGCCTCATACCACCTTCCCTTGATGTTCACGTAGTATTCCCCTTCTACCGTTATTCGCAGTTCGGGCGTCGGTTCCTCCGGATCGCGTTGGTTATGGGTCGCCTCGCGTCTCGATGATGCGCACTCCGTTTCGGCCGCGTTGTCTAGTTGTCTACCGCCGCCAGTGACGCCGTGGCGTGGCTGACTATTGTATCCCATGTTTCCAAGAATTTGTCTCTTGGGATATATTCTCCCTGAAAGTGTATATACGTGTCGTTGTTCCTGAGGTATTGCGCGCATTCTACGCTGCTATAGATAGGGCGCGCTCGCTGCGTGGTCTTTGAATACGTTATGTATGGTATTGCATTCGAGCTTGTTCCATAGCTTTGCCCATGTGGGGTTTATTTTAGGTCCCGGGTGCGTTGGGCTACCCCACATGGGTTGTGAGAGTGCTCCTTCTCTACTTACTTTTAGTGATGTGAGTTTTAGCTCGCGGATGTTGCTTAACGCCTGCTTCCAGAACGCGGGAAGTTTACTTGTGCCCACTATTCCATCGGTGAGTTTGTTCGTGGGGATTGTCGAGAGGACCGCTGCCCTTCCTTGGTTTGTGCGGCAGAACCACGCGTCGAGCACTTGTTTCCATTGTGCTTGGCGTGCGTCTAGGTAGTTCAGGATCCATTTGGCCTGTAGTGCTGTGACGTGGTTGCCCCAGTCTAGCAGTCCCAGCCCTAGATGTGGCCCTTTCTCCGAAGTGTTTTTAATTGGGATGGAGACGGAGGGCCATATGTCACATTGACTTCTTGACATTGTAAATTGTCGATGCCATCTTGACCTTTGCGCCCGTTCCGAGATCATCAAATGTGGTTTATGACCATGACCTCCGGCTGAGGCTCGTTAGGTGAGAGAAGAAGCGGGGCATCCCCACGCAGCATAGCCAATAATAGCCTATGGCCTATGGCCTATGGCATTCCGCTGCCCACAGGCAGTGGATATTTTCGGCCTCCATTCGCTTTGAGCTCCTCCTAGCATGGGTCTAGATTCTCTGCTGCTAGGCGCCCGCGCGGACTTGATTGAGCCCTAGTTTCCGGAAGTCTATTTCAAGCTGTATAGCTGTATGATGAGTATGAGTATCTGAGTATGAACATAAGCGACATAAGATTAAGATTAGTGGCTATGGCTATGGGGGAGAGAAAGAGTCGCGAGCGGGGGAACATGACAAGTTGCATCTGCAAAGCAGCGAGCGCTGCATGAGTATTAAAAGTTTTTCTGAACGGGTACAAACTTATGTACTACTTATGATGGTTGTGGACATTCATGCGTTGAGGTGGGCTCTCCACCACCAGCTCCAACTCAAAGGCAGTGATCTAGCTCCAATGATGCTCCGACCATGGAAAAGAGAGCCAGTGGATGCAAAACCAATATGTGGCTCCCTCTCAGGTGCTACCACCGCCGTCGCTCGCGTCAGCGATGCCCTTGAAGGCCTGCACAATGCCGGCGAGCGTGTGGTTTGCCGTGACTTGCCTGCGCCACGTCGGCGCCTTGCAGAGCGGGCACATCATCTGCTGCATCGCCCGGAAGCAGCCGGTGATACAGACGAGGCAAAAGTTGTGCCCACACGGCAGAAACATCGGCTCGTCGTACAGATCCATGCAGACGGTACACCGCAGCTCCTCCGCGAGCCGGTCAATGTGCTTCGGCGCGAGGCGCTGTGTCGTAGCCTCCGCCGGCGAGCCCCTTGTAGGCGATGACTTGGCCTTTTGGGCCGACGGCGACTCGCAGCAGTCGTCGAGGTGCGAGTTCATCTCACGCATCTGAACCTCGCGCCTGCACACAGGGCATGACACCATCTCGTCGTCCCCAATCTGGCAGCCGCCCTCGCCGGCGCCAGAGTCACTAGAGTGCTGCGACATTTGACTTGGACCTGATAGATCCTCGGAGCCGGCGTCCTCAGCTGGGCCAGGGCAGGTGTCCAGATGGGAGTACGCATCGCCCAGCCGGATCTGCTTGCCGCACGAGGGGCAGCTGACCATCTCGGCCGCCTCGGAGTCGTCGGCCACCAACGATGAAGATGGCCCTGCGTCCCCCGCACCTGGCAAGTCTCGCGAGCTGGACGGACCAGCCTCGCTCGCGCACCCCCTCTGCAGCGCCGCAAACGGCGGCGCGTACCCGTTGCCCCCATTCATCGCAGGGCATCCCTCGAGGTGCGTGCCGATGAGCGCGCGGTGGACGTGCTCGTCGCAGCACGGGCAGCGCACGAGTCGGGAGCCGCTCTCGGCCGCTCTGGCAGAGGAGGAGGAGGAGGAGCACGAGATCGCTGGCGGGCCAGGCTTGGCAGCCGGCCGAGAGCGCGGTGGCGCAGTAGGGACGTTGGCACGACGGAAGAGGACGTCAAAGGCAGTGGTGGCTGGCTGCAGGGGGTCCTCTTCACAGAGCCGCCGGCGTTTGCGTGTGCTGGGTGGTACGAGCGTCATAACGCACGTGTGTGTGCTTGGGGAGAGCGAGGGGAAAGGGGGAAGAGTGGGGGTGGGGGAAGGGAGAGGGGGAAATGAAATTGGTCTGGCGGACCGTGAAGGAGGGGACCGGTTCGCTGCCTCCCACCCGCCTTAGTTCGTGTCCCTCTCTTTCTCGTCCGACGCTCTCCCGCGCGAGGAGGGGAAGCTCTCTCTCTACCCGACGGCCGCGCGCGCCAAAGCGTGTCGCTTCTACTTCTCTATTCCTACCATCTACTACTACTACTCTACTCCCTAATTGCTAATAGTACAAGAGTACAATAATGCTCGCCTTGAGACTCGAGATGTCAAACGGATTAGTGCCAACCTGAGGTCCCTTAGGGTCCGCTGGGTTGCGGAACGGAGGCTTAGCCAGAGTGCACTCATGGCGCTGGCGCACATGCGCTGAAATGCTGAAACGCCAGCGTTGAGCGTTGAGCGTTGAGGCCCGGCCAAAAGTATCGGTCTCGAAGAAGGCGCGCCATGCGGTTATCGCCTAGATGACACAGATGATCGTGAAAGGCCTCGAGGTACGTGCGGCGAATTGAGCGTGGCACGTATAGACACAGTTTCTCCTCGCCTTCCTTCGTAGGAACTCTCCTGCTGTGTAGAGGAGGCGAGACATCGCGCTGCTTCCGCTACGTACGTCGTACGTCCTTCGCCGTGACGCGTGACGTGGGCGGCGCCAAGCGATACGAAACACCGCCTCGAGCTCCGTCGAGGTTTTGCTGTCGAGCCACTCGCCTTGGTGATTGAACTTGCCCCACGCGATACCGGCGCGCGAGTCGGCTCGCAAGTCGCAAGGGGTTCGGCTAGTAGGTGTAGGTAGTAGGGCAGCCACGTCCCTTCCTTCGCCGGCGCCGACGCACCGACCTCGCCGACGACACAATGCAACGACGTCGATCCCTGGCCCGATTCCTGTTCCGATGTGACCTTGGAGAGTGACCACGACCCCCTTGATGCACGTGTCGAGGAACGGCCGCCTCCCAAAACGAGTTTCTACGCCCATGTCCATTGCCATTGCCATTGAACCGGACTCCAAACAGAGCAAATACGGCCTATATTTGGCTTGTCTAGAAACACGAAACACGGGAACCTCACAAACCCGGCATGCTGCTAACTAAGGAGTGCGTTTGAATTTGTGAGAAACACGAGCTGTTTTTGGGCTCGGTACAAAAATGGCAACCCCGTGTTTACCATGTACCATGTAGGGCGTAGGGCGCTCTGGGCCACTAATTTCTAGTTTCACGAGTCACGAGTGCCCTTGTGCCCCCCCCCCCCCCGAGTTGTCTTTACCCGAAAGGGCGGGTCTCCCCTTCCCCCCAGCGTGGATTCGAGGAGAGAGAGGATGCGCTGGGGTACGCAGGGTCGGTGCGTGCACTGGCACTGGAGGGAGGAGGGAGGACAAATATCAAATATCAAATATCGAGATCGAGGGGAGGGGGCAGTGCGCAGTGCCCCCTCGTCCCTCGTCCCTCGTTTGGCTCCGGCCAGAATTTCGATTGAGACCCACCCAAATTTCGTTTGGAAATTTCGATGATCTCTACTCACGTTTCGAGCCTTGTCCACCCAAATTTCGATTAAAATTTTCCGCACAAGTCACAAGTATACATACACTCGCCGCTATCGGCTATACGGCTATACGGCTATATGCTATATGGGCGGCTGGCGCGGCCGGCCACCGCGCCGTCTACCGTCTTATAGAGACGGAGAGAGGAGAGAGAGGATAGTAGGACAAGCATACAGGCATGTAGAATCCGTTGATCACCGTCAAGTGCATTGCCGCTTTTCCCTGCAGAAATGTGACCTGTGCAGAGGCAGAGGGCAGAGGGGGATTGAGGTGTGCTATGCGGGCCCCTCCTGCCACGGCTGCGTCGATCCCTGTCTTCCCTTGTCACCCCATCCTCTTGCTCTTGCATGCCTCTGTCCCTCTCCAGGCTCGTCCTCGTCTTCACTTTCCTCGCCTCCTCTCCTCTCTCCTCTCCTTCCTGTCTTCCTGTCTCATTCTCATCCTCGCTGACGACGATGCACTCCTCGCTGCTGGACTGGGACACTGGGACTCATCGTCCTCCTCGAACTGCGTGTCCAACTCCACTACTTGCGATGCCCGACGGGAGGAAGAGGGCTGAGAGCTGCACTCCTCCGCGCCCTCGCCCTGCCCTTGCAAGGAGTGGCGCCTGGGTCTCTTCCACGATGAACGGCCGGCCAGCCGCTGCGGGGTAGGGGTAGGTGCCATGCGCCCGTGCGACAAAATTTCGAGGCTTCCGCACCCAAATTTCGGTCAAATTTCTTTTCTAGTAGGAACGCCTAGATCGATCTACTAGATCCACCCAAATTTCAAAAAACAAAAAAAAATTCTCGAACGTCTGCTGGCCGAAGCCAATCCCTCGTCGCCCCGGTATCACTCCAACACCTGGCTCGTCAGGGATGGCGGGATTTCGGGACTCAAACGTTGTGTCCAATTAGCTAGTGGGGTTGGCTAGGATGTAACATTCATTTACACATCTACAACAGTTAACCTGGCATAGATCCTAGATCCAAGATACAACACACGCGGCTCTCTACTCTCTACAAGACAACTCGGGGGTCGCCTGTAAGCTGTAGATCAGCAACCCGTCCTCTCCTCGGCTTCACCGCGCGCTCCGACTCGGCTCTCTCTCCCTCTCTCTCTCTCTCCTCTCTCTCTCCTCTCTCTCTTCTCTCTCTCTCTTCTCTCTCTCTCTCTCTCTCTCTCTCTCTCTCCTTCCGCTCATTCTTTATCCCTTCCCCCCCCCCTTCCACGGCGTCTGTATCTCTCCTACCACATCGCACCGGTCGGCCAGCCTCTCTCCCTCTCCTCTTCTCATCTCCTCGCCCGTCATCCTCTCTCTCCCTCTCTAGCCCTCGCGCTGCTTGCCATCGCGCCCTTCTTCTGCGCCCTTTCCCCCCACCCTTCTTCCCCCCCTCCCTCCCTCTTCTGCTCACTCCTCGCTCTCCCCTGCTCTCCCTCTCCCCCTTCCCCTCGCTTTCTTCCTCCCTCCCTCCCTTTCCCTCCAACCCGCTCCCCCCCCCCCCCCCCTATCTCCGTCTCTCCCACCCGCTCTTTCCCTCCCTCCCTCCCTTCCCTCACTCTCTCCCTCTGTCCCCCCTCCCACCCACCTACCAACCCACCCACCCGCTCCCTCCGTCCCTCCCTCGTGTCCCCCCCTGTCCTTTCTCCACCCGCTCCTCCCCTCTCTTGCCGTCTGTCCTCCCAGCAACAATGCGCCCCCCTCCCACTCAGCCAGGCCTCTCAGCTCTGCGCGGGTCAGTATGCGGCCTCGCGTCTCCGTTAGCGGCGGCTGCACTCATCGCTGCATCCTCACCACTCGCGCCTGCCGCTGCTGTGCTCCCGCCCAGCCTGAATGCAGCTGCTTGGAGCAGTGAGTGGCCAGTCGAGACACTCCGAGAGAGGATTCATGCTGGGATGGTGAACAAGGTGAGAGAGCAAGTGCAAGAGAAAGGGCGAAACTTTGGCAGGCCTAGCGCTGAGAGCGTCGTTCTTCACTACGCCCTATCGAAGGCGATGTGGTCATCCGATACGGGAAGGAGGGTGGAGATTGTGGATGGCACAGGCATAGGTTCGTCCGTTGGCATCATCGTGCACTCCTCTGCGCCACTGCCCCCGCTCTAACATCTCCCACACGCGTCTCTTCGGCTGTGCATAGGTTGGCATCCACGAGGCGGAGATGGCTATCGACACGGTTGACATATATGGCAGAACGCATAGGACGTGCATCTTTCCTGGCGTTGTGCCGACGATCATGGGCGAGGCGAGGGCTGAGAAGGGGATTGAGGTCTCCGTCATTCCAGCCGGGAAGCCTTCACTGGTCCTCCCGCTGTGCTTCGCAGTGTGCGAGACGTTACTGGTGCTCGCAGCCGCTGCGGCGTGGGGTATGCTCCCCATGATCATATTTGGCGCGTACATGGTATTCAGTGGCGCCGCCACTGGCGCTGGCATGATCTACGATTCACTCGCTGACGCCGGTGCGCAATTTGCACGGCAGAGGCGCGCCGCTAGCTCAAAGGAAGTGCGGTGCGACAGCACGAGGGGCTCTTCGGAGGAGGAAGTCAACAACCTCGCCTTCCGGAGCAAGCTTGAGGTGCAATGTGCGGAGGAGGTCAACAGCGATGGGCCTGCATGCCGTCGAGCATGCGGCTCAGTATCTTCCTCCCCGGATGGCAATAGGCGGGGAAGCGGGAGTCGTCGCGACCGACACGAAGGAGTTGAAGCCAAGGACGAACGAAGCATGCGGGGGGGCGGAGGCAGTCGGTAGTCAGACTTGTGGTGGGACAGTGCTCGCCCCCCTCCCCCCCCCTTTTGGTCACAACCATTTCCTCCGTCGGTTGCTGTGCTTCTGTGATAACCGCGAGAGAGACGGGCATGCCGTGGGGAGCAGGGCTCTGCGTCAAGCTCTCCTTCTTGAGTTGGATCGTCAGCTTTGCGCGCAAATCTGTACGTCCAAACTGGCGGCGAACGCACCGTCAGCCATACACATGCCATTGATTCCCTGCGCACAGCAAGAGTTTGAGTGTGATTTCCACGCCGCTGCACGCCGATTTCCACTGCTTTGGGGAGGCAGTTCATCCATTCCTCGGCAAATACGGGCGTCACTTCAGCGACCACGCGAGGCGAGACGACATGTCCCCCCCCGTCTTCCTCCCACATCCCTCATGTTGCGTCAAGGCGTTGCTGCTCACGCGGCGTCTCCAACACCATACCATCACTGCGCCCGCGTTAGCCAATCATTTAATGTGCATTCATGTCCCGGCTGTGGTGAAATGATTAACTGTTTACTGTCGGAGCATGCCAATGGATGCTTCAAACGACATATTTCGTCCCTGCTCGCCAACGCCTTGACGGGTGCCCATGAGGTGCTGGGGGAGCCCTCAGGGACATCCGACCCCACATTCCCACTTATTTGCAACACAATAGGTCGAGATTGTAGTATGGAATTATGGAGAAAATAGGCCTAGGGGCGAAGCAGCCATTTGGATGCTTCAGTTTACCAAATAATCCACGTGTGCACGTTAGAAAGAGGTATGGGTATGGGGCGGCGGAGGGGCGAGGGGAGGGCGGCGCGACGCAACGGAGTGGGACGACTGTGGGAGGGAGGGAGAAAGGGGGGGGGGGGGGGATCGGAAAAAATTTGGTCATCTCTTTCTTTGCGGAAAGCGTCGCTTATATCGTTGAACATGTCTTCCTCTCTTCTCTCACCTCAAAAAACGAAACTTCGAAGCATCCATTCGCATGCTGCGCTCCCGGCAGTAAAGAGTGAAGAGCTGAAGTCCAGACTACAAGTAGGTGTGAAAAAGTAGTCGAGCGCCTCAAGACGAGAAGGTTGGGGGAGGAATGGGGACGGACCATCAGAGAGAAAGAGGAGAGACTGTTTGGGTGGGACGGAAAGGGAGACGGGTTGGGGGGGGGGGGGCAGAGAGAGAGAGGGAGAGAAGAGAGGGGGGGGGCAGAAAGAGAGAGAGGGAGAGAAGAGAGAGAAGAGAGAAGGGAGAGGGGAGAGAAGAGAGGGGGGGGGCACAGAGAGAGAGAGGGAGAGAAGAGAGGGGGGGGGCAGAAAGAGAGAGAGGGAGAGAAGAGAGAGAAGAGAGAAGGGAGAGGGGAGAGAAGAGAGGGGGGGGGGGCACAGAGAGAGAGAGGGAGAGAAGAGAGAGAAGAGAGAAGAGAGAAACGGCCAGCGGCGGGGCGCTCGGCTTCTGATCGGGCCGAGGGTGAGAGCTATTTTGGGATATTTGCAGGCGCGAGTTGCCGAAACTCTTCCGCTCTCTCTCTCGTGCTCGCCCGTCCTATAAATAGAGGAGTCCCTGTCACTTGGGGCGAGTCCATCAACTATTTATAGAGAGTGCGAGCACAGTGATGGAGAGAGTCGCCTCCCCTCTCCTTTGGGCGTCTCAAGAGTCTCTTCTCTCTCTCTCTCTCTCTCTCTCTCTCCCCCTCTCTCTCTTCTTCTTCTTTCTCCCTTGCTCTCTCTCTCTCTCTCTCTCTCTCTCTCTCTCTCTCTCTCTCTCTCTCTCTCTCTCTCTCTCTCTCTCTCTCTCTCTCTCTCTCTCTCTCTCTCTCTCTCTCTCTCTCTTCTCTCATCTCTCTCTCTCTCTATGAGTTCTCGCCACCGGTGGACGATCCAAGACGACACCCTCTCTCTCCCCCGAGTTCTAGTCCATCCAACACTCCATCATTCTTGTAATTCGCCCTCCCCCTCTCTCCCGGTCATTCTTCCCCGCCCATTGTCTCGCCGGAGAAGAGCTCGAGGCACCTTCTTTCCAAGCGACGCGGGCGCGGCTTTCTTCTCTCTCTATTCTCTCTCTGTTCCTCTCTGCTCTCTACTCACTCTCTCTCTCTCAAAGACATATACTCTCTCTCTCTCTTACTCTCTCTCTCTTACTCTCTCTCTCGTCTCCCTCTCTCTCTCTCTCTCTCTCTCTCTCTCTCCCTCTCTCTCTCTCTCTCCTCTCCTCCCCCGCCCTTCTTCTGCCCCGCCGTCTCCTTTCTCGCTGACCGCAAAGCCGAGACGGCGCGATGGCGGACGACCCGACCGAGCTGGTCGACAAAGTGAGAGCGAGAGAGCGAGCGAGAGGGAGGGAGGAAGGAGGGAGAGAAGAGAAGGGAGGGAGGGAGGGAAGGGACGGAGGGAAGGGAAGGGAAGGGAGCCAGAGAGCGGAAGGGAAGGGAAGGGAAAAGGCTGAGCGGGTGGGGAAGGGGGAGGGGGGGAGAGGGGGAAGGGGGGGGGGGGAGTTCTTCGCATGCTCAGAGCCGGCCAGCAGCGCGTCGGCTGTGAGCCGCGAAAAGGGCACTCCTGGCCCTCCCACCCACCCCACATGCACACAGCTCTGTGGCTGCACAGGAACCCCCCCTACTACCCCTACTCCTCTCCCCCCACGCCACTGCCTCCCTGCCTGCCGTGCTCGCGCTGGCGCTGCACAAGTCGCTCGATCCTTCTCACTGCGACCTTCGCCCTGAAGTTTAGGTCCCCTCCCCTTCCCCCTCCCTTCCGCCTGTAGCACGTGCTGCGCAAGTACGAAATCATCCAGAAGCTTGGCAAGGGCGCATACGCAGTGGTCTTCAAGGTGTGTCTCGCTGGGGTGGGAGATGGGAGGGGGGGGGGAGGTGGACGCACACAAATGCTGGCTCGAGGGGATGGGAATGAGATGGACGAGTTGCCGAGGGACGAGATGGCATAGATGGAAGCCTCTGCGCAGCCAACACCTGGAAGACAGAGACCAGGACAGGACACGCACAACGCAGGGGCAGACGCACTCTATCGGCGCCCCCGCCTAGCGCCAAGTGCGCCCGCCGTCAGCCGCTTTTGGAGTGTCTCACACTTAATGCCGACTTGTGGCAGGCGGTTGATAAGAAGACAAAGCATGTCGTCGCGCTGAAGAAGATCTTTGACGCCTTCCAGGTGTGCGGCGTGAATCGTCTTCATTCAACACACTTCGGAACCAGGCGACGCTGCCTTGCCATCTAGTTCATTCCGGCCGATTCTGCGCGCCAGCTCCTTCTCATTCGGCCGTTGCGCGCGCGCCCCCGTTGCAGAATGCCACTGACGCTCAGCGCACTTTCCGCGAGATCATGTACCTCCAAGCCCTTGCCGCGCGTGGCGACCAAAACATCATCCGGTTACAAAAGGTGGTCAAAGCAGAGAACGACAAAGATATCTACCTCGTGTTCGACTACATGGACACTGACCTGCACGCTGTGATCCGCGCCAACATCCTTGAGCCCGTGCACAAGCAGTTCATCCTGTACCAAGTGCTCAAGGCTCTCAAGATTTGCCACGAGGCGGACCTGGTGCACAGGGATCTCAAACCGTCCAACCTGTTGCTCAACGAGGAGTGCTTGTGCAAGGTTGCCGATTTCGGCCTTGCACGCTCGCTCCGTGCGCTCAAACAGGGCGAAGAGGCGGCGTCCGTGCTGACCGACTACGTTGCTACGCGATGGTATGCCCGCTCGGCCGCGCCTGCTGCGGATAAGGCGCCTCGCATAGTAGGCGTTACTCACGCTTGCCCGTGCTTTGCTTGCAGGTATCGCGCTCCCGAGATCATGCTGGGATCCACCTCCTACACCAAGGCAGTGGATATGTGCGTGTGCTGCTGCGCGCGCGCGTCCTCCGAATCAATTTCCAGCCACGCACGCCATTGAGGGGCCCCAAGGCGTGGTCCCCTGGCTCTCACTCGCCCACCCTTTGCGGACCGCAGGTGGGCTGTGGGTTGCATACTTGCAGAAATGTTCGTCGGTAAGCCCCTCCTCCCGGGCTCATCCACCATGAACCAGCTAGAGAAGGTTCTCGAGGTGACCGGGGTGCCAACTAAGGAAGAGATCGCCTCGATCAAGTCTAAGTACGCACAGACAATGATCGACAGCGTCGTGCAGCGGCCGAAGAAGGAGATGTCAAAGATCATGAGGGGTGCGCCTCCTGAGGCGATTGATCTAGTGGAAAACCTGATGCACTTCGATCCGTCTCGGCGACTGACCGTACATGAGGCCTTGAGACACCCCTACATGGAGTCTTTCTATCAAGGTAACGAGGCCGGATTTGATGGTGAGCTCGTCATCCCGATTGACGATGGCGCAAAATTTTCCGTCGATGACTACCGCGACAAGCTTTACGACGAGGTCTGCGCCGCACGCAAAGCACCCTCGCTGTACGACAAGTACATTCGCAAGCGGTGAGCGGCGCTTCGACGGATTGCACCGCCTAAGGCAGCCTCGGCTGAGCTCACGGCATGCTGTTCACGTGCTACGCTGCGCAACGGTGATTGGGACGTCAGCAGCTCTGGCAGGCGATGACTTCGCTGTACACACGAGCCTCGCGCTCTTGGCTACGCAACCCGGCCGTATTTGTTCTTTAGCGACTGATCCATGTGCAAGGATGATGACCCATTCATGCCATTTTTTTGCAATAGCCTGTGCGATGACGTGGGATTTGAGGGTACGCTCAGCAAACCGCGCACTTCGGTGCGCAGACTTATGCGCACACTCAAGTGTGCGTTGTGGTGCGAAGCATGCAGAGACCTTCGACGAAGTGTTGTTGCGCTTGCGCAAACTTATGCGCACACTCAAGTGTGCGTTGTGATGCGAAGCATGAAGAGACCTTGGACAAAGTGTTGTTGCGCCTACCTCGCTTAAAAGCAGCTCACGGTCACTCTAGTGAAAGCGGAGCGGCGGCGGCAATGGTGATGCAAGTTGCACGGCGGGCGGATCGCTGCTCAAGTGCGGCTACACCATGTAGCTTTTGAGGTGTGGCATGAGGCGTTGCATCACAGGAGTAGGCACCGGATCTTCTCGCTCTCATACGCAACGAGAAGAGCCCTAAGGAACTCAAGTCTGTGGTGACATGTGCGGCTTGCGCATCAAGCGATATGTTTGGCGCCATGCCACCGGCACCCATTTGTCATGCCGCTGTGGACCACAACTGCATCTTTGCACTGAGGCTCCTTCCCTGATTTACTCCATGCAGCCCCATTGCAACATATTATCAACGCGAGCAAATTAAGAGGAGTGGCGCATACCCACCGCTAGTTTCAGCTCTCCGGGCGAGCCGTGGCAACACCCAATCCAAGTGAAGGTCACAAGCAGTCTCCTGCGTCCCAAGTCTCCTGCGTCTTGCCCCTCCCCTGCCTGCGGATGAGATTGCTATGGATCTAATTGCTGTGCGTGTATTCACAATGTGATAGGGGCATCTTTCCTTGCCAGATGCGGAAGCCGCTCGCGAGGGTCGTGCGTTTGTTAAGTCTAGCGTGGCGGGTGATGCATAGCAGTATGCTCTGGATGATCTTGAAGGTCTTCTTGCGGAGCGTCTCGTTGCATGTGCACGTGTGAGACATAAGACATATTGTTGTTGCTGGGGTGTCCGCAGGTCTCTATGCGTTACGTGCTGAGGATATGTAAGTGTCGAAAGCGTTGATGTGAGTGTGGTGTCGTGTTGTCGGTCTGTCAGAGTTTACATTTTTTCGTCTGTCGTTCGTCGCTCTCGTTCCCATTCTCAATACTCAATCTGTACCAAACTGCCCCCTGAGCTGCCCCTCGGGGAGCCCTTGGACCTGGGAGGCGACGGACTGCACGCGAAGGGGATAAAAACATCTGAAGATTCTGGGCTACACACCTACTATCCCAAGGTACACCTTGTTCTACGCCGACAACGCCCTTATCTTCCCTCCCTCCTCCCCTGACCCCTTTATTCCTTCAAATTCCTTTTTCGTCGGTTTCGGTTTCCGGGGGTCCGGCCCCCTAGCGTACACTACCAAGGACCAAGGCGAGCGTACGGGGCAATTCTTGGACAGCCTGCCGAGGCCGCCACCCACCGGGCGAATATTAGCTCTGCCTCCGGTGGCGTCTACGCACTTCGCCGCTGCCGTCCGCGTCCTTTGCTACGTGCGTGACTCCTCAACTAAGTTTATACTTAGCTCGCCCATGGGGGGGCACGAGCCCCCCCCTCTCTCCACTCTTCCCCTGCCATGGGGGAGGAACCACCCATCCTCCTGGCACGCCTGATGGCTTGCCAGGAGGCCACTGCCCTGCTGACCCTCTCTCCCACTGACAGGCTCGCCTGATTCGCCCATCCTGGCCCGGCGTGGCCAGCCCATTGCTCCAACCCCTCCTCCCCCCCTGTTCGACAGGCAGACAGGTGCAGCGTGGGGGCCCCTGAGGCTCAGGAGCGCCAGCGAGGGAGAGGCAGGGGAGGCCAGGGCCCAGCCCCAGCCTCCTCTGCCCCCTGAGCTGGCCTCCATGAGCCTCCAGGGTCGCCAATGGGCAGCTGCAAGCCTGCCGCAGGCGCGCCATCGCGCGTGCCGCAGGAGAGGGGAGAGAGAGCGCGGAGAAGGGACGGGAGGTGAGTCTGGTGGCGGTGGCGGTGGTGAGTCTGGTGGCGGTGGCGGTGGTTCGGGTTGCGGGTGGGAAGGAGCTGATGGTGGTGGCGCCCGAGCCACGTAGAGCCTGCTGGGACGCAGGCTGCCGTGGCCGCCAGGCGAGCCAAACTCAAGGGAGGCCCTGGGCGCGCGTGTGCGCCTCGTGCCCTCTTCCACCTCGAAAGGGGTGGCCGCCCCCCGCGACTTGCGCCGTGGCCGCGCGTCTGCAGCGTTGACGTTGTCTCGCTCGGTCTGCGACGCTACCTCCCGGGTGGCAGGGGGTCGTCTCGAGCCGTCTGGGTGCTCCTGTCTGAGGAGTCCCCTTGGGGTCGTCGTTCCCTCTCGCCCCGCATTTGGCTGGTGGGCCTCTCCAGGCACCATTGGCCGGCGCGGCTCTGCCACCCCCTCCTGCGCAGCGCTCACGCTCCTACCAAGTCTCCCCCCGCTCGCACCCCCTTCCGTGCCCCCGCCCACCTTAAAGAGTTGAAGAGTTGAAGAGTTGAAGAGTTAAAGAGTTAAAGAGTTAAAGAGTTAAAGAGTTAAAGAGTTAAAGAGTTAAAGAGTTAGAGTTAAAGAGTTAAAGAGTTAAAGAGTTAAAGAGTTGAAGAGTTGAAGAGTTAAAAGCCTCGTCGCAGCTCTCGCCGTCGGCTGCCGTCGGCGTCTCAGGCGTTCCAAAAGAAAATGGGGCTCTCGAGAGGGGGGGGGGAGAGAGAGAGAGAGAGAGAGAGAGAGAGAGAAGAGAGAGAGAGAAGAGAGAGAGAGAGAGAAGAGAGAGAGAGAGAATGAGACAGAGAGACAGAGAGAGAGAGAGAGAGAGAGAGAGAGAGAGAGAAGAGAGAGAGAGAGAGAGAAGAGAGAGAGAATGAGACGGAGAGAGAGAGAGAGAGAGAGAGAGAGAGAGAGAGAGAGAGAGAGAGGGAGGGAGAGAGAGAGAGAGAGAGAGAGAGAGAGGAGAGAGAGAGAGCCCACGGCGAGAGGAAGAGAGAGAAGAGACTGGAGGGGGCGCAACGAGTTCGAGAGCGGCCGAGACCGTTAGAAACATACGAGATATAGAAGAATTCTCAGCTCGGAAGAGAAGATGTTGACGACTGCACCCCCTGGCGGAAGGTTAACTCTCTCTCTCTCTCTCTCTCTCCCTCTCTCTCCCTCCCTCTCTCTCTCTTCTCTCTTCTCTCTCCTCTCTCCTCTCTCCTCTCCCCTCTCTCCTCTCTCCTCTCTCTCTCTCTTCTCTCTTCTCTCTCTCCCCCCACCGGCCCCCAGTCCCCCCCCCCCCCCCCCCCGCCGCCCCCTTCCACCACCACACGCGCGCCCCGCACTCGTCCTCGAGAACGATTGAGAGAGAGAGAGAGAGAGAGAGAGAGAGAGTTCCAGCCCGCCAGCCCGCCAGCCTGCCCGCTCCAGGGGTACCCTCGTCCCGCCTGGATCGAGAGCGCCCGCCTATTTCCCCCGAGACCTCTGTCCCCAGGCTTCTCGCCCCTCTGAAAGCGCTAGCTGAGGCACCCTTGCCTCTGATGGACGAAGAGACTCCGCCGCTTGTGTTGCTCCCGCTCGAAGAGAGCGCAATCAACGGCACGGCGCCGGGAGCGGCGTGGACGGACGAGACACAGCTTCTGCTTGCGCTTAGCCTCATCGGATGCCTCCTCCTCCTCAAGGGCCTCATCTTCATTGCTGCCAGGCCCAAGCGTACACAACCGGTGCTCACCGCATCACGCTCCATCGGCAAGAATCTGGGCGATGCGAAAGAGGCGCAGTTCTCCCCTATTGACGAGGGGTTAATGGATGACTCGTACTCGCTAGGCAATCTTCTCTGGAAGACACTCCGCTGGCGGCGTACCCTGCCTGACGACGCACCAAGCGTCAGTCTCTTCAATGCGCTGCGCCTCAGTTCAGAGAAGAGGTCTAGGAGCAACATGCGATTCGTGCAGGTCTAGGGATGGGATTAGCTACCATTGTCGCAAACAAGTGCGCGGGCATGTGAGTCAAACTGCGTTGTGGTTAAAAGCGGCATTGAAATTGATGCCACAACGGACAACTTCTAACAAATACTGTTATCGTTACTATTCTACAAGCTACATGTTTGCCATACGCCATGGATAGCCATGATCACTTTCCAAAAGAATAATGATGAAAAATCGTCTTAAAATTCCCCGCTACGCATGCTGACGCTCAGATGCCCGTACGCCTTGAGCCTTGACGTGTGCTGGTGTGCTGGTGCCACCACAGATACATACAAAAAAACCTTTTAATATTCTCGCCTCTTACGTGGCATTGGGGTTCACTTCTGTAGCCACGCCCACTCCCCTTCCTCTCCCTCACTACCTGCCTTGCGACTTGCGGCAACTCCCCTCGTGCTCTACCTAGGGGTGATGGCGATTGAACGCTTTTCGCTTTTCGCTTTTCCATGTGTAGGCTGGTGGCGATTGAACGCTTTTCCATCTGTGGGTGAGCTGGCGATTGAACGCTTCTCGCCTAAGGCAGAGTGCCTGAGGGTGACCGACGGCCCCACCGGAGGGGAATTTGAGCCTAAGGAGGAGAGCACGAGGCGCCTCCTACATGTGCATGTGAACTAAGGATAAACTTAGTTCAACACGAGCTCAGGATGAGAATGCGAATGCACTCCTGCGGCCTTTCACACACTTTATGTTGTGGCCCTGAAGCAATGATCATTCAATGAGATTGTTGGTGGTTAAAAAGCCTCGCCATTTGCCATACGCTCATGCCCACGTCCACGTCGTTTCAGTTTAGTCTATCGTTCGAGGTACAATCAAGGCTGATTCAGATCGCTAGGTGCTAGGTACTATGAGGACAAACTTCTACGTTTAGAGCTGTCCACGCCACCATTCGGTGCCCCGGCGACGGCCGCCGTAGGCCCATCCGCCCTGGCGGTGCTGCCGAAGGTATCGCCGCCCATCCTTCCAGCCCCCTTGCCCTTAGAGCCACCGGGGCCTCTCACGTGAGCTATCGGTGGTGTCTCCGCGGTCGTAGACGGCGAATCGCCGTTCGGCGGTGTGATGTAAGGAGGGTGCCCTAAATCCTTAGAGCACCGGCAAAACCCACATGGTACAGCCGCTGTTAAGTCTGCCCCTGGTCGCTTCGAGCCATCGCGGCCTCGACACCGCGCACAAAGAGTGGGCAAGTTGCAGTCAGAAAAGGCGGAGGCCGGCTTCGTCGTGTTATTGTGCCAAAGCAGTTTGAACTCGTGTGGCAGGTGCTCAATCGTGGCGCCGCACTGAGGCGAGAGGATACATTGTACATATTGAGCGCGAGGTTAGAATGTGAACTCTTCACATTATTACTTGCAGCGAACAGGTGCGGGGCTAGGCTTGAGTGGGGGCTGCCAACGCACTTGATACGAGTAGACGTTCCACTCAGCCTGTTGCGAGAACCAACATTGCCCATACTCTGGATAGAGAGCGAGTATATCACGCCGATTTCTCGCAAACTGGGCACAGTTCCAAGCCGTATAAAGCCCCGTAAAAATCTTGTCGTTGCGAGCGCGTTGGTTGGAAGGGTGTTTGACCACCGAGTCGCCCTCTACGAAATGGAAAGTGAGCCGCGGCGAAAGGAGCGACATACGGCAGCCTGAGATTGCGTGAAGGGCCTGCACCGGCCCCCAGAGGAAGCAAAAGTAACGCGGGAAGGTAAGGGACAAGGAGGCGGCTGGTAGGTAGAGCTCGTCGCTTAAAAAGCTTGCCGAGACCAGCGTCGCGGCCGGGTTTTTTGCGCTCGGCGAAAACTCGGAGGGGCGCGCGCATGCTGATTCCACCACACCTGCATGAGATCGGTCGCGATCATCGAGACACCGATGAGAGTAAAGCCCAGGATCAGCTTTGGCACCCAATCTCGCGGGAAGGCCCAGCAGTCGTGCCCCGGATGTGAGAGGCCGGTGCCTCTTCTCGCGATGGCGTCCTGCACGTCGAAGGAGGCGTCGACGTGCTCAAATTCCTCCCGAATCGTCGATATCGGCACGTTGGGCATCACCTGGATAAGGCACGCGGAGCATGTCGACTGTGGAACAGGAAGCGATGGGCAGAAGCGTGAGCGCTCAGCAGTTGCTCTTGCGAACTTGCTTTGCACCTGCAGCTGCCTCGCAATCTTGATGTAGAAAGGGGGCTGCAGCCCGATGTCCATGTTCGAATAGATGAGGTACTTGCCCTTCCCATATTGGTACCCTGCATACAAAATCATATTCAGAAAAGGCAAGCGGACCGGATGGCGGAACTGAGGGAGAGTGGTGATGGCGGAGGCGTTGAGACGAGCAAAGGTGCACTTGACCTGTGCAGCGGAGACATATGGCCATCACAGAAGTAAGGCTGCGCCGTAGCGACAAGTTGCTTGGGAAGAGCTGGCGCTTGGGCACGAGCCGCCGGCAAGCGATGCATCGGAAAGAGTGCGCGTGTCGGACAAGCAATGCCGGCATGTCAGTGGTGGCCATGGGGCGAGAGGCCCCCCGAGCCCACTGACCGGCTCCTTGGCGACGTAGGCCTCGTCCTCCGGAAAGATGGCGCACACAAGATCCACTGCGATCTCTTGAGCGGTGGCCAGGGCCGCGGCATGTGAAATTGAAGCAAGAGTCACCTGAAAAGGCGCCGTGTGTACGGAGGCGTGCAGCAGGTGGATCGATGATGGGGGCACAGGAGGCTTGGGGGCAGCACTAGTGAAGTCGTGCACTCAACGCAATCGATCGTGGGAGCGCTCGCGTACCGTTTGCGAACGCATGCGCTCAGTGCTGTTGCCGGGGTCGAACGGATTCATCACGTGGGTAAAGGAGACTTGCTGGGACCTCAACGGCGGGGGGGCGGCCTGGGCCCACTGGGTGAACCAGTGGGGGGCTCGCGGAGGGCGGAGCGACGAGTCCTTGACGATTGGCATCTTGACGACTCGACGGCTGGGGAGCCGCGCCGTCCACGATTCACAGCATTTCGGAGGGCGCGCGGAGCGCGCCGCCTCCTTGAGGCGAGACTCGATGAACGAGCGACGCACATCGTCAGACCACGCTCCGTCCGGCGCTGTGGTTGGCGCGCGCGGGTGCTTTTTAGGCTTTGCCTTCATCGAGAGGGTGAAGGCGCGAGAGAGCTGCGCCTACGGAGGCGCAATAGCGCCAAGAGCGAGGTAGGTTGATGGGCGGGGCGCCGTGTAGGTGAGCACACGCCTCCTCCGCCCTTGATGGCCACTCACCGGTGGCACCTCCAAGAAGGCTGCCAAGTCATGTACATAGTCTTGACCGTTGATGAGTACATCGGTGTAGTTGATGACGCGATACTCATTTGGGTGGAGATCCTGGATCTGGGTGTGCATTTCGTCCAATTGTGAGAGGAAGAGCTCCACCTGCACAAGGTTGGCCGATAGTTGTTGGCGGGGATTCGGATCTGTGGCGATCTCATCGTTGAATGGGGGAGGGCGAGGAGCATGGCGCAATGCGCGAGCAGTTACGAAGGAGGAGCCTGGCGCAGAATTTGGCGACTGAGCTGCGAGCATAGGGAAAGATGGGATGAGGCGGTGTGCGCCCCCTTCGTGGTCGATTGGTCACCTGCTTGTGCAGTTTGAACGTCCGCCCGGCTCTCCGCCAAATCTTCGGCAACCCTCGATTATTCATGGACATGATGGCGTCAACTGGATCGCGCCACAAGACGATCACCTGGGTCGGGTCAAGCCGTTTGGGCAGTGTCGGTGCCCTCTGCGTAGGCAGCCATATCGAGATCGATCGTTGATGGCTCGGTATGAGGGCACGGAAAACAAGTGCCACGCCCCTCACTGCCGGTGACGACGTCGCACCTTGAGCCTCATTCCGGCGAGTTCGCAAAGGTACTGAAGGTCCGCGAGCTTGGGAAAATGAGTACCATCCTCGGTTTCGTTGCCCGAGCGCGAAAAGGGGTAGGAAAACATCTGGAGAGAACGGGACCAGCTAGTGGTGAGGACGCACATGAGGCGCGAGGCCATGGAGCCCTTCCATAGTAGACGTTGACCTCATCTTGCACGCGAGATCGCTCATTCAGGCTCCAGGACGCGGCTACACCACGTTGCACAGCGATAGGCGCGCCGCACCTGGCCTATTGGCTGGTACGAAATATTGTGTGCCTTGCCATCCAATAATCTGCCCTCCATTTGCTGTTGCAGCCCCGAGATCCACGAGCAGTGCTTCATCCCCGAATAGCGAAGGCACGTACGAGCGCAAAAGGCTGGGTGCTTGCCGTTGGCCTTGGCGGTTCCCACCCACTCGAAGAAGGCCTCGAGCGCGCCCCAAAATGTGGCTGGGCTGCGGTCGTCGGGCTTCCACCAGAGAGACTGCGATCCCGCAAGCGAAGCGGGTCAGCGCACACCTCGCCATCCACCACGGGCTAGGCTGTTGAGGCGTGTCAAGCGGGGCTGATGGTGCTACAGATCGTCGGTACATCGTGAGTGTAAGACGCCACCAGACAGAGGTAACTCAATGATGACACCATCCGGGGTGGACGTGGCCGAACAAGCAGCAAGAGGACGGGTGCGCAGAGCCAAGCCTGCACCTGAAACATTTGCTCTTGGACCAGCGTCATTGGCATGAGCTGCGTGAGTCTCATCATGAGCGCGGTTACCTATGCGCACGGCACACGGGTGATCCAGTGATGACAGGGCCTGAGCGGTGCTGACCGGGCGAACGCGCATGCGGCGCGCGGAAGTGCAGGTTATCCGGCCATTGCGAGCGCAGCTGACTCAGGGAGAGGTGAGTGGCGCCTCACAAAGTGGTGCCCCGTCCCCTCGGCGCCCGCCACAAAGATGAGGTTGGTCACGTTCGAGCCGGGCGGCATCGCGGGCCGCCCCTCGGAGGAGGTGCGCGCGTATGGCCTCCAAAACGTCCTGTCGAGCGGCGTCTCAATCTTGAGTCTCCGCTTCACAGCGGCAAGGAAATCATCCTGACTCTGTTCACCAAAGCCGTCCGCCATCCGGTCGCTCGCGCCCACCTCGCCGTCCCGGTCAGTCGACGCGGCGGAGGCTGCATCATGAACGAGGCGGAGAGCGTGGGCTCCTCCTTCCTCGACGGAAGAGAAGGTCTCCTCCTCTTCCCGGTTGGCTGGATCGAAGCGGCCACGCAGCGCTGACTCGTGGGTGATCTGCAACTGTATAACTGTAGAGATGAGCGATGTGAGGCAGAGGGAAAGGGTGGCGGCCGTCATCAGCTTGATTGGAGAGATGGACTCCATCGGGGAGGGAGGCCGAGGCGGGGGGGCGGGAAGGCGGGGGGGGGGGCGAAGGGAGGGGAGGGGAGGGAGGGAGGGAGGGAGGGTGAGGGCGGGGTTGAGAGGCCAAGGCCAGCCCAGCAGCCAAGCGTGAACGCGGAGAGGGAGGGGAGGGAGGAGGGAGGGAGGGAGGGAGGGGGGGGAGGGAGGGAGGGAGGGAGGGAGAGAGAGAGAGAGAGAGAGGGCTGGCTCTCTCCTCTCCGTCGGCGCCGCGCTGGGGGGGAGAGAGGAGGGGAGAGAGGGAGAGATGCGCAAGCGATTGACGACGGGCCCCTGAAGCAAAGATATAATAATCTCACGTGCTTACGAGAGAAAAAAGAAGACGTGGAGGGACGGCCGCGGAGGGCAGTCAGTCCCAGAAGGAGCTCTCGCTACAACTATGGTACAACAGACTCTTTTCATGTTTCGCTCTCCCTCTCTCTCGTCCAGCTGCTGCCCCCCCCCTCCCCCCCCCTCTACAACAAGACCCCCCCCCCTCTGTCCCCCCTCCTCTCTCTCTCCAATGCATAGAACTAGATAATCCCCCCCCCCCACTGGTTTCTCCCAGAGAGAGAGAGAGAGAGAGAGAGAGAGAGAGAGAGAGAGAGAGGGCGAGGGCGCGCGCCCGTCGTGGAGAGAGAGAGAGGGAAAGGAGGGGGGCTTCACACCTTTCACAGGATATTCACAGACGCCACCTCGCACCGGAGCACGAGGACTGGCGCCAACCGTATGTAGTAAGTAGCTAGTAGAGACGCTAGAGGGGAAAGACGGTGCTGGGGCGGGCAAAGACGCAAAGACGCGACTACGCAAGTACAAATACGGCCAAATACGGGAACACATTGCAAACACATTCGATCGAGGCCTACAACCCAGGACGCGCTTCAAATACAGCCAAATAGCCCTAGATGTTAAACACAGGAACAGTGTGTTTCTACGGAAGTCAAAAACAGTGTTTTTCACCGTGTTTCTAGGAGACCCCCATGTCCGGAACAGAGGGTTGCGCGCTGCGCGCGCGCGGTGAGTGAGCGTGCGAGCGAGGCCATAGCCATAGCATTATCAATCTCAATCCCGCCACTTGATTGCCTGGCCTCCCACCTGCCACCCCTGCACCACTACACCACTAGCTACCACCACCCACCACCTACCACCTAGCACCTAGTTGGATGCAAGACAATCAATCATCAATCACAATCATGCTTGACAGTTACTATTACAATTACACTCCCACAGGAACTACCGGTAGCTGTGAGCTGTGAGCCTACGGGAGATGGATATAAATATATATGTATAATATACTACTATATACATATACATATGACCCGGTGTTTTCGGTACTGTGTTTCACCGTGTTTCCAAAAAAGCCAAAAACAGCTGTTTTTGGTGTGTTTCTAGACCTAACCCACCGTGTTTAACATCTAGGCAAATAGCAAATAGCAAATAGATAGCCCAGCCCCTGAATACGAATACAACACTAGGTCTCGCCTCCTTGTTGCTTGTTGGAGCGACAGGTCAAAGATTGCATCTGAGTCGAGTTGTTGATCATCTTCATCTGATTCTGGTCCCTGAGGAGCAGGCTCGGGCGGGGCGGGTGTCAGTCGCGTCGCGTGTTGGTAGTGTTAGTGAGGGGTGAAGGGTCTGGGTGATGTGGGGTCATTTTGCGGCTGGGTGTTGCGGCTGACAGACTTATTCTGTGAGGCCAAGGTTGTGTGATGTATTGCAGCGTAAGACAGCATGTCCGTGAATTGTGCCCATAAGGGCCACCCGGCTGCGGGCCGCGCCGCCTAAGGCGGCGCGGCCCTTGCCAGGATGAGAGGGGCCTCTGCCATAAGGCATGCCCAATGCCCAATCAATGGAGTGCAGGTGCAGGCCTTGCCTGTTTGGTGCGGTTCTCCTGAGTCCTGCAGTCTGCTGTCCCCCATGGGGGGAGCCAACATGGCTGCTGTCTGCTGTGCGTGTTGTGTGGCCGGTGCCACGGGCCGTGTGGCGCGACCTGGGTCGCACGCACCTGCTCTGCCTCTGAGGGCGGACGCGGCCGCTTCGCCAGCGACAGGTGCCGGTCCATGAGGGCAAGAGGGCCGCCCTCGGCGGGGGGCCCGGAGGAGAGGGGAGTCACGCCGACGCGCTCCATCGCGGCTAAGTATTATAAACTTATTGTACGTCGGGCACTATAGACTATATTATAGTAGCGCACTTATAATCAACGGGTACCTATAACATCAGATGTGACGCGTATGTTACGTCACGCCATCTTGTGACATCCCACCTATCTCATTCCTGGCGTGAGAAATCCCAACACTGAATACGACAGACAGGCGACCGCACAGCTAGCCGGCCGCCTAGCAGCGCAGGTCGAAGGAGAGAACCAGATCGCTAGGGCCGGGAGCTCCCCGCTCGCACCTCTTACTCTCACCCCCGCAAATCCCGGATCCCGGGCCTCGCCAAGGCGCGGCAGCGCACGAGTCGCGGCGTAGTGGCCGCAAGGCAACGAGGAGAGAGAGGCAGAGGGAACGGACCTGGCCATAGCGTAGAGAAACCAGAGCCGCGCGCGGGGCGCGAATATTCAAAAGTATGGGTCTAGGGAATGACAACAACAAGAGGGGGCTAGCCAACCCGCAACGACAAGAAAGGAAAGGCAAGGGGTAAGAGGCCGAGAGAACCCGTGAAGGATGAGAAATGTCCTCACTCAGCCTCGGTGGAGGAAGAGCGAAGGATGGACGGCCTGTGAAAGCATAATGGCCGGACATATTGTGATCGTCGACATTGGAGCACGAGTGATCGCGGACGTAACGGCGGCCGGCGAGAGCTGCGAGTGGCCGAGGCCAACGCCATAAGCGGCATTTGTAGTGAGAGGAGCTCGCCGGCGGCCGGCGGGGACGCGCGGGCGGGCCCGTGCGCGAGTTGTGGCGGAGGCTGCACGAAGATGTGTTAGCACCAAAAGCACGGTCCGCGCCTAAGCGCACCTCCGCTCTGGTTTGCAAGGACTCCGCTGGGCGCAATCTGTTGTGTGATGTGTTCTCTTCCCGTGTGCATCATGAACATAACGTGAATCAGAATGTGGAATGCGAATCCTCTCACTATTCCGCGAGCGGTTTTCGCAGGGTTTGAGCAACACAGATTGGCAATGGATGCACGACTAAGTATCCGAAGCCGGCAATCTCGCGCGATGGCGGTGATGTGACGCGAGATCCTATACATATACTAGTAACTGTAAAAGCAGGGCTGCAGCTGTGGACCAGAGCCATGTATCAACGCAGCGGTGGGACTCATCTCTCGCCAGCGGCGACGACCATCTCAATCAGTTCCTGGCTCGCCAACGGTTCAAGAACCCAAGCGGACATGTGCAGGCGCGCGCTTTCATCGGTCACGCATCTGAAAAAGGGCGGTGAAGGGGTTGGGAGATCGGTCCACGTCAGGCAAAGTGATGACTGCGGCTCTCGCACGCCGAGGATGTTGCCTACGAGGGACAGTCGGGGCAGTTCGTGTAGTCGCAGCGCACAGTCTCTCGGCAGGCTGCTGTATCTCACGAGCTAAATCGCGACGGAGCGCGAGCTCTCTCTCGAAGCTTCCCACGGCCGTATAGGCATGTGCGATGAGCGGCGCTGTGCTGCTGTCGGCAGGCCGCCCTCCTGTGCGCGCAGCCTCCTTGTTAACACGCGCGCTGTGGTCGTCGACGGCGGCCCGCATGGCAAGAACGATCGTGCTCAGCTCGTCGAGGACCTCTTCCATCTCCACCGCCCATGCCCGCCGAGAGGAGAGCAGACTGACCTCCACCCTGTCCCGCAACTCCGTGAAGCCGCTGAGCATTCCCCAGTTGCTGCTCTGGCTGACGTAGTCGAGCTGCGAGCGTGTGTTGATGATGGAGGTGAGCAGTGTCCTCCCGCGCTGACTCGCCTTGGCCCACTTCTTCCGGCCCAGCTCGAGCGAGGTGGCCATGCGCTGCGACGAGGCCGTCGGCTCGCGGCCGCCGGCTGAGGCCATCGCGTTAAAAGGGGGTGCACTTTACGTACTAGAGTGGTGAGATAGTCAAATTATACATGGGGGTGCACGTGCCTAGCTCCTAGGCTCCTAGGATAGGATACTACTCGTACAGCAAAGGTCGCGTTTCGTCAAGGCGCGCCGTTGCGCGTGCAGCGCAGGAGCAGGAGAGGGGAGCGAAAGAGCGGACGGAAGAGGGCGCGAGCGAGAGCTCCGCCCACCGAAAAAAAATCTCGGTGAGCGGTGAGCGGTGATAGTGATAGTCCCGAGTCACTCGCCGAGTCCCACACCCCACACCCACACCCCACACCTCTCACGTACCTCTTCCCCATCTTTCATATTTATTTTATATCAGCTTTCAGTTATCATGAGAAGATGAGAAGGATAAGTCGGGATGGAGCACCACTCACCGCCTGCCGCCTAGTCGACGCATGAGCATGAGGAAGAGTGAAGATGGAAACTGAGAACTAGAGATCGCCGGGGCGTGGCGCGGGCCACCGCCACCGGCCACCGGACCATGGACCATATCCATATCCATATCCATATCTAATAAATCTAAGTGCTAAGTGCTAAGTGAGCCCATTGTTATACTACGCGTGCGCTAAGGGTTGTGGGCCAAAGGACAAAGGAGGCCGCCGGGTGCACGGTGAGAAAGTGAGAAAGTCATTTAGATATCTCCACGTCGTGATCGGAGTGATCGGGGTCGTTGAGCTTGATGACATCTCCACGGCCAAGGGCCAAGGGCGTGGGCGTTTCGGCTGAAGGCCCGCCCCCCGCCCCCCCCCGCCCCCCCTCTCCCCCTTGGCCCCTTGGCGGCCTCGTCCGTCCCGCCTGCTGCGGCCCCCGCGGAGGGGGGGGGGGGGGGGGGGGGGGGGGGGCGAAGGAAAGGGAAAGGGAAGGGGGGGGGGGGGGGGGGGAAGCGAGCGCCCCTCCTCCCACGTTCGTTACACCCACCCACCCACACCCGCTCGCTGTGAATGAAGGAAGACTCGGGCGTGCGGCCCAAAAATAGGAGAGGCAGGCTATTGTACATAGTCCGGCCCCGCTGCCCCCCCTCCCCCCCCCTTTAACTCTATATTTATCTCTTCTCTCTCCCACTCCTCTCTCGTCTCAAGAGAGAGAAGCCAAGCCGCCGCGGCTGAGAGAGAGAGAGAGAGAGAGATGTGAAGGAGCGAGAGGCCTACCCCCCGCGCAATCCTCATCTTCTTAAGTAAACTACATCTCAGAACTCTCTCTTCTGCCGACCCCGTCTCTGACGCTGCCGCCGCGTTTGCAATCTCTTCCTCTCTCCATTTCTGGTTCCTTTTCCTTGCTCTTCCGCCGTCTCCCCCCTTGTCTTCCGATCTCTCATATAATATACGGGAAGAATAAGGCAGAGAGAAGAGAAGGAGAGCGAGAGACGAGCGAGAGAGAGAAAAGGAGAGGAGAGAGAGAGAGAGAGAGAGAGAGAGAGAGAGGAAGGTGGCCGTCGGTGGACGCGCTCACCCAACCTCCCCTTCCCCCCCCCCTCCCTCTTTCTCTCCCCCACTCGATCCGCAGCGCAGCGCAGCGCAGCGCGTCTGCCCCCGCCCCCGCCCCCCCCCCTTTTTCCGCCGCGCCCGGATGGACGCGGCAGGCCATACCACAGAGCGGGGGCTAGACACCTGGCGCTACCTCCAGCGCAGCCACCTGCACCACCACTCTCTCGCCGCTCGCTCAGGCGCAGGCGCAGGCGCAGGCGCAGGCAAGCGCACCTTCGCGGAGGAGATGCAGCACGCGCACTACCGCGGGGACCCACACATTCTGCGCCTCGAGATCGACATCAACGCGCGCATCGCAGCCTACCGCCAATCCTACCTCTGCTCCAAAGCATGCCTCATTCCGTGCTTCTCGATCCCTATCAACCTCGTCTGCTGCCCCACACTCTATCTCTACACGTGCTTTGTCGGCAAGGAGAAGCAGCTCGCCGCAGCGCACAGACTAACACTCCGCCAGAAGTCCCTGCTGTTCGAGGTGGACGAGCACTACGCCTACAGTCACATGTCACGGCTGCGCAACAAGGCCACCCTCGTGCCGTCTGCGTGCGACGCCGGCGGTCTGCTCGGCGACTACTTTGGTGTGCGGATACCTGCGCACTGCATCACGATTCGTCTGGCTGATGTGGACTCGGTGGTCGTCGAATCCGGTGCTAACCATGCTGGCAAGTGCACCGACGCGCAGGGACCCGATCAGCTCGTCGTACGCTCTCGCGGGTGCGTTGTCGCCGCCATTGCCGCACCAAAAAACGCCGGCACCTTCATCTCAGCGGTCATGGAGCAGAAGCACAAGGTGCTCTCATCCAACTTGGATGCTGACGCCCCGCCGCCCACGAGCTTGCCTAGAGGGCCGCTTTCTTTCGACGCCCTACCCATAGCACGAGGAGGCCTGAGCGATGTGATCGGCAGCATATTCGCGGCGCACGCAGGTCAACGAATGCAGGGCCAGTCCCAAGCTTTCGCTCTAGGGCACAAGAGCGGTGCAGCAAAGCAGTATGCTGCGGCCTATGGAAACGCTGCCGCTCCAGAGCAGCAGGAGATGACGCGTGTGTGGGAGGAGAAGGAAGCCGCCTCCATTGTATCACCCGCCGCCCAGTTTGTGACGATCGTGGAGGCAACCATCGCCCCCCCTCCCGACACCGAGAGAGGCGCTCGTTTGAGCGACGAGCTGATGACGCTCTCTGAGGTGCACTCCTGCGGCATACTCACGGAGGAGGATTTCGAGGCCGCAAAAACAAAAGGCGTTGCAGATGTTGTGACATGATGAAGCCATCGTGGGTGGACTTTTAGGCTCTAGCATAGGATCGAGGGTTAGTTGATAGTTTTTCAGCGTGCTGACGGCGTATAGGGGGATGACGACGGTTTTACGTAGACAGGGCAATTTTGGGGCTTGAGCATTCCAGAAGTGGTCACGGGTGCTCGATGGACTGATTGATGTGGGCTAGTTGGCCATCTATTTTGTTTGGATGCGGGTATTCAAGATCAAGATTCAAGACGGCACTGCTTAGAAGACCCATCGAAGTAGGCCTGTGCCCGGCCTCCGACCCGTATCCGGTGGAATCCCGGATACAACATCTATTGGGCCTACGGTAGTACATAGTAGCTCCTCAACGAAGCCAGAATCGCGGTGTCGTTGGTTGCTACGGTAGTATCCGATGTTTAATAAAGGGCCTACGGTAGTACATAGGAGCTACTATGTAGTATGGCTTTTCAGCGAAAAGATCTCCCAAGGCGCGGAGCCCCTCCTTCACGCGCTAAGGCAACGTCAGATACCGACGAGTCATAGGTCCTTCTTGGACAAGCCCATCGGATACTCGGAGATCATTAGGGCTATACGACAAATGGCGAAAGGCAAATCCACGGGACCGGATGGCATACCAATGGAGTTCTACCAAAGCTTTGAAAAGCTGGTGGCCCCGCGCCTGATGGACATGTTTCACGAAGCCTACCGGACGGGGGCATTACCGGAAGACACATGCTCGGGTGACATAGCTTTGCTCTATGAAAAAGGGGACGCCAGGGACCCGAGGAATTATAGGCCAATAACGCTGCTCCAAACGGATTACAAAATCCTCGCCAGGGTTCTAGCTAACAGACTCAAAAAAAAATCTTCTTAAAAATTCCCGCTACGTACACGGCGTGAGGCAGCTTGCTAGTGTACCTCCCTACTACCCAACCTTAACCCCTTAACAACCCCCTTCCCCTTCCCCAGTTCCCTCTCTGGCGGAGAAGCTGGTTCCAGGGAGGCCGCGCGCGCTGCTTCGGCCGGGAGTTGGAGAGAAGGGGGTGGGAGATTGTGGCTTGTCTCTTGATCTAGATTCGGCTCGGGTTTTTCCTCATTAATATAGCGTGAGGTCCTTATTGGTATCCGGTGCGGTTCCTATTAAGAGATTTGGCTACCCTAGGTGATGTTTCTTATGTCCAGTCCTCTCGCCGCCTGCAAGAGGTCTTCTGATGCTCCTAGGTTGAAATCCTTGTCTATAGTATACAGGGGGCTTATCATTTTCCGGATATGTTTGTTGCTCGGGGCGTGTAGCCCCATGTTCTCGCGTTGTTTTTTTAACCTTTGAAAGAAACCGACCTTCGCCGTTACTAATAAGTGGTATCTCGTAAGGATCGCTCTCAAGATTGTCCTAACGGACCTACCGTCCGCGTTGCCATATTGGATGTTATAAAAGTCCGTGAGGATGTATCTCCACGCCAGGATACCTAAGTACCCCGAGGAGGGATGCGGTCTGTCTACTTGGTAGCAAAAGAGACGTTGGGCTATCTCGGAGCCCGGCCTCAGATTTGTCCCCAGAAGCCCTTCTATGAATTCGAAGATGGGCGCCGTCGCGATGCACGTGGCTATGTGGGTGGAGCTCTCGGGGGCTATGCCACAAAAGCGGCACGTCGGATCGCCGGCGAACCGGTTCGCCGTGGCTATTCTCCTATGCAGGACGTGTTTGAAGTGCATATATGAGTCTCTCGGCGTTAAAAAGTTGTATTTGTCCTTGGAGATCGGTGTAGGTTCGCTTCTTAGCGCCGTCGCGTACCTCTGCATGGAATACATCATGGCGGTCGCGTACGCTGAAACGGATCCCATGGTGCAAGTGCACCGAGCAGCTGGCAAACTCTACATGGAGAACAAGAAGGCCGTCCTCGCACGCGTCACGGACCTAGCCACCCAAGATCAGCCAAGCGACATCGTCGCCTGCCAGCAGAACGACAATAGGATCGAGGAAGAGGGATGTGAGAAAAAGACACTCAGTCCGCGTAGCTGGGGGTGTTGAGAGGGGGGGGGGGAAGCGTGATTAGCTTTGTACTCATCTTCGTAATAATAATATTAGTATGGCCACCTAAAAAGAAAACAAGCACATATGGATGACAACAAAAAATCACCTGGGCCCCTCTTTTGACGGAACGCGACTTACAGGCGTGCTGTCGTTGCGCTATGCGGACCCTCAGTCTTCCCGCTGCCCGCTGTAGTTCCTGACGTCTCCGCGTCGCGTCAGCCACCGGCTCGTCGCCCCTCGACGTAGCCTGCTACGGACGAGCTCCGTCTCGTTCCGGACGAAGCAGGCTCTCGCTGGTGCCGCACTGCTTGTGCTTTATTTGTTATTTGCGTTGCTCCGAGGGCGGTCGGGAAGGGAAGTAACAAAAGATAAAAGCGAGGCAACACTCTCTCCAACCATTCCTGAAAGCGAGTACTACTCCTTTCTTCGAGAGAGGGGGCAATGAATGGTCTCCCCCTTCTTGTGCGTGCTGGGGCGATGGCGTCCGCGCCGCTCGAGATGGTCATATCACATTGCCATGGCTAGCTCACACATCACCTTCACGATTCGCCCGCCGGCACTGGCATTGAGTACTTGGCCGAGTGGCTGTTGGTGGGCGCCTCTGCGTTGTCGTTCGAAGCCCCCATTCCACTATGGCCCAAATACCTCCCATGCTCATGCGTTAGGTTGACACAATATCGGCGACCCAACGCGCTCGGACTCCGACGCGCGTGGAGCGCCTCTTCACATTGGTGCGCTGGCCCCCTCACTTCGCACGCTTGCGACGGCCTGCCGCCCGCCACACAAATGTGGCAAATGCTACTCCAATGCATGTATACAATGTGTGCCCAACCGAACAACACAATGAGAACGCAACGCATAGGCAAATGTGTGTCCACAATGTGTCCGCGTGCGTGTGTGTGCGGGGGGCGGGGGGCTAGGGCAACAGGAAGATTGGGCAGATCAATGGGCAAGTGATGTAGGAGGATGCTACGCTGGGCATTGCGATTGCTCGATCATGTGCGAACGTTTCCAGCAAAGAAGCAAGGGATCGAGTTGCCGCAGCAACTCCGATTCGCCCATCGCGGCGGAGATACACTCTCAGGAATTGAAATTGAGGCTGGGGAAAAGGCGTACAGCATATCGTTGCCTTCAATACACCAAGCGGTAGCAGGACCAAGCTGGCGTGGGTGTGCTGGCAGACCGACTGGTAGATAGTGACCGTCGTGGTGGACACGTACTGGTCGTCGTGTTCTATGCGAAAGGACTATCGTCCAAGTCATTTATGTTGATCAAGTGGCAATCCGTCGGCCTTTCATGCCAATGACAGACGCATGTCGGATCCCCACGCCCCTCATCGGCGAGGTGCCTTTCGCATATGCATGTGCAAGCTCCGCAGCTTCCAGGGCTTGTACCTGTACCGCCTTATGCCTGCGTGGGTAGCAAGTAGGGGGTGATCAGCCATGCTGTATTCGATGCAGCTTAGACAACCAAGGCTGGTATGAGCTGCCGGCATCTGGTTGATACAACGGGCCAAGCCTTGGCCGAGCGTACCATGTTGATACGTCGGCTCGTTCCGATCGCTCGGATCGCACTGCTCTCCAAGGTGGAGATCTTGCTTCGGGAGGAGTGGCTAGATGTGCGAGCAGCGCCGCGCGGCGCCGTTCCGCAGCGGTCAGCTGCGAGAGGCGAGCAATGTAGGCTTGCTCAAGAGCATCCTCCATGAGAGCGCGCCTCTGAGGCGCAGAATGGTGTACCATGCGCTCCATCGTCGCCTCGAGAGTGATGCGGTCAGAGGTCCCTAAGCCCTCTAGAAATGGCGGCGGCTCTGGCGGTAAAGCTTGAGGCTGATGGGCAGGTGCAGCAGCAAGGATAAGCGGTGGTGCCGGAGGGCGCGGCTTCTGCCCTGTATCTGCTCGGCGCCTGATCTCCTTCACGACGGTTCGAACCTCGGCGTAAATGGACGGGCATTCCGATTCGAGCCACAGTCGCGGTACCGGCGCGGCCGAGGACCGGGCGCGCGCCTTTGAGAGCGCGGGCAGCCCGTTGGTCGAGATGGTGCCGCGCTTCTGTTGAAGGACGAACCTCACAGAGTCCTCAAGGTGCTGGCAGAGTCTCTGCTGCTCGTGTGGCGCGAGCGAGAGGAAGATGCGCGAAAGATGCACCGAGATTGGCTCGCCTGGCGTGCACGTCGCACGCACGCGTCCTCCAGCACCGAGCGAGAGCCGAAGGACGACGAGCCCCCCACTGCGTCGGCCCACCGCCATCGGCAGCCTCCGTCTTTTCCTCCCCGCGGCCGCCGTTTCTCAATATCGGGGGGGGGGGGGGCGTCCTCGCCCTGCGCCGCATGACCAAAAATGGCATCGAGGGTGCCATATTTACTTCAAGCGAATGCTTGATCAAACACTCTATGGTTAAAGTACGTTCATGTTCATTCCGTCCGCTCTTTTTCTGTTTTTGGCTCCTGGTTGCTGGTCGTCCGTCCCTCTTCGGCGTTTCCCCTGTGTTTACAATAAAACTCCGTGGGGGGGGCGCGGGGGGGGGGCGCCGCGCCGCCGCGGCAGCGAGCGCAGACAGGGGCGGGGCAGGGGGGGGAGAGAGAGAGAGAGAGAGGGAGAGAGGGAGAGAGGGGGAGAGAGTAGGGGGAGAGAGAGAGAGAAAAGGGGGGGTGGAGAGGGAAAAGAGAGAAGGGGGACGGGGGGGGGGGAAGGGAGAGGGAGAAGGAGGGGAGAAGGGAGAGAGGGCCGCGATGGGCGACGGGGGGGGCACCGTGCCTTACATTGGCTCCAAGATCGTGCTCATCTCGAAGAGCGACATCCGGTGGGTGCCCCAGGGTGGAGTGGGGTGGATGGCACCTGGCGGCAAGCGACCTCCGTCACGGGGGGGAGGGGGGGGGGGGAAGAGATGGAAGCCGCCGATCCACACCTTTCCCCTCGGCCTCTCTTCTCTCTCTCTCTCTCTCCTTCCCCCCCCCCCCCCTCCTCCTCCTCCACCACCACCACCTCCTCCTCCTCCTCCTCCTCCTCCTCCTCCTCCACGGGCTTCCTCTTCCGCACCTGACTGCACATGCCCACACATCCAACTTCTCTGACCCGCGCGACAAGCTTCTGGCCCCAACTCCTCAACTGCCCCCCCCAACCGGCGCTTTCCACTGCTGCCAGCCACTGTGAAGCTGAGCTCTGCCTGCGTCGTCGCGTTCCTCGGGCGTAGGTATGAGGGATTGCTCGGCGCGGTAGACACAGCGGCTTCTACCGTGAAGCTCCTGCAAGTGCGCTCACTCGGCACCGAGGACCGCAAGACCGACGCAGTGATACCTCCCTCATCAACGGTGCGTTATGCACTCCGCCTGCGACAGGGGCTGCTGCCACTACTGGGGCTCCGCGTGGTGCGGCCGCTTTGTGCCTCACCCTCTGCCAAATCACTGTGCGATCAGGTTTATGAGTACATCATCTTCCGGGGGGCCGACATCAAGGATCTCCATGTGTGTGAGTCTAGTTCTGACTCTGCCACAGCGCCGCAGCCATCTGCAGCAACGTCAGCCACCAGTGCTCCGGATCCGACGCCGGAGCCTGTCGCGCCATCGAAACCAGTCGCACCGGCAGCTGCCGCGTGGGGTGCAAACCCTTCACAGGCGCGAGCTGCGGCTGAGACGCCTGCACCAGCACATGCCCCTGCCCCGCGGGCGCAGCAGACCGTGAGCAAGCCCCGTGGGGCCCGCTCGCAACCGGGCATGCCTGCGGCCACTGGCAACAACACGATCGAAACGGAGTTCGACATCCAGGCCATGCTCGAGTCATTCGACAAAGCCTTCTTGATGCAAGAGGCAAGTAGCAAGGTGAAAGCCTCAACCGCTTACGACAAGTCCACCTCGTTCTTCGACACGCTCGACGAGGAGGTAAGCAGGGCTACTACATATGGTGCTGCCAATGGTGCTTAGATGTTGTGGATGGTGGCAAAATGATAGGACAGTGGTGTGGCCAGCCAACCATGGTTGTGTGAAATCGTGCTGAAGATGCGCCCCCTTGTTGCTACCACAGGCTGCGGACAAAGGGCCCAAGGGCGGCGCGGCGTTTAGGGCAGAGATGCGCAAGAACGATGTGCTCACGTTCGGAGAGGATATGCTCAAGGAGGCTGACCGCGCTGCCCGGTCGCGTGGAGGAAGCCGCGGCCGTGCCGGTGGCAAAGGCGGCGGTGGCGGCGGCAAGGGCGGCAAGAAGGGCGGCGGCCCCGGCGCCAGCGTCGGCTATGCCCATCGAGGCGGCCCTGACGGTAGGAGTGGCAAGGGCGGCAACGGACGCGGCGGTGGCAAGGGCGGCGACCGGCGTAGCAAGGGCGACGGGCGTGGGCGCGGCGGCGGAGGTCGTGGACGTGGCCGGGGCGAGGGCAGCACAAACGGTGCTGCGCCGGTGCCGGTCTCGGTCTCCTGAGCGAGCGGGATGCCCGGCCACGGAAATGTCATGGAGATTTCCATCGAGTATACGAGAATGACAGAGGTGCTGAGGCTCGCGTCACCTCAGCCCTCGAGCGATGCTGCGCTTTAAACACGATCACACGCATCTACTTGCTCTTGGAGACACGAGAAACATATGTACGAGGAATGGATGACATAGACCAGCGGTCTACCGTCGAACTCTGGGCCACGTCGAGAGCCGAGGATGAAATTTCAAGTTCACCGACGCCTACGCAGGACGCTCATCGGCCCTGCCCTCATCGACCGATTTTCAATGGGGATAGGGCGACGTGAACTCGACGTCTCACCACTCCATCGTTAGTTGCACACGACTTCCTTCGCTGGTCCTGCGCAAATGCTGCGGTGGTGCCTGCCTCGGGTCAGCTTGCCGCATCATAGATGGAAACCTTATGGGAACTTTGCTGACAGGCCTTGGATGGACCGCATGTCAAACATCCCTCTATGTACATGGACGTACATCCCCGTCGCCGTGCGCGTATGGAACGCCCGTCAAGAACCGCGCGTCGCCGCTGCGCTGTGCACGGAATTGCTGTCGGGATGATGGCCCGCATCGCCACTACCCTCGACGTGTGTGTTAGTACTGCCTGTGCGAAGAGTCTGGTCTATGGCTTGCTTGTTGCATGCATACATGCAGTTGTGCCTCCCGTGTGAGTGCCTCGTGGGCCCACGGGCTTGCTATCTGTGAGTGCCGCCCGCTTCTGCGAACGGCTGCGTTTGTGCCATCCCTCGCCTCCACACGTCTTAGAGAGCCTCTTATTTAGCGGATCCCGTACACCGTACATTAGTAAAGCGTAAAGCGAGCGGCGAGTTGTATGCTGTTGCTGTTGACTTCTCACAACCAATAAAAATCTATCCCGCCTGTAGCCATATCCCCCCCGCCTCTCGCGCTCCAGCTAATAGCTAAGTCCTTGGCACCTTGTGGAGACAGCCGCGAAACCCTTGCATGGCCCATGGCCATGGCGAGAGAGGAGACAGAATCATTCTCAGAATCCCGACGGGGACGTAAAAAAAACTTCATAATCATAATATTCTTACTGCACTCGCGGCGAATGGAACCACTACCTACACGTAGCATACTTTCTACACCCCCACTCCCCCGGCCCTTCCCCCCCCGCCATCAGGCGGCTCCCCCCGTGCACTACTAGGGGGATAGGGGTGAAGGGCTTAGATATGGTCCGGTGGCCCGCGCCCCCCCCGGTGATCCGTTCCCCCCTTCCTCCTACGCCACCTGGGCTGGCGGCCGACTCTGTCTCGACTTATCCTGTAAACAGGCGCGAGACTTACCGATTTTTCGGTGAGCGGAGCTCACGCTCCGCCCACCTCCTTCTCCGCGCTCTCTCTCCCCTCTCCTGCAGGCACGCGCGATGGCGCGCCTGCGACAGGCCTGCAGCTGCCCCTGGCGACCCCTGGAGGCTCCTGGAGGCCAGCGCAGGGTGAGAAGCGCAAGGCTTCATGCAAGGCTTCATGTGTGTCGTGAACACAAGGCCTAGCTATGGCTAAGTGGTGTGCAAAACATTTGTTCTTGTTGGGGTTTTGTTTTTGTGTCGGTTACGTGATCGGCGGTTGAGTCGGTTACGGCGGTTGAGTCGTTTGAACGTGGTTGAGTCGTTTGAACGGACATCGGACCGTGCAAGGGTAGAGACCCCTAAGAGACAAGTAACAAGACAGCTTTCGCCACTCATCTGGTACCCCCGCCGAGAGACAAAGAGACATGGACAAGAACAATGACAAGATCTTCTTCTACAACAAGGATGGTGCTGAATGGAGAGCATTCAGGCCCAAGTTGCTCGCGATGGCCGGCAAGAACGGTTGCCGACGTGCGATGCTCAAGAACAAGACGGAAAGCGTCGATGACGCCAACAAGGACAAGGAAGCCACCCAGGTGGAATTGAACAAGGCATATGACCTCCTCATCATGTGCATCAAGGATGACAAGCTTGTGGCCACCTTGGATGTGCTCTACACGGATGAGGAGGAAGAGAAGTACGACGGCCACCGTGCGTTCAAACACATCGACGAGTTGCACGTGGCGGTCAACACCGAAGACAAGGCTGAAGACAAGAAGATGGAGTATGACACACTCAAGATGACCAACCTCCATGAGTTCCCCTCAAGGGAGGAGGTCACCAACCGCTTTGACAACATGTTTGGCATCTTCCAAGGACTCAAGGGCACCACGCGCGAGGTCTCCGTGGCCGAGTTGTGCCTCGACATGAAAGCGAGCTTCATTGGATGTGGAGAAGGAGTCCTTCGTGAAGTGGACAAGGCATGGGGCTCCTTGGAAGTTGAGCACCGCAAGAGGCCTGATATGGTGCACAAGAACCTTGTGGAGGCTGCGGCCATCGCCCATAAGCATGAGGCGGTGCGCTCCACGGTGCGTCCGGGCCAACGTGCAATGCAAGCGACCAAAACCGAGGACGACACGGATGCCATCAAGAAGGCCTATGAGGCGGGCTTCAAGGCTGGCCAAGGTGGGCGTGGAGGTGGTAGGAGCAACAACAACAAGGACAAGAAGCCTTGCTCCCACTGCGACCGCATGCACACGGGCATCTGCTGGTCCAACCCCGACACCGCGCACTTGATCGATTGGGACAAGGTGCCGGAGGGCCTCCAAGCCAAGATCAAGGCTAACCTCTATGATGCCAAGATGAAGAAGGAAAACAAGCAAAGTGGTGGACGCCTCACCTTCACCTGCAACAAGATATGCGCCACCACGACCAAGAACACCGAGAATGATTCGCTGCGCATCCTCATCGACTCGGGCGCCACCGGGGCGGACTACTTCAACGACATCAGCTTCTTTCCGGATGGCGTGGATGAGACGCGCACGGACATGGTTGAGGTGGCAAGTGGCAAGGCAATCAAGACTTGGGGCACTGGCACCGCCAAGTTCCTTGCACTTGTGCGCCCCCAAGCCGGTGCACCCCTTGGATGGCATGTGGTCGAGAAGCCCGACGCATCCTTTGGTCCATTCAAACGCAACATGCTCTCCACCCACAAGGCGTGCTCACGCAATGATGATATGAAGTGCATCATGGGCAAGGTGAATGGCTTTGAACTTCCTGGAGGTGCATTCATGCCTTTCACCATGGGTGACGACTCCCAAGGCTTCTATGTGGATGTACGGCAGCAAGGGTGCAAAGGCACTCGCGGACAATCCCATCATGAAGGGTTTGGCCCGTCACATCCATCGTCGTGAGCTCTACGTGCGTGAGCTCACGCAGAAGAATGTGTTACGTGTCTACCACGTGCAGACCGAGCTCAATGTGGCCGACATGATGACGAAGCCCTTAGCTGCGAACAAGTTCACCAAGTTCCGTGGGCTGATCATGGTTCGCATTTGAGATCTTGCTGCCTTGCGAATCCCTCATTTGTTGCCCTTCTCCAGGGGATCAGGTCAAGGGGGGGTGAGAAGCGCAAGGCTTCATGCAAGGCTTCATGTGTGTCGTGAACACAAGGCCTAGCTATGGCTAAGTGGTGTGCAAAACATTTGTTCTTGTTGGGGTTTTGTTTTTGTGTCGGTTACGTGATCGGCGGTTGAGTCGGTTACGGCGGTTGAGTCGTTTGAACGTGGTTGAGTCGTTTGAACGGACATCGGACCGTGCAAGGGTAGAGACCCCTAAGAGACAAGTAACAAGACAGCTTTCGCCACTCACAGGGGGCAGAGGAGGCTGGGGCTGGGCCCTGGCCTCCCCTGCCTCTCCCTCGCTGGCGCTCCTGAGCCTCAGGGGCCCCCACTTTGCACCTGTCTGCCTGTCGAACAGGGGGGGAGGGGGGGTTGGAGCGATGGGCTGGCCACGAGAGGCCAGGACGCGCGAGGCAGGCGAGCCTGCCAGGGAGAGAGTGGGTCAGCACGGCAGTGGGCTCCTGGCAAGCCATCAGGCGTGCCAGGAGCATGGGTGGTTCCTCCCCCATGGCAGGGGAGGAGTGGAGAGAGGGGGGGGCTCGTGCCCACCCATGGGCGAACTAAGTATAAACTTAGTTCTCCCGACGGGGACGTATTAGTCTTAATTAGTGTTAGCGTTAATTACTAATTACAGAATGTCGCATTCGCGATGTCTCATTTCTCAAAAGAAAAAAAGAAATGCCTATGGGGCATGGGGTTCAAGAATGAAGAATGCAACCGCTTGAAATTTACATCTAACATCTGATGACTAATGACGACATGCAAGCATGTATTCAGTATTCAGGCCTTTTGGCATGAATATTCCGGCATGAGTACGAGCCTTCTTCGTTATATACCGTCTTCTATGTTCGTCGTGGTCATGCAAGGTGCAAGGCGTGCAGATTCGGATTCTCCCTGGCTGGGCTCAAGTCCTAGTTCGCCGATTTTCGTCTCGAAATTTCAGGATTTGAGTTTTATTTTTACCGGTACGGTAATTGTCCACGCGTTTAAGGTGAGAAATACAGGTGACAGAACTGGGCCCCTCGCGTTCAGATCCCCCCCCCCCCCTGCATTTCACCCCCCCCCCCTCTGCAGTCCCCCCCCCCTCCCTGCAGTTCCCCCCTCCTCCGCAGTTTCCTGTGTTTCCCCGGTCAAGCCGGGAAAAATACGTCAATGTGAGGGAGAGTTGGGTCAATGTTGTGGTTCCCCCCCCCCCCTCCGCGCCGTCCCCCCCCCCTCCGCAGCTTTACTCTTACTGACGGCTAGTGGTAAATAGAAATATGCAGTTTTTTTGGCCAAAATATGCAGTGCATATATGCAAAATATGCAGAAAAAACACACCAAATATGCAGTAAAATATGCAAAATATGCAAAATATGCGGTGGGCGACCACGAGCGGCGGCGGCGCGGCGGCGCCCACATAGCTTATAGCTTATTTGCGTAGAACAAGAATGACCAAGAGCAACTATATAGGCCCCCATCCTCCCTGTCTAGCTCCCTACCTAGCCCATACCCACACCATAACCCACTAACCCACACACATAAATGCTTAATTAGTTTGCCATAAGCAATTAATCATTGTTCAACAACGACATTTTAGATTGAGAAGTATCACTCTCCCCGCTCGTGCTTGCGCTTATTGCGATTGAACCGCAACATGAGAGACGCAGACACTTGGTGCCGAGCCTCTGACTCCACGCTTCTCTCGCCGGTTGTGGGTCTACTTTGCGCGTCGCGCTCAGGACGCTTTTTGTGATGTGATCGATCCCCTTACATCTCCTCGCATATCGCGCCAGTGGTCATGATGGATCCGTCAGACGGCCGCCATCGCCATCCCCATCCCTACAAGTGCAGCAAGTAGTTCTGATCTTTCACGTAAACTTGAAAATAAAATTTCTCGTGAGCGTGGCTCGCCTACCTCCCCGCTTCTCACTGTGAAGGTACTCAGTGCCAAGTCTTCTAGTACGTTAGCCGCCGCTGAATCTTCGCAGAGAACTGGGTATTTTGTTTTGAGTTCAAATTATGTTGTGCTGCCGCACGTCGCTCACATCTCACCCCCCCCCCCTCGCATTTTCAACCCCCCCCCCCCCCCCCCCCCTCGCACCTCACTGACACAGACACACTCTCCCCAATCAGCAACGCTAGCGAATATAGTCGTCGAATTCCTCGCGATATCACCGGTAGCCAACGCTCTCGCGCAAACGTTTAGATGATGATGCCCACTAAGCCCCTCGATTAGCCCGGCGCCGGCGGCGTTGACTTTGGCGAAACATCACGATTCCCTACTGGCCACTGCATGAAGAAAGCCTCCACCTACCTCGAACTCCGTTCGTGTATTCGTTGCATCGGACGATGTGTATAGCATGATGCCGATTCCTAGAGACGGCGCCCTTGAATAAATCGATCTTGCGCTCAAACTTTGACGGTGTAATAGCGCACACATGTTGGCCGCAACTGCGGAGTGTCTCCGTCACCTTGGAAGCCAATCCAGCGCTCTCGAACGGCCTAGGAAGCATCGTAAGGCATACAACCACATGCAGCTAGGTGTGTTTAGGTCCAAATGAGTGCACGCCTCGGGTGAAGGCATCATCCTAGATAGATGTGTGCAAGAGCTTCCATTACAGGAATAGTCCACTAGACGAGGTCTAGGACGTGAGCTGGGTTTGGCGCCATGCCGAGGTCTACAGCGGCTCTATTTGTTGACGGCAGTAGGGAAGCAGACGCGTTCGCTGTTGAAGCCTTCTCGCGAGGAGAATGCACGGTATGAAGCCTCTATCTATCTTTGATTGCGTTGGCTAGCCAATCAAG
>CM030934.1:2427171-2487171 GCA_018136815.1 Isochrysis galbana
AACTTTTGCGAGAAATTTGGGGAGGGATTTCGCAAAACTCTTACCATGCCCTAGGCCCCTGTGTATTTGGTATCTAGCGGGCCTCCCCATCCGGGTGGATCGTCGAAAACGGGCACGCACCGCGCCCGGTCTCGATTTGAAGTTGAGCTTTTAAAGAGCTTTTCGGCCCTTTGCGACTTTAGCGTCTTTTGTTTGTTTTTGGTTACGTTTTGTTGTGGGGACCCAAGGGGGAGGGGTCTTGGTCCTAATGGGCCCCGGATATATGTGTATGTGTTTGTTGGGGTTGTATAGGGAACGAACTTTCTCCCGAAGAAATTCCTCAAATTTTCTCAACTTTGAGATGGCCATTTTCTTACCCCTTATCCTTATATAAAAAACCCTGTTTGACCGCCCTATATTTATATTTGGTGTCTGGCGGGGTCACTCACATCGGGATGGATCGTCGAAAACGGGCGCGCAGCGCGCCCGGCATCAGTAGTTCGACGAAGTTGGGCTCTCCGGGCCTCCCTCGGAGACTCGGAGACGTTGGACGTCCAATGGGCTAATGCTAATGGGCTCCACGAATGGCGAATGGCTGATTTCAACGAGATTTCGGCGCGCGGACCGCCCGATTGGCGTGACTGTCCGGGGCTGGGACCTCTGTGTATTTCGTGTCTGCCCCCCCCCCCCCCATCCGGATGGATCGTCGAGAACGGGCACGCACCGCGCCCGGTCTCGATTTGAATTTGAATTTGAGCTTTTCGGCCCTTTGCGACGTTAGCGTCTTTTATTTTGTTAGTATTTGTATTTGGTATTTGATTACGTTTTGTTGTGGGGACCCACTAGCCACTAGGCCCGGGGGCCCAGGGGGGGGTCTTGGTCCTGATGGGCCCCAGGTATGTGCTTAATGGGTGTATAGGGAACTTTCTACAAAAATCCTCAAATTTTCTCAACCCTGAGATGGTCCTCTTCTTACCCCCAATAAAATCCCTGTTTGACCGCCCTACAGCTAAAGCTAGACGACAGCTAGAGTAGAGAGTAGAGTAGTAAATAGGTGTGTGGTGTGTAGCCCAGAATCTTGAGAGGTTTTTTTTTTCGATCCCAATCGTGCTCTCGTGCTCTCCAATAGAAAGCTCGGTTGCTCCCATGTCCATTTTTAGTACTGAACGAGAGAGGATTGACCAGAGAATACAACCTCTCTCCTGGGAAGGGGAAGGGGGAGAGGGGGAGGAGAAGGGGAAGGAGGGGGAGGGGGAGAAGAAGAAGGGATGGGGAGGGAGAGAAGGGGCAGGAGAGAAGGGGGAGGAGAAGGAAGAGGAGAGATGGGGAGGGGAGGAGGACGCGGAGGACAAGGGCTCGGCTCGCTCTCCTCCCCGGCCCTCGCCCTAGTTTAATCCCTCTTCTCCTTCTTCTTTTCTCTCTCCCCGCCCCCTCTTCCCTCTCTTCTCCCACTCTCTTCTCCCCCATCTCTCTCTCCTCTCTCTCTCCTCTATCCTCTCTCCTCTTCCTTTCTCTGTGCATTCTCGCCGATTCTCCGCCTTCTCTGCCTTCTCTCTCCCTTCCCTCTCTTCTCTCTCTTCTCTCTCTTCTCTCTCTTCTCTCTCTTCTCTCCTTCCCTCTCTTCCCTCTCTTCCCTCGCTTCCCTCTCTTCCCTCTCCCTTCTCTCTTCTCTCTCTTCTCTCTCTTCTCTCCCTTCTCTCCCTTCTCTCTCTTCTCTCTCTTCTCTCTCTCGCCTACGAGCGGCCAAAGGGCGGCAACAGAACCGGGAGGAGGGAGAGGGGGAGGAGGAGGGGGAGAAGGCGTGGCAGGGTGTGGTGGGGGGAATTGGGCAAATGGGTTGGCTTCCGCTCGAGTCGAATCCGGAGGTCCTCAACCCGTTTGTCCACCGGCTCGGCTTGCCTGCCGAGTGGGGCTTTGCAGATGTCTTTGGGCTTGATCCAGAGCTCCTCTGCATGGTGTGCAAGACACCCTCCTCCCCCCTTCCCTGCTGCCCTTTCTCCCCTCCCCCTTCTTCTCCCCCTTCCTCTCCCCCTTCTCCTCCCCGTTCGCCTTCCCGTTCTCCTCCCCCTTCTCTTCCCCCTTCTCCTCCCCTTCCTTCCCCTTCTCTCCTCCCTCTTCTCCTCCCCCTTCTCCCCGCCCCCCCTCCCCCCTTCTCCTCTCCTCCCTCTACTTCTCCCCCTTGTCCTCCGCGTCCTCCTCCCCTCCCCATCTCCCCTCCCCCTTCTCCTCCCGCTTCTCCTCCCCCTTCTCTCCTGCCCCTTCTCTCCCTCCCCATCCTCTCCTCCCCCTTCCCCTTCTCCTCCCCCTCCCCCTTCTCCCCCTTCTTTCCCCTTCTCCTCCCCCTTCCCCTCCCCCTTCTCCTCCCCCTTCTCCTCCCCCTTCTCCCCCTTCTCCTTCCCCTCCCACTCCCCCCTCCCTTTCTCCCCTTCTTTATGTGCAAACCAGAACCCCGCATGCCGCCAAACCCTCGGCTTGATGGCCCTCTCACTCACTCGTTCGCAGGTGCCGCAGCCGTGCGTCGCTGTCTGCTTGCTCTTCCCCTCCGCCAAGATCACGGGGCCGCGGCGGGCCGAGCTGCGCGAGAAGCGCAAGTTCACAGCTGTCGAGGCGCCTCCTAGTCTCTTCTTCCTCCAACAGCATGACGGCATTGGGAACGCATGCGGGACGATTGCATGCCTTCATGCTGTGACTGCGGGCGCGGCGTCTGGCGCCTTTGCCCTGGGCGACGGAGTGCTCAAGGATTTCCTGGAGGAAAATAAGGGACGTAGCGCCCCCGAGCGTGGATGGGAGCTTACCAGGATTGAGGAGCTGCAGCAGATGTCGGACGCCACGGCCGCCGCGGGGCAGACTGAGGGGGCCGGGACAGACGACGCCATGGACTCGCATTTCATTGCCTTTGTCCAGCATGACGGTGCGTCCTGGCACCAGCTGGCAGTCTGCCGTGTGATCGCGTTGGGCAGGATTGAGTATTCACCGACGCGCTCCTACACCACGCTTCCAAAGGAGCGAAAGAGCGATAACTCGCTCTCCCCACCATCCCGGTAGAAATCCTGTCGGGACGGCATGCATCAATGCCTTGGTCACCGCGACACTAGCTTGGCATTCATGCATCGCGCTCCTTTGCCCATCTTGTGCGGCAGGGATGCTGTGGGAGCTCGACGGTCGCACTACAGACGAAGCGGGAATTGCATTTCCCGTCTGTCATGGCCCGACGACAGCGGAAACATTCCTCCCTGATGCGGCCAAGGTATGAGCGGTGTGCACAAGTCGCATTGGTTGCACGATATGCGTGAGCTTGCGTACGCACCTCTTTGCAAAATGTGCCCCGTGATCGAGTATACAGCTTCACCGCTCATCGTGTTATATGCATGGTGGCAGATCATTCGTGAGGAGTTCATGGCTCGCGACCCCGAAAACGTCAACTTCAATGTGACGGCGTTGTGTTTACAAGACTGATTGTGCACTTGTGCGCTCCTTTCTTCTTTCGAGAGTCCCATCCGGGTTTTCCCCGAAGGTGGTGTGGTGGGCTGGATGGAGCTGTGGCTGTGGTACGGCTGGGTGTGAGTGGGAGATGGGATGTAACATGGGATGTATGGCTCACTTGGAGCGCGGAGGGCGAGCGATGTGGGAGCGGGGGGGCACACGGGGACGGGGCTGAGGCCATGGGCGCACACTCAGCCGGCACGGAGCACCGTAGTACACGGACGGAGACGGGGAGCAGACGGGAGGAGCACGGAGGGCACTCGGGCGATGCTGCTGAGCGTATACGGGACACCGAGGGAGAATTCACGCGGGGGGGGGCGGGGGGGACACGCGGGAAAAGAAGCAGACGGAAAGGGGTCGGAAATTCAAGGAAGCACTCGGGGGGGAGACGGGAAAGGAGAGGGGGGAGAGAACTTTTGCGGGGGGGCCGGGGACGGGGGTAGCGTAGAGAAACAGTGGAGACCCTCCCGGCCCGGGCCCGGAGCGGCGACCCTTGAAGGATACCGGAAGGGGGGGCGCTGGGGCGGGTCTTCGGCCGGACGAATCTTCGGGGGACCCCGGCGGGCGGGCGGAGGAGACAGGTCCTCTCGAGCGGGTAGGGGACGGACGCCCCCTACCCGCAACACGAGGAGTACACTTTTCCTCTACAGTCCACCGCAAGGCACAAGGCATTCTTTCAAAGACGGTCAATCATTTCTTGTGTAAGCGTTTGCTTCTCAACACCTCGGGCTGTTAGTTTCATTGTTTATGGTGTGCACAATGCTATCATTCATCGATGAGTCAGAAAAGAATGTTTCGCATTATCCGCGGGTTAAATGATAGCAGATGGCATTATTGGCACTGAAATTGCGCATAGCGAACATACATACCTACTGATTGCGCACTGCCCACTTGAACATCGACGAAGCTCGCCTCTTTGCGTACGCGAGCGTCTCATAAGTTCCCACGTTGCACTGCGAACATCCCTCACCATGAAGTAAGGCCGGGTGAAAGACCACTGCCACCACAACCACAACCAGTGCAACTACTGTTGTGTTGCCTTTGTGGGCCCTTTCATGTGTATGTGTCCGCGAGGACTCGAGTTGCAACACTAGCCCCATCACTTGTTCCTCCTTGTCCCTATATGCCACGGTGACGTGCGGCTCCTCATGTCTCTTGGAGTGTCGAGGTCGGTATGCAAGCCATTCGGTTCAGTACTTGTCGAGAACAAATGAGAAACTGCGCATAGATTAGCAGATTAGCCACCGTGCGGCTCAAGAGGAAAACGTCCTAGAAGGCCTCTTTGTCACCTCTATTGGTGTAAGTGTGCGTCTACAGCACTTGCTTCAACTTCCCCAAGTGCCCTTCGTCATGCATGCCGTGAGCTCCTCTCCTCACCAGGAACTACTTATGTGCTCGGCTACTCCGCTGCCGATCCGACGGGAAGCCGCGACGCGCTGGCCGAATAATTTTTCCAGCAAATTTGGGCCATCAACGCTATGCCTTTGAGGTCAAATTGTTGGAACACCGTGGCTAGAGTGGCATCGGATGAGGAGAAGTGGCAAAGCCATTTTCGCGGTGGCAGTGAGCAGGAGCGCAAGCATCCATGACGACGATCGGGGTCTCGGGTAACCAAGCTGCTCATGGAAAGCGAAAAGGGGAAGGTGGCTCGATCCTCTAAGGAGCCGCCAACGTTTGAAATCTGGCAACCCATTGTGAGCTGAGAGCTGGATGCAACTCACCGGAAAGTACCCCCGTCCTGCTAGCCTGACGCTACACTGTGTAGCACTACGAGCCCAACAGCGGCTGAAACGAAAAGAGCCACCCCTAAAATCTTCATCTTGCTCCATCGGAACGAAGTGGTCTTTCTCTTACGGTACTTCAGCTCTCCGTCCTCTGAATATGGCCCGAGGACGCCCGGGCTCGTCCCAATCTCCACTCGGCACTCTTCCACGCTGGCTGAGGGTCCTCCAGGTGTCTGCGCCGCCGCCTGCGCAGCAGCCACCGGCCTGCGCGATGCGGCGGCAGCTCCGGCGGAGGAGGAGGTGGGCATCTCTGTGGCAGCGGCAGCAGCGAACGAGATCTGCAGCGTCGCGCTCTCGTCCGCCTCTAGGAGCTTGTCCATCGAGTCGATCGTGTTTGCCGCCTCGTCACGAAGCTGCACTAAATGTCCTGGCGGCAGTCCGAGCCGCGCGCGTACGCGAGAGAGGAAGCCGTCCCACTGGACGCCCTCAACAAGCGGCACAACCGCCTTGCGGCCAGTCCCTGCCTCCTGCAGGAAGACAAGCTTGAGGATGCCTTCCTCCTCGAGCTCGGACGGCATACGTGCAAGAAGGAGTGCAAAGAGAGAGGGAGGGCGGCGAAGGAGGAGGAGAGGCGGTGGGGGGAGGGGGAGGGGAAGAGGGAGGGGGAAAGAGACTCACGCCGCGCCACCGGCGCCGTCGGAGTGCCCGCGCTCGCTCTCTAGGGCACCTGGTTTTTCTTTTTTCTCCCCTTCCTTGTGACTTTTACGTTCTAAGTCCATCTTGTGGGGGTCTTGTCAGAGTTTTCTGGTTGTCCTAGTTGAATCCTAGTCCTGAGGGACCATGCCTCAACGGCAATGGAGACCCTCCCCCGCGATGAGGGTGTGCGCGGCTGGTGCATGGCTCGTCGGGTGTATGTGGCTAGGGATAGGAATGCTAGCCAACAAGACAAGAAAAAAAATCTTAAAAACTAGCCGCTACTTGCACGGCACGAGGCAGATTGCTGGGGCTACTCCCGACTACCCTCCCTTTCTTACCACTCCCCCTTTCCCTTCCCCCCGATTCCTTCTCTGGAAGACCGGGGGAGGGGAGGCCGCGCACGCTGCTTCGACCAGGGGCGTGAGATAGGGGGGGTAAAGAGTAAGAGTGTATGATGTCCCTATTCGGGCGTCCTTTCTGACCCCTCAGGGGTCGGCAATCGATATGTGCCTTCTTCGTCTTAGCCTGAGCGGACTATATTATGTTCCTGATGCCGAGCTCTGTCGCCGCTTGCGCCAGTGCTCCCGAGATCTCCAAGTTGAAGTCTTTGTCGATTGCGTACAGGGGGGTGATCATCTTTCGCAAATGCTTGTGCTGCTCGGGGCGTGTAGCCCAAGTCGCTCTCTCTGAGTCTTCAGGCGTTGGAAGAAACCCACTTTCGCCTTGACTAGCAAGTGATATCTCGAGAGGATGGCTCTTAGGGTTGCTTTCACCGATCTGGCTTCTGCATTTCCGTAGTGGATGTTGTAGAAGTCCGTTAGTATGTACCTCCAGGCCAGGATACCTAGGTACCTCGAGGAAGGATGTGACCGACGGCCGACCAACGTCAACAACGTAGGTGGCGGCGATAGATGCGTGTTCACGGTCTGAACGCGTCCGATCCGCCGCATCTAACATCTCAAGTTTATAATCACCGTGTGCTGGCCGGCTGCGCGGTTGGCCCTCTGCATGTGGCTGCGTGTGGGCCTGCGTGTGGTTTTGTGAATTTGCGTGCATCTACGTGGGGGCTCGTGGATCTGCGTGTGGCTTCGTGTATCTGCGTGTGGGGGGGCTGTGAGTTGGTGGGGCAGTGTGCGCCTCGGGGGGGCCTGACGGCCCTGTGGGGATGTGACTCTGGTCCGTGGTCCGTCCGGGTCGGTTTCGAATCCGGGCTGGGTCTGTGGAAAAAAAATCAGCGGGAGATTTGATCCCTCTCTCGAGGGGGCAGATTCTGTTTGGGCTCCTGCATATGGGGGGTGGATGTGTGGGGCACTTTTGGGTCCCCATGTGGGGCATATATAGTACTGTGCATGTCGGTCCGAACTGTGCATATGAGCCCACGTTATCACCGCCTATTACTATTATCTATTCATCGGAAGGGGGGGGGGGGGTGCTAGATGGCGGGTTGTGGGAGGGCTCTCTGACTAGCCGCCTCGAGCGGCGTGGGGCGTCCCAGGTGGGGCGCAGTGGCGAGGGTCGCTTAGCGCTTGGGACTCGGGAGCGGTCGCGGCACGCTCCATGCAGCCATTAAGGTGCGGGCCATTAGAAGTCCCGCACCTTTTGGTCAAATTATAACAATAGTTTTGAGCCGCAACCAACAACCCACTATATCATATATACATAGAGTAAGTTGCAGTCTCACTCTACTGAAGGGCTTGTGCACGACAGCCCCCCCAAATCCGCTTCACTTGCCGCGCCCAGCGACGATCGTGGCCCTTCCTCGTCTTCCTCAAACCACAGGGCACAGCGCGAGCTTCGTCTTCGTCACATGCGACAGCTATGCGCTTTCTGCTTGTGAAACCTGCGTGTCCTTGTCGCACCGCGCCCAGGTAAGAGTTTTCTTAAATTTACAAAATCTTGCATGCACTTGCTCGTACACTGTTCCCAATAGCAATAGCTCTACGGAGCATCAACAGCTGCGGCTACATATGCGTATAGCTAGGGCGGGCAGCACCAGCACGGAGACGGAGAGGGCAGCATAGAGCATAGGCTCACGCGAGGTTTAGCCAGCAACGGCTTCGGGCGTCTTGCGCCACTCATTCGCTCGGGCGCCCCGGCTAGGTGGGTAGGCCAGCTCCTGCCTGATCAATAGTCTGAATCCTTCCCCGCGACTCCGTAGCGAAATGATGCTGAAGGTGCCTCCATGGTCTCCAATGTCGGCCTCGCGTCAAAAATTCTTCCGGTCATGTGATAGCGGTGGCGGCATCGCTCTCTCCACGCCACTCGGAGCAGATTCTCGCGAGCTGCGAGGCGTCGCGGCTAGCTTTGCGTCGCTGCGCCTCCATCGCCTTGAGCACAACGCGCGCCTCCTCCTCCGCCGCGCGCGCCGCCTCGCGCGCCCGCGCTGCCTCCTCACGAGCACGGCCCGCCTCCGCCTCGGCAGCGGCCGCCCTCTCAGCCGCCGCGCTGCGCTCGGCCCTGGCAGCGGTGGCGGCTTCCTCGGCGTCGCGGCGCGCGCGCTCGGCGGCGTCAATGCGCGCGCTAGCCCTGTCGTCTGCTGCCTCGGCGCGAGCGGCCGCCTTAGCCTCGGCCGCCTGCGCACGCAAGAGTGCGGCTGCCGCTTCGGCCGCCTGCTGTTCGGCCTTAGCAGCCATCGCACGCTCCTTCTCACCGAAGAGCGCCTTGACCGACTCGACCTCCTGCGAGACGAAGCGGAGCATGCTGTCGCGCTCGGCCGCCGTCTCGCGAGCCTTGACTGCCTCACTGACGGCGGCCTCGCGCGCCTCCTCAAGCTCGTCGAGAGCCTCCTCGAGCCTTGAGATGGTCTGGTCTCGGGCGCGCAGGGCGTCGCGGAGCCCGGCCAGCTCGGCGCCCTCACGCTGGCTCACCTCGCTCGCGGCCGCAAGCTTACGCGCGCGCTCCGCCTCGGCTGACGCCGTCGCTCGTGCCTGGGCCAGTTGCGCGGAGAGATCATTAAGGAGCACGTCCTTCACCTTTATGGCGTCGCTGTGAGCGCGCTCGACCTCCGCCTTGGCACTCGCTGCGGCGGCGCCTGCCGCCTCAGCCGCCTGCACCGCCTCGGCCGCGGCGAGCTGCTCGCGAGTGACCGCCGCACGCAGCGCCGCCAGCTCCGCAGCGTGGGCCTTACCCGCCTGGCGGACTGCCTCGGCCCGGTCAAGTTCTGCCTGCTCCACGCGTTGCTTCCACACCGCCACCTCACGCTCGGCATGGCGCCGCTTCTCTTCGCTCGACGCGCGGCGCGCCTGCTGTTCGCGCAGCAGTTCGGCCATCTCCTGCGCTGCCCCGCGCGCCGCCACCTCACGCTTTGTCATCTCAACCAACTGAAGTCGGAGCTCGCGCAACCCAGCTGTGAGCTTGGCGTCTGCCTCCGCTGCAACTGCCGCCGTGCGCCGCGACTCAGCCTCGGCCGCCGCATTTTCGACTGCGCGCACCCGGTGCAACAGCGCATCCTCGCGTGTTGCCGCCTCCGCAAGGGCGGCGGCGGCGGCGGCGGCCTGTGCCCGTGTCGATTCCTCGAGCTCGGACAGTGCGCGCCGAAGCGAGGCGCGTTCAGCCTCCTGAAGTTGTCGCATGGAACGCTCCTGTTCGAGCGCAGCCACTGCGTTGGCTGTTGCTGCTCTCTGGCGCGCGAGCTCCTCGTCGCTCGCCTGGAGCTGGGTGCGAAGCGCGGCGAGCTCCTGCGCGGAGCGCGCGGCTACCGCCTCGGCCTCCTCCTGTCTTCGTGCGGCCTCCGACGCCGCAGCGCGCACGGCCTCGCCCAACCGCTGCGACGAAAGTTGGCCAAGGGAGCCAAGCGCTTCCCTGGCCTGCGCCTCTCGGTGCGCCGCTAGGTGCGCCGCGCGCGCCGCCCGGTCGAGCTCGCGCTGCGTAGAAGCTAGCTCTTCCTCAAGCGCCGCCACCTCTCGCTTTCCCACCTCAACTCGCTTTCGTGCCTCGTCCGCAGCCGCCTGGGCGCGCCGCTCGGCGGCGTCGCGCAGGCGCAATGCCTCCTGGGCCGCCATCTGCGCCTTATCGAGCCCCTCACGCAGCAAGGCGGCTGCGTCGGCCGCTCGGGCCGCATCCTGTCGGGCGGCGTCGGCGAAGGCCTCCGCGGCGGCGATCGCTTCGACACTACATTTTTGTTCAGCAGCGAGGCGCGCCGCCTCCGCCTCTGTGTGCGCTAGCAGCGAGCGGAGCTGCTTGAGCTCGGCCTGGACATCGGCACCTCCTTTGTCCGCCTTGCCGCCGTCGCTGTCCTCTTGTGCGCGCTCGGATCGCCGCGTTTGGCTTCGATCGGCGCGGTCTCCCTCGCCAGCCCTCCCTTTGGCGTCGGTAGCCGCAATCTTGACCTCGCTCTTGCGCCGACCAATCGTCTGCGCATTGCGGCGGGTCGCTCGTGCGATGGTCGGCTCCAGCGCGCTTGTGCTGCACCTGCCGTTGTCGTTGCCGCTGTCCCTCTGTTCGTCGTCGCCGCTCCCCTCGCCACGCTCGTCGACGTCGCTTAGCACCTCGCGCTCCCGGTCGCCGTCGGCGTGTTGCGGCTTTCCGTGATTCCCTGGATCGGAGGCCATTGCACTGCTCGAGCATCGGGGTCTCACTGCGCCTGCTGCGCCGTCGCTTGCACTATGCCGCTTCTCCGTCCAACAACGGCCCCCCCTATCCTCCGCCTCTCTCCGCCGCTGCATCATCGCCTCGACCGCCTGCAGTCCCAGCGTCGTCTCGAGCCTCTCAAGTCTCAGCTCGCATGAGAGGGCGCTAAGCACGTCACCGGCGCTCACGCCCCCGGATGCGCCTGCAGACGGACCGACGCTTGTTGCGGCAGCCAATTCAGACGTGTCAAACACGTCGGACGTGCTGCCTATTACGTCGGCGGCGATATCGGCCCACGCGCCGCCCGCAGCGCTGGTTCCAGCCCCTGACGTAGCGGCACGCGGCCCGTGCGCCGCGCGGCCCATGCCCCTCCTCGCCGACAGCGCGTCGATGTGCGGAGTCGAGAGGTGGCGGCGAGGGTCGCCGCTCGCCTCGTGGGTGTGCTCTGTCTGCTGCGCCTGCGCACCGCGCGCCACCCGCTGCGGCGGTGCGGCGGGCGGCAGTGGTGCGAATGGCTGCGGCGCGCGCGCCGCCGGCTGATGCGACGGATAGGGTTGCGGTGCGGACGCGGGCCTCGCGGCGCCAGCTCGCGCCGGCCAAGCCTGCCAGTCGGCGTGGCCCGCCTCTAGCTCCGAGTTTCGCGGGAATGGCAGCTGGAGCCGCTGGTCGCGCTGGTCCGTTGTGGGAAGCCCATCCAAGGTGCGCAACTGGGGCAAGAGAGAAGCAAAACGCGTGCGGTAGGTGGCTTCTTCGCACACCGGGTTCCCCTGCGTGTGACGCTTGAGCACCAGCGTCGACAGATGGTCCAGCCCGCGCAGGTACTCCGCCTCGCGCAGCAGGCTGATCCGATTGCCATACAGCTCGAGGTGCTCGAGCGGCGAGCCGTGCGCCTGCACCATACCTGAAAGCGATGAAGGGGCCGTGCCGTGTGATGGAGGTGGTGCCGCTCTCTCCGCGCTCGATGCTGAGCGGCGCCCGGGACCGGCTGCCTCCTCAGCCAGTGTCACGCTCATGGCGAAGAAAGACTCCCTCTCGCTTGCTCTCTTCCAAGCCCATGGGCGGCGGTGCGTGCGCGCGCGCGCGCTCACCCGCGAGTGACTCGATCCTATTGTATGAGAGCAGTAGCCGCTGTAGCTGCGTGAGCGCCGCGAGCCCGTCAATCTGCGCGATGTGGTTGCAGGAGAGGTCGAGGGAGCGAAGTCGGTGGAGCGGCGCCACCTCCGCCATCGAGGGGAGGCGGTTGGAGGAGACGTTGAGCTCGGTGAGCGAGGGCGCGAGGATTTCGATGCCGGCGAGCGACGCCAGCGCGTTCGCGTGCAAGTTGAGCCGCGCAAGCGAGGGAGGAGAGAGAGAGATTGAAGGAAGGAGAGGAGAGAGAGAGGTGAGGCCCTCGGCGAGAACCGAGAGGCTGGTGGGATGGGGAGAGGGCGGCTCCTCGGCCATCTAGGCCGCGCGGGGCGGTGCGTGGAGGTGGCACGCGCACCTGCCCGCGTGCCACTTGCACCACAGGGGCAGGGGAAGGCTGGGGGGGGGGGGCAAGAGACGGGGGTAGGGGGGAGGGAGGGGAGGGAGAGGGCCCACCCGTCGGCGGGAGGGGGGGAGAGAGAGAGAGAGAGAGAAAGAGAGGGAGAGTGGTCCTAAGAGAGAGCAAAGAAAATGGGCTGTAGGGGTGAAAGAAGACGAGGAGCGGATGGAGTGTGTGTGTGTGTGTGTGTGTTCGCCCTCGTGATCGTTGGTTACGCTGGCGAGTATAAAATGAAGAACAGGTGGACGAATTCATAGCTCACCGTCTGGTTAGAGGGAGGAGGTGTTGAAGAGAGAGAAAGAGAGTAGAGAAGATATATTAGAAGGTCGAGATCCCAGTGAATCAAAGAGGAGAAAAAAACTAACTCCAGTCAGTGTGTGTGTTGGGAGACCTTTTCAAAGAAGTACCTTGAGGAGAGAGGAGAGAGAGAGCCTCTACGATGAGAAAGCGCAACCCTCCGACAACCCCCCTCCCCGTCGTCTTCCCCTCTCCCTCTCTCTCTCTCCCTCTCTTCTCTCTCTCCTTCCCCCCATCCCCCCCCCCCTTTCGCGTGGTTCCCGCCTCCGTTCCCGCGCAGCAGCTCCCTCCGCATGGAACTAAAAATGGAACCTAGGCCTAGGGTCATCCTTCTAGCTTCTAGCATCTAGATGGGAAATCCGTACTCGCCGTATTTGACTGGAGGCCAAATACATATGTAGGGCAGTCAAACAGCTATTTTAACTTCTGAGGGTGAAAATTGACCATGTCAAGATTGAGGATTCATCACAAGATTTTTGGATATGGTGACCGGATAAGTGTAACTAGCACATATCAGGTGCCATTTGGGCCCCAGACCTCCCACGGTGGCCCCCACAGCGATGCGTAACAAGAACAAGAAAACGCGCAAACAGGCCAAAAATCATTTTCGCCGCGGAGGCGGAGGGCCGACTTCCGACGCGAGCGGCGGGCCGTCGGGCCGCTAATCGACGCGTCCCCGGTGCAGTTCGCCTCGGCCAGCCACCAGCCACGGCCATACGCGCAGGCTGGCCGCCGGGCGCGCCTCCTATTTCCTATTGCGCCTCCCATGCCCGCCGCCGCCTCATCGCAAATCGCCCTCTCGCGGCCCTCGCTAGCGCGCCATCGGAGGGTCGGAGGGGTCCCGGAGCGTCAAAGTGAGGCGTGCGCCCGGGCGCGCTGCGAGGGCTTTCTTCGCCATCAGCCCCAGCCCGGTGTCCGGGCCAGTCACGAGACTGAATGTAGGCCCAGGTAGAAATATGCAGTTTTTGTTACCCAAATATGCAGAGAAAATATGCAAAAAATATGCAGCGCGTCACCCAAATATGCAAAAAATATGCAGTACATATTTTACACGTGTAGGCACGAGACATGTGTGAAGAGCCAATCAATCAATAGTATGGGAGTATGCGGGAGTGGAGAGACAGAGAGAGAGTTATATTGAGGTAGGTAGAGGTAGATAGATAGCACACGCACATACACATGCTCACAGAGCAAACTCACGCTTTGCTACTCACTCACGCTCCCGCTGGCGCTGATTGCGATTGATGCGCAACATCAAAGAGGCGCACACCTGGTCCCCAAGGGAGCTGTCCCTCACTGATGGAAACATGTGTGCTAGCAATGAAAACACACGCTCACATGCCGCGGAATTAGGACTAAGACAAAGGGCAATCCTAGCTGCTAGAGCCCATGTGGGAAAGCAGCTATGATGAGTTGCCCACCAATCGAGAACAGCATTCGAGAACATCTTGACATCAGACTGGTCTATGGTTGTCCCTGCACATGCTGCCAGGTAGTGAGGGAGCTCATCATGCAAATCATCCACAGGAAGGTGAGAAAATGGAGGCAGATTTGCGAGATCCTGCACCCATCTATTGTTGATCTTACCACGAGCAAACGCCGGGTTGAAAGCGCGGAGCAAGCCGGTGATGCGGTGCTGCTCCTTGCAACCATATGTAGCAGCACAGTTATCAGTGAGCCTGTTCTCCAAATACTCATAAGCCCCTTTGACATGCTCTAAGAGCTTTAGCCACATGGGGAGGGCACACACATCAATGGCAGCTCTCATCTCTTGCTCGCCCTTGACTCGCAACGTGCAACGTCGAGCCATCCGCGTACGCGATTGCAAACGTGCCATCGGAGTGAATAGCGCATACCTTACCGTGAAACCAATCATGGTAAGGCAGCATTTTTGTCACGGACGACGACGCCCCCACGGCTCTGCACCTCGCCGCCGCAAGGGGACACGCTGACATTTGCCGAGCACTTATGGCTTATGGACGCCGGCGCCGAGAAGGAGGCGGGTAATAGGAGGTTGCAGACGGCACAATACGCCGCGACTGCCAACCGTCAAGGTAGCAGATGCATCCATGCCACCGCTCGTGCAGGCGTCTCGATCGGCGTCCGCTGTGCGCATTCCGCCCTCCCCGTTCATCGGCGGCGTTTCTGCGCCACTGCTGAAGTCGGGCGTGCAAAGGGCCACCTCTGCTGCCCCGGCAGCATCCGGGCCGTTCGTCGCTGCAGCACTCTCGCAAGCTGCCCACTGCGAGCTCGGCTTGCACAGGCGAATGGACCTGGGCTTCAGGGACCCGTCCAAGTGCACCTTGATATTGAACGGCCCACCCGTGTAGTATTGCCCACAGAACAAGCATTGCTTGCTCTTGGTCTCCTTGCGACGCGCCGGCATCTCCATGATGGTCGACCAGAGAAGCGCGTTGCCCTGGAGCTCCTCCAAAGGGCGCCGCCCCCACTGACACTCCGCCGCGTCATCGCCATTGCCGTCGTCGCCATCATTGCTCATGCGGGCCGCCGGCCGTGAGGGGTGAGGGACGGGGAGAGGGGGGGAGGGGGAAGGGGGAAGGGGAAGGGGCGGCTCGCGGCTCGTCGCCCGCAGTGTGGCGGGAGAGGCGCTTCGTTCCCGCGCCCGCTCACCCATGCACTTCTAATAGTAAAAGTCGTTTTAATGTTAGCCCCTAGTCTTGTCATATGACACTCAGCATCAGTTCTACAACTACTGATACTGAGATATCATATATGATATCATATATGACAGAACAACTTGGGGCCAAATACGGTGAATACGTATTTCCCATCTAGGCTTCCCTTCTCTTCGAGAGAAAGAGAGAGAGAGAGAGGGCGCTCCACATCCCAAGGTCCTAGGCGTCCACGCGAAGCTTTTGACCTAGAACGAGAGAACGCAGAGAATTATAACGATAAATGCCGAACGACGAAAGAGAAGAGAGAAGCGAGAAGCCTAACGAGTGTCGATTCGCGAATGCGAATGCGCCGAATTCCAAAAAAATTCCGTTACCTCCTCGTATCTCGATGTGGGTGTGCCCAATACCGACAAATTGCGTCAGGCGCTCTCTACCGACGAGCTCGCTAGCTCGATCACTTCGGAATCCGAAAGCTCACCCTGCGCCCCCCGCCCCCCGCCTACCGCCAGTGCGGTCCCTCACCCTAGCACTAACTAAGGTTATACTCATGCAGCAAGAAGAAAACTCCGACGGGCAGAGAGAGCCTTTGCTGTTTGGCGCCCAAATGGGCCCTCGGCTCTGCGCCCCGCCTCCCCACCCTCTCCTCTTCGTGTGGGGCTTCCTTCTCGCGGGCCTGGTGCGTATGTACGGCGTGGCGGTAAGGTGCGGGCTTGGACGCGCGCGTGTCGCCACCCTCCTCCTCGGATCGCTCGGCGTCGACGCGATCTGCTGCGCTCTGTTCTGCGCTCTGTGGCCGCTCTGCGCACCGTATGCAGCCGCGGCTGCTGCAGGCTTCCTCGTGGCTCACGCGGTGTGCTACCCACTTCGTATGGCCGTCTGGAGTCTTGCTCACCGGCCGATCGCACGGGCCGTCCGCACTGCGTCCGAAGAGGACGTGTGCGAGCGGCTGGCTCAGCTGCTGCGCGGGGGGAGACAAGGGGAGGAGGGGGAGTTACAGCTGCTCCGCAGAGGTGGCGAGTGGAGCGGGCGTAGAGGGCGGGGAGCTGATCGTCGCACTGGCTGCGGACACGTGCTGGCCACGGCTGCCGCCGCCGCCACCGCCTCAGGGTGTGTGGTCGTTGCGGCCTGCTTGCTCCTGAAATACGAGTTGGAGGAGCGAGGCGCCGTTGCTGACGTCCCACCGTATGCGTGGCTCATCGGCTCAGCCTTTTTGGGCCTCGTGTTCGCGCCCGCGTGCTCCAACGGTGTGTGTCTTGACACATTCGCCTCTAGGGGCGGTTCATACAGCAGAAGCAGTTGGATGTGCCACTCGAGCAGTGGCGTAGTGGGCGAGGAGACTCAACGCGCCTCTATCTACATGGACCCTTTCAACCTATTGCCATTTCCCGCTTGGGATGCTTTTCTTACTGCACCTGGTGCCGCATCTGAGAATCACATGGCATCTGCTCTATCGGCCACTAGTTGCCTCATCCCGCTTACCTGTTGCGCGGTCTCGCTCGGCGCAGCCGGGCTAGCTCCTCATCCGTTACTGGGGGCATTGGAACGATTCATCGGCCACCTCTCCGGCCAAGGGGCGTCGTCTCGCGCCAGACGAGCTGGCGCCGTGGCAAAACTCACCATGGCTTCCAAGCGCGACGGGGAAGGCTCCTCACCAAATCATCTGTGCGTGGCTTCTGGTTCCGAGTGGGACGTGACACGCCACGCTGCTGAGGGGGGCGAGTTGGCTGGCTTTGGTCGCGCTTCTCTTGCGAGGCGGCGTTGCACCCTCTTCGGGGTTCTGCTCCTTGCGACCTACATTGCTGCGGTGCGGTTGCGGACCACCATGCTTGTGCCAAAGACTGAGATGGTGGGCTTATTCTTGAATGGCTGCGACGAGGAATCGGGCATTGCGCACGCCGTGAACATGCCCGGAGGTAGGAATAGAGGTGGCATGGAGCGCACTATAGCTGAGCCACAGCAAGTGCAAGTCAGAGCCGTCGCAGGCAAAGACTCGAGGTCCTCCGATGCTGACCTGAGCGAGAACATAATAACAGAACGTCTTGTGCTTGGGCGGCGCTGGTCCATACTTCGGCTCATGTACGGTTCGCGGACCTTCGCCATCCCGCCATCGGCAGGTGCTTGCTTCCGGGCGCGGGGTGGCCACTCGGGCGGGCTGCGCTTCGACATCGATGGATGGCAAGAGCAGGAGGCGGCGCCCGACATCAATGGAGAGGCGCGAGAGGGCAAGCTCCATAGACGATTTGCCGACAGTTCGTCCAGCTTGGGCAGTAAGAGACGCGCTGCCGGTGGGGATGAGAGTGAGAAAAGTCTGGGCGACGTGGAGCCCACACAAGGTGGACAAGGGCGCCGCCGTGGTATTGTCATAGCTGCCGATGGATCGCAGGATAAGTATGCGCAGGTGATTGCACACACGGTGGGATCATGGCCTCGCCCACGAGCTACTCATAGCGTGCGAGAAAAGCAAGTCATATGCTCATCGCTCATCCCTGTAGGCGTGCCTACTCGCGGTGCATGCGGTGCGGGTTACACATCGGTCTTTCTTGCCTGTGGAGATCATGCACGTCGGTCCTGCAGAGGCCTTTTCGGCAGCGACGATTGCTACCCTCACGGCTTATGGCCGCGTGGGTGTCGTTGATCTTATCGCTCGGCTCAGCCCACGTATTCGCCCAGAGGCAACGACGCTGCTCCGCTCGTTCGCAGTCAAGCCGTTCGCGCTCCTAGCCTCGTCATTTGATGAGGAGCGTGCCGAGCCCAAGCCACGGGGCCAAGAAGCCGTACCACCCGCCGGCAATTTTTCGTCGCTCCGTGATGCCACTGCACCTTCTCTGACACAGCCAAGACCATCGCCTCGTAGGTTCTTATGATGGACGCCAACGTTATTCTGTTTTCACCGCCAGACACTTTTTTTTTACTCCAATCGTACGCTTATGCTGCTTGCAGTAGTGTTATTGACGCGAACCGCACCGTACGCCTCTATCGAGTGGGTGTTCCACGCTGCCCTGCAACCTACCTACATGCGTAGCCTGCTCGGCTCATCTGCACAGGTATCGTTCCAGTGGCGTCCAATTTTTCCAAGACTACTTGCAGAGCTTTCGTACTGTGGATCCATGGCTCGTCCACTCTTATGTTGCCGACGGCAGCTTCTTCTCCCTTGGAGTCAGCTATAGGTGAGACTCGTTTGTAGCACCCACAGTGTCGTGTTCCGGTTGAAGAGAGACTTTACTCGCGATGTTTGCGAGCATCTCTCTCGCCTACCACTGTTTGGGCCTAGAGAATCTGCCCCTTCCTCGCGGCCCAATCGCAGCGGTGGCGCCGACCCTACGGGTTGGTACGCTTCTGTTAGCTGCGGAGCAGAGATCGACTCCTCGGTCGTGGTACTCAACAAGAGACGAGGGTGGCGTCTTCTTCACGTCGTTTGTGCCCTCAATTGGTACCGTCATATCGTATACAGGTGTGCCCCGTCCCTCGTCTGGCATCTTCGTCGCTCATCTAGGGGTTGCGCGGCTCTACCCTTCGGGTGCAAAGCCCACCAACCACGATGTCAAGGGTAGCTCTTGCACTACTTTGGGTCACGCACCTGCTCGGCAACTCATCCCACTGCGCTCGTCGCGACTCCCGCTGCACTCGTCGCCTGCCGCTCAAGCTGACGGTGCCCTGTGCGCTTGTCATTACTACCCTTGCAGGCACATGTGGGGCGACAAGGACACGTGGGCTCTCGCCGCAGTCTTTCTTGCGTCAACAGATCAAGCGTCCACTTGGAAAATCTCGATGGCAGATCCGATGGCCCACTGCGCGGCGATACCTGAAACAACGACGATGAGTAGGGCCAAATCTACCAGACCTTCTAGCGCATTCCAAGTCCACCATTCAAATGGTGATTCGACGAAGTCCCAAGGCGCAGGCGCAGCTATGTTGTATGGCTCGGTCGGCGGATCTCACGTTGGCTGGTTCCTCAACCACGACGACACACCGCCGTCCGCCCTTTGGGGGCATGTGCAATTCTCGCGCGCAGGCGGTTCTAGTGATGGACCCGACTTGCAAGGCGCTACCGGAGCTGGCTCCCGCGATAGTGGTGTACCCTTTGTTGACAAAAGCGTTGGGGAGGGTTCAACCTTGCATGGGCCGCACGGTCATAGACTGAGACCGCGTCCCATTGACGAGCATCCAAGCCGTCTACTATACCTCAATTGGCAGCCACACTATATGCAGGTGAACCGATGGGTTGCGCATGCTTGCGGAGCGCGTGCGCATGCACGCAACACGATAGAGTGGCGCGCGTTTGCATTTGAACATGCGCCTGCTTGTGACTGCCCGAAATGCAAGGCTCGCTGCCGGCATGTTGGCTGCTAACGTATGGCATGCTGTGCATACCCTCTTTTTTCGGTCTCAGGGCTACTTCAACTTGGGGCCCTCGTCCTTCCCCGCGGCTGCAGGCGCCTCTCTCGATTGCTGTGTCTTTCTCGACGATTACAAGGAAGGCCCTCATGACTCACCCACCCTCGGTCCACTCCACGCCTTTCCAGAGTACACCTTCACCGTTCATGCGACGCTCAACGATACCCGTCGAGCCCTTGCTTCTTTGGGCATGAAGTTGCCACCTCCACAATGGTTGAGGCAACCGAAGTTTCGCCGGTGTGTAATCTATTGGGCGCTGCTCGCATGGGCAAGTGTAGTTCTTCTGGCGCATACGCTTAGGCTTTTCTATGAGCTGCCAAGAGCAGCGCACAAATCTTCCCGTCATTCGACCATATCAACGGCGAGGACGGGAGGCGGCCGGACCCATGCTCATCTTTTTCTACCAGTAGATGGGGGAGACCTTGCACGGTCGCCTCTGTTCCCGTTGTCGGCGCAGCCGATGAAGTCTTACCGATCATTTGAGGGATATTAAAATGCCCATTCCAACTCGAGTTCTTCCGTGTCGTTACATCAATCGGTGTGACTAGCCTTCCGCTCTTGTGTATTTGAATTCATTTCTACCCCAAATTTGATACACCTGCATTCCACCTCTCCACATCCCCACCTTCCTCCACCGTGATCTCATGTCAAATCAATGAGTCTGCACTCACATTCTTGCAGCTTCCCATGTTGTAACACTCCCAGCTCTCAGCATCACGCACCATAGACCTTGTAGTAGGTACTGGTAGTATAATGCTGCTAACTCCCGGGCCCCTTACCCTTGCCCTTGCTTGCAGCATGGCCAGTCCCCAAGTCGCTATGGCATTCTTCTTCTGCCTCTCCTCCTGACCCCGTCAACGTGTCGAGTGCTTAGGTGTAGGTGTACTTCATGGCGCCTGTCTCGCGACAGATACCGGCGAGTCATAGGTCCTTTTTTTGGACAAGCCTATCGGCTGCTCCGAGATTATTAGGGCGATACGACAAATGGCGAAAGGCAAGTCCACGGGGCCGGATGGCATACCGATGGAATTCTACCAAAGCTTCGAGGAGCTTGTAGCACCGCGCTTGATGGAAATGTTTCAAGAGGCCCAGGCGAGATCGCCGACAGATCGCCCTTTGATCGTCGTCCGTCGTTGTCTGATCGGAGTGTTAGGTTTTGATTTCAGTCGAGTTATGTGAGAAAGTCGTGGGGCGAGAGTCGGAGTGTTTTCGTGGGTGTCCGTGTCCGTCGTCCTGTCGTCAGCCGTCATCCGTCGCTCTCGCTCTCTTCGCTCTCGCTCTCGTAACACTCATACCCTATAGTCTCGCCTCTCCTCGCCAGCCCTGCCACCACAGCCCTCCTCTCACTCGCCCTCGCCTCTCGCCACTCGCTCGATGTCGTTCTCGCCGCCGTCCTCGCCCTCGCCCAAGCCCGCCTGCCCGCCTTCCTCTGCTGACGGGCTTCAGCCTATCAGCACCTCTGAAGTCGCCATCCTGGCGATGCTGCCCGTCACAGCCTCGGGCATGGGCCGTGGAGTCGTGGAGGTGGAGACTTCCGCGTGGATCTGGCCAAGGAACGCTACCCGTCGATGTGGGCACTCATCAAGCCATACATGGGCCGTTGGTGCAAGGCAACCCTCATGCTCGTCGGCGATTACTGCGACGAGTACGACAGGATCCCCAATGCCAAGTACATTGGAGACGAGGCCGCCGTCGCGTACCTCTGCATGGAATACATCATGGCGGTCGCGTACGCTGAAGCGGATCCCATGGTGCAAGTGCACCGAGCAGCTGGCAGCAAACTCTACATGGAGAACAAGAAGGCCGTCCTCGCACGCGTCACGGACCTCGCCACCCAAGATCAGCCAAGCGTCGACAACATCGACAATAGGATCGAGGAGGAGGGGTGTGAGAAAAAGACGAAAAGGATGAAAACTCAGCCTGCGTAGACCTTGTGTTTTGGGGAAGGGGCGGGGGGGGGGGGGGAGTCATACGCGCCGCGTCCTTGATTAGCCGTGTACTCATCTTTGTAATAATAATACCCTGGAGACTGGTTGAAAAAGAAAACATGCACCTGGGTGAAAAAAAAATCACTGGCCCTCTTTTGACGGAACGCGACTTTGTGCTGATACGCCCGGGAGCCGCGCGCCGCGCTGCGTGCAATTGATATTGGAGCCCCTGGAAGACTGCCGCGTACCCCGTCGGCCGTCGTCACCGACTATATCGTCGGGCCACTCGATACCGAACAAGTGACGCTGGGATTCCCTCATTGCTAACGAGTCTCAGCCGGAGATCATAAACCCCAGCTGGAGACCATAAACATAAACAGCCTACATTCTCATTGCCAACGCTGTCTTGTCATTGTAATTATGCGCTAATAGACAAGGGCAACAAGTAATGGCACTCACACTCACTCTCAAACATAGAGTTGGAAGGAGAGGGTGGGCGGCCAGAGGTCGGCGCTCCCATCGACGCAGTGGCAGGAGAGGACGATGCCGGTGGTAACTCGACGATTCTTGGACTCGTTGGGGGGCTCACAGTTAGGGCGCCAGATGCTTGCATTCATTCTTGTGCCGCTACTGCCGCAACACTTGCCTTGCACCGCCAACACGCGCAAGCCACTTGGCCGCTCTATATGGATATGGGGCACTAATCTTATGATTGGTCGCCATGGACCGTGGAGGGGGGCCTTGCGCCCCGCCCACTCTCTCGACTCACCTCATGGGGGGCGAGAACGGCATCCACCCCCCTGCGTTGCCTGCGCCTGCGCTGCCTCTCGTGGCATGCAGGAGGCTTGCTTGACCCTGCACCCACGCCCACGCGGGGGGTCTGTCTAGGTATGAGTGCTCCGCTTACAGCTCCTGCCAGAAGGCAGAACATGAGTGTGACTGTCGGGCGCCCCGCTAGAGCGGGGAAGTTGGTGCTTTAAGTGCCCGTAGAGGGTAGAGGCCAGGCGGCGCCCGCTTTTAATCCGCATTGTCCCCTGTGATGCAACAATAGGTTGACCCTAGAGCCACTCAACGCTCAACGCATGCGCGGCCCTTGCTCTAGCTAGCTGGCGTTGGAGCCCCAGAAGTATGAAACGGGCTTACTGTCTGCCTTTCGCTTCTTTCTGCTCGCGCTTGTCGCGCTAGACATATGCGCACACGACATGATGCTTTGCGATGGATGCATCACAACATGTTACCACCTGGCGAGACTGCGATAGCACTAGGTACAGGGTGCAATGGGGTTGCAACAAGCCAGGCCGAGCAAATCACACAATAATCACCGCGACTCGAAATAAAAACATTTTCATTTGGTAAAGCCCTCCTTCTTCAAGCGCGCAGGCCCGGGACAGCGGGGCAAGGTGATGGAGATAGATGGAGATACGCGCAGAGTCAACCAAAGAGAGCGTGGGAAAGCGTGTTTGCTTGTGTCAAGGAGAGGACCGTGCCGAGCAGTCACATGTGTGGATGACCGCGGAGCCCCTCGAGGGCGGCAGTTGTCTAGTACGAGAAGGGGAGGGGGGCGTTGGGCTCCTCAGGGCGGTCCGTCCCTCCACTGCTCGCGCGAATACAATGGAGCCGTCATCGCCAGAGAACGCGTGATTCGGCGCCAACCCGCCATGTCCACAAAGGGATACCCGCTCCTCGCTGCGAGGGGCGACACCCTCCCTACCACCCCCATTACATACTCGTCGATGAGCACCGCGAGGAGCACGGTGGGGAGATGATCTCGGGAAGAGGTGAAAGGGTTGGCGACGAGGAAGAATGAGTGGAGCGGAGCGGGGGGGGGGGGGGGGGGGCGGACTGACGGACTGACTGGCACTGGTTATCTGCCGCGTCGGACGCGAGAGCGGGCTGTTAGTGAGGCGTTCCGAACGAGACGGAGGCTTGGACCGCGCGAGACGAGGGCTCACACGAGGCCTCCAGCGGTCGTGCGGCCTGTTGGCCGGCGAAAAGCAGTTGCAATCACGCAGCACCTGCGGATGGGGATGGAACAGCGGCGGCGGCACAGCGCTCGTCCATCTCGGCGAGACTTCGACTGGGATGAGCGTGGCCACCATGTAGTAAGGCACAGTCGTCGTCGCTCGGGTCGACCACAGCCTCGTCAGTGCGGGCGTGATGCTGGCTGGCGGCGCCTGCTCGTGCAAGCGCATCGGCAACCACAGTCATGGCATGCGTCACCTCCTGCAGATCGCCGCACGGCGAGGGCTGTGGCGCCCCAACGGCCGCCTTAGGTGTGGCTCCATCGGCCGACTGGACGGCCGCCACGATCACGTGGCTGCTGGCCGGGAATCCCGCCGCCAGCGGCGGCGGAGCATCTGTCTCGGCGGCCACGATCGCATCGCCGCAATAGAGCTGCTTGATCGCATCGCGACCACGAAAGAGCAGCGCCGTGTTGAGCAGCCCACCAATGCCGTAGGCGGCACAGAAGCGACCCATTCGCGCGATGGTCGACTGCGGGAACATCCTTGCCGCCGAACGGACCTTCTCGCCCGTGGATGAGTCCGGCTTGTTGAACATCTCGAGCGCCATCAGGTGGATAGGCGTGCAAATGAGCTGCATGCCCATTGGGGAGATGAGCTGAGCAGCGTCAGCAGCGCGCTTCTCGTCCATCTTGCCCGAGCTGACGAGGGCCGATGCGACGAGAGGTGGCACCTGCAGCGGAGGGGTGCGCGTTACAGGGCTGAAAGGGTTGGGCGCGTCCCGCCAGCGGCCGGAAGGCTCGAAGCATCGGGTGTGGCTGTCGTCTCGTTGCGTACGCGCACCGTGAAGGCGGCGGCGATGGTGAGCGTGTCCCGCACAGCAAAGAGACCGAAGGTGGCGCGCGGCATCGTGCGCGTGGCCGAGTCTCCCGCTCCAAACCAGCGGGCGAAGAGGGCGTCCTTCGTGATGCCGGCGCCCATATTGACTGCAGTGGTGCCAAAGAGCTTGGCGCCGCCCTGAATCGTCGCGCTCGACGGGGCCTAAGGTTGGGCAGGCGGAGCAAGGAGAGGTCGTGATGGGCACGTGGGCCACGCACTTTGCATCCAGCGGGGAGTGGGGTGGACGCAGTCGGGGAGCTGCTTCACGGAGAAGGAGGCAACTGCCGCGAGCGCTCGCCTTTGGATTCAGCATCCTCTCGCAGATCGTGTCGATCGAGTTGGCTGTGGCATAGGTGAGGCCATAGACCGAGGAGACGAGGAGCAACGCTGGATTGCGCACAAGATGGTGAGGCCGCAGCACAATCTCCTTGAGCCCCATTCCAAGAGCCGCCCAGAGCGAGGTGGTGCCGGCGCTCGCCTGCGAGACAGGCGTTTGGGGAGCGGCTGAACAGGCTTGTCTTGGCACATCGACACAAGTTAGCAGACGAGTAGCCACTCCCGTTCTTGGCTTCCCCTTCCGCCCCAACCCCCCCCCTCCTGAACGAAAAATGAGAGAGCGCGCCCGGCCCCGCCCGGCGCGTCGACGGCAGTATCCCCTTCTCCCCTTCCCGCGTCAACCCTCACTCTCTTGCGAGAGAGGAAGGCGGGCGAGAGAAAGCAAGGGAGGAAGCCAGCGAGGGACGGAGGGAGGGAATGAGGGAGGAAGTGGGGGGGGGGGGGGGGACAAGGAAGAAAAGGGTGAGCGTGAGAGAGGGAGAGAGGGAGAGGGGGGGGGGGAGAGAGGAGAGAGAGAGAAGAGAGGGGGGGGGGGGGGAAGAGAGAGAGAGTTCACTCGCCTGCGTGACCGCCTTGTCGACCGTCATGATGAAGGGCGCGGCGCAGAAGGCGGCAGTGAAGCCGGCGCCGAATCCGACCGCGAGGTCGGTGCCAATTGGGATCGCCGCCGCCTCGGCTGCGCTCCGCCGCGGAGCCGTCTTGCCGCCCATCGGCTCCCTCCCTCCCTCTCTCTCTCTCTCTCCTCTCTCTCTCTCTCTCTACTACTCTCTCTCTCTCTTCCCCCCCCCCCCGAGGGAGAAGAGAGTCAATCCCCTAATTTACGAGGACGGTTTCTTCATTTACCTCCTCCCTCTCCGGGCGAAGTTCATTCGCGATCTCACGGCGGTGCCCTCTTCTCTCCAAAGACCTCTTCACCTCTCTCTCTCCGTCCCCCCTCCCCCTTCTCTCCTCCTCCCCTCCCCTTCCGCCTCTCTCCCTCCCCTTCCGCCTCTCCATCTTCTTTCCACTCTCCTTCTTTACCTCTTTTCCTCTTCATCTCTCTCTCTCCCTCCCGCCTCCCCCCCTCTCTCTGCCCCTCCCGCCCTCTCCTCCCCTCCCCTTCCGCCTCTCTCTCTCTTCTCCCCATTCCCTCTAAATCACATCTTTTCTACCCCTCCCCCCGTGGCCGCCGCCCACGGCCCGAGAGAACGGGAGGACGAGAGGAGAGAGAGAGAGACGTAATTTGGACTGCCGTCCCTTCTCAGTACTTGACTCTCTACAATTAAGTACTCCGTCCCATTCTTTCGCACTCTTCTGAGAGACTCCTCCTCTCTTTCTCTCCTCGCCCCCTCTCTTTACAAAGCCTTCCACCTTTTTCTCCGTCCCTCTCTTCTTCTTATGGACGGTCCGCACTGGGAATAATGTTGAGACGGCATGATTTGACATGTGATGAGAGGGTGAAGATCGGTGGTCGGGCAGCTGGCGGACGTCTCGATCCGGCCGCGTCCGCGCGGTTACAGTCTCTTTCAAATAATTACGACGCCGAAACTGGTGGGAGTGACGAGGTTCGGCCGCCAAAGAGCGCGGCGCCACCGGCCCAAAATGGAGAGAGAGAGGAGAGAGGGGGGGGGGGGCAAGGGGGGCGGGCGGGCGGGGGGCACGAGGAGAGGGAGAAGAGAGGAGAAGAGAAGGGAGAAGAAGCCATCGATGCCCCCCCCCCCCAAAAAAAAGAAAATAGAGAGTTTGGGGGGAGAGAGAGGGAGAGGGAAAGAAGGGGGGGGAAATCATAGAGTAAGAGAGAGGGGGAGAGGAGAAGAGAGAGCGCACCCACAGAGCGAGAGAGAGAGAGAGAGAGAGGGAGAGAGAGAGAGAGGGAGAGGGAGAGGGAGAGGCAGAGAATAAGGGGGGGGGGTGTAGGGGAGAGAGAGAGAGAGAGAGAGAGAGAGTGGGGGGGGGGGGCGGAGGTCGAAAGGAAAGGAGTGAGGGTACGATATGTAGAGAGAGAGATCCGGCACAGGTCTCTCTGGCTGAGGAGGCGGCGGCGGCGGCGGCGGGGGGGGGGGGGAGGAGGGGAACTAAGGGGGGGAAGGGGGGATGTTCCCCCCCCCCCTCTCCTCTCTCTCTCTCTCTCTCTCTCTCTCTCTCTCGCTGTCCCCCCACCCTCTCCTCTCCTCTCTCTCTCTCTCCTCTCTCTCTCTCTCTCCCTCTCTCGCTCTCTCTCTCTCTCTCTCTCTCTCTCTCTCTCTCTCTCTCTCTGTCCCCCCCCCCCCCCTCTCTCCCCCTCCCCCTCCCCCCCCCCCCCACTCCTCCTCCTCCCTCAAAAACCTTCACACAAAACAAACAGGGAAATGAACGATTCATCTATGAATACAGCCCCCCCCTCCCCCCTCCCCCCCCCGGGCGTCCGTCTCGCGAGGCGGCGGCGCTGTTGTGCGCCTAGAGGCGAAACACCGCAGGGGGGGGCGGGGGGGGGCAGGCACAGAGGTGAGAGGGAGCGAGGATAGAGGATAAGGGCGGTGTTCGTAGAGAAGGGAAGACTCGGAGCTAGTAGGTGTGTAGCCCACAATCTTCAGACAGATGCCCCCCCCCCCCCCCCCTTCTTGCGTCTTGCGTCGCACCCACATGAGCTGGAGCGCGCGCGCGCTGGCGTTGGCGCATGAGCGCACAGTCATACAGTCATCCAATTTCTCAGGAGGATAACTATAAAACACTTCAAGACATTGCTGAGTGAATTTGTCCAAATTAAAATCGTGCCGCCTCGGGAGCTGGCTGTCCATAGACTTGAAGAACCCCAAGTCGCAGACATTCGTGTCTGGCGAGTTAGGAACCTGGGAAAATAAAACAATATCCGGTCCTGTCCGGCGTCCCTACCCTAGATGGGAAATACGTATTTACCGTATTTGGCCAGAGGCCAAATACATATGTATTTGGCTGTATTTGAAGCGCGTCCTGGGTTGTAGGCCTCGAATGTATTTGAAATGTATTTGGCCGGAGGCCAAATACATATGTATTTGGCTGTATTTGGAGGCCCCAGCACCGTATTTCCCATCCAGGGTCCCTACCTAGATGGGAAATACGGTGTTGGGGCCTGCAAATACAAATAAAGCCAAATACATATGTATTTGTATTTGGCTTCCGGCCAAATACATTTCAAATACATTCGAGGCCTACAACCCAGGACTAGCTTCAAATATCAAATACAGCCAAATAATACAAATACGTATTTCAAATACATATGCATTTGGCCTCTAGCCAAATCCAAATACGGTAAATACGTATTTCCCATCTAGGCCGGCGTCCATTGCGCTGAGGTGCAGGCAGAAGGTTGAATGTTGGCAAGCCTCATGTCAAGCTTGTCGCCGCTTTCAAAATCTTACTCTTGCTCATGTGTCATGTGTGGAGTGGCGTTATCCATTTGCACCGTTACACGAGGAGACGAGGAGCTTTCCGAAGTTTCGAGCGGATTGCAGTCACCTTCAAGAATGTTTTTTTTTCGAGCGGATTGCAGGAATCACATCTTGCCGCATCATAGACTCAATAAATTTATCCGCATCCTGCATCCATGACAATATACATCTACTGTTCGCAAATCGCCCTTTTTCAAGCCGGTTTGTTTGTCGCCTTTCTTGGCGGGCACACGTTCACATACACGCCAGGCTCCCACCAAACCATCAAATTGGTGCTGTGGGCTGTGGGCTCGGACAAGCAATAGCAATAGCGCACAATAGCAATAGCAACAGCATCACTTTCCCAATGAACCTTTTGCTTTTGGACGCCAAAGTTTGCTTTGGCTTTGCCACCCCGGGCGGCAGCTTCAACTTGCCCGAGTGGGTGTAGACATAAAACACGTTTCATCGAGATCGACGTGCATCTCCCACCTATTGTTCACATTTTGTTGCGCCCATTCTACTCGACGTGTGCACACGCCAGCCGCCAACAAAAATAAGTGTGAAGTAGAACGTAGAACGTATTTATTATTCACGGTTGCGATCGATCTCTCGCGATGCGGGCCGAATGGCTGGCGACCCTCGGGCTGGGCACAAGCGCCGACGCTGCTGCGGTAAAGGAGGCGTACCGAAAGCTGGCGCTCAAGTACCACCCGGATATAAACCCTAGCCCAGAGGCGGCCGGGCTCTTCCGCGCCGCCTCCGAGGCGTATGAGCAGCTGATCGAGCGCAGGGCCCTCGAGGAGCGGCCGGCCACCTCGCATGGCCCAGCGATGGAGGCGCGCTGGAATATCCGACGGCGTCACAAGCCGGCGGAGTACCCCGCCTGGTTCACGCCCCCCGACCAGTCGCCGCCCGACCGCTCACGCTCGCTCCATACGCCCGGTGCCCTGGCGGGAAGCTGGGCTAGGCGCCACACTTTGGCAGTGGCGGTCGCTTCGCTCAGCATGCGTGGGCGCTGCGTCAGGTCGGTGTTCATGAGGATACGATAGCCAAGGGAATGGGCGGTACGCGCACTAAAGCGATTGCCCTCGCTTTCTTGCCGACGGCCGTTCTTTGAATTGGCTCTTGCTGCTGTATTCCCACAACTTGTGGTCCGCGAGCACCGTTGCTTTTTGCTTTAGCAGCCGCTTCTTGCACGTTTTTCCCGCTCTTAGAATGACGACTAAGTTTATACTTAGTTCGCCCATGGGGGGGCACGAGCCCCCCCCCCCCTCTCTCCACTCCTCCCCTGCCATGGGGGAGGAACCACCCATGCTCCTGGCATGCCTGATGGCTTGCCAGGAGCACACTGCCCTGCCGACCCACTCTCCACTCTCTCCTTGGAAGGCTCGGCTGCCTTGCTCGCCCTTGCGTGTCGTGGCCAGCCCATCGCTCCAAACCCCCTCCCCCCCCTGTTCGACAGGCAGACAGGTGCAAAGTGGGAAGTGGGGACCCCTGAGGCTCAGGAGCGCCAGCGGGGGAGAGGCAGGGGAGGCCAGTTCCCAGCCCCAGCCTCCTCCTCCTCTGCCCCCTGAGCTACCTTCACGATCGGGACCGGGATGCCGCAGGGATGCCCGCTATCGCCACTCACCTTCCTCCTCACCACCGAAGCACTGACCCGAGCCGTCAACGGAGATACCGACATTGAGCGGGTAGATCTCAATTAATGGATACAATCTCAACTAACTTTATTATGGATTATGGTTGGTTGCCATGGAGCGGGCCGCCGCTCCCCACCTCTCCATCGGGCCCCCCGCTGCGCCCCCCCCCCCCCCCGTACCCATGGAGCTGTCGCAGGCTAAGCGACCGCGTCCGCCCGCAGAGGCCGAGCAGGTGAGCGCGACCCCGGTCGCCGCACGGCCCGTGGCCCCGGCCACACCAGCCACTACAGCAGCCATGCTGGCCCACCCCATGGTGGGCCACAGGCTGCTGTGGAGGACAGAGTAGCCAACACCACCCAAGCCGAACCACTCTTCCACCAGGCTGTCGCATTCGCGAATCGACACTCGTTCGGCATTTATCGCTATAATTCTCTCGTTCTCGTTCTCGGTCAAAAAGCTTCGCTTGGACGAATAGGATCTTGGGTTGTGGAGCGCCCTCTCTCTTTCTCTCGAAGAGAAGGGAAGTTTCCCCACCCTTCTTCCTCCTAGGCGCCTCGCAAATAGGTTTAATTCGCTATCTTCTCCGCGTTTCTCTATCTACTTCAGTGATTGCAATCAGGTTTAATTTGCAATCTCATCGCCTCTCCCCCTTAGGCACACCGCACTTCTCTCGTCTTATTCGGTAAGTCTTTTGGAATCTTGTGCGGCAGGATTGCCCCTCGTTTCCGTTATGGTGCGATTCCCCTTCCAGACGGGATCGCCGACAGATCGCCTTCTGATCGTCGTCCGTCGTCGTCTGGCCGGAGTGTTTGGGTTTGATTTCAGTCGAGTTATGTGAGAAAGTCGTGGGGCGAGAGTCGGGGTGTTTTCCTGGGTGTCTCTGTCCGTCGTCCTGTCGTCAGTCGTCATCCGTCGCTCTCGCTCTCGTCGCTCTCGCTCTCGTAACACTCGTACTCGTACCCAACAAACTCGCCTCGCCTTGCCAGCCCCTGCCATCACAGCCCTCCTCACACTCGCCCTCGCCTCTCGCCACTCGCTCGATGTCGTTCTCGCCGCCGTCCTCGCCCTCGCTCAAGCCCGCCTGCCCGCCTTCCTCTGCTGACGGGCTTCAGCCCGTCAGCACCTCCGAAGTCGTCTCCCTCGCCGCGCCTGCCGCCGGCTTTGCCCCTTCCTCATTGCCCTCAGGCCCTATGGGCCACCACAATTCGTCACAGGCATGCTTTATGGCAGAGGCAGAGAGAGGCCTCCCCCACCCTGGGGACGGCCGCGCTGCCCCGGCCGCGCGGCCCGAGTCCGGGTGGCGGGTGGCCCTTATGGGGGAGTCCTTGATTGGGGTGGCATGGCGACAGTGGCAGGCGGCATGGCCAGAGGCTGGCTCTGTTGCTCTGCTGGGAACAGGACTCTGCCTGTTCCCTGCTTCTGGGGGTGTTGAGGAGGCGATGGCGGGAGGATCATGTATCATGTCGACGTTGCTGTCAGTGAGGGGGGCAGCCTGCGAGCGCTTCGGCGCTCCGGCGGCTTGGGGCGGCCCCGGTGGGGCGTCGTGGCGGCGGGGGGCTGGGAGGTGGGAGCGGTCGGCGCGCGCTCCATCGCTAAAACTATAACAATAGTTTTTCGAGATTTGAGATTTTGATATGTGAGATATTATGTTGGCCAAAGATGGCGAGGTATTTCAAATACAGATACTACTATGTATTTCTGTCCCACAGGAGAGAGACTCTATCATGCTATAATGTATCTCCCCCCGTCCCCCAAGGAGAAGCTTCTCCTCCGACTGACTCTCCGAGACTTGCCGCCGCCCGCCACACCCTCCTTCTCTCTCTCTCTCTCTTCCCACCGCCCGCCCTCCCCACCCTCGCCACCCCTCCCTCTCTCTCGCCCTCGCCCTCGCACGCACACACACACCTCCCCCCCCCGACGGCCCTCCCTCGATGGACCCTCCCCGCCGCCGTCCGCCCTCCTCCTCCTCCTCTCACGCGCCACACAAGCCGAACCGCGCTGGCTACACCAAGCAGCCCTCTCTCTCTCTCTCTCTCTCTGCTCTCTCCTCTCTCTCCTCAGCAGAGGAGGAGGGGGAAGAGGACGAAGAGGCCCACACGTTGCCGGCCCACCACGCCGTCCAGCAGGCCTCGCGCTCGCGATCGTCCCTCTCCTCCTCCTCCTCTTCCTCCTCACTAATCGAGGGGCAACGGCAGCAGAGGAGAAAAGCCTCGCGGCGGACTTCCGAGCCGTCAGTCGAGCGTGGGGAGGGCAGCGCGGGGGAGCAGCGCAGGTGGCGGCGGGCGCGCAGCGGCCACGTTCCGGGCGAGAGGCTGGTCAAGCCGGCCAAGCGGAGTGCTGCTGCTAGCAAGGGCAGGCGAAAGAGGCAGGTTGCTGCAAACTGCGGCCAGGAGGCTGCGCTGCACAGCGTCACGCTAGAGGTGGCAGGCGTGCCGCTCGTCGAAGAGGCGGGTAAGCGCCGGTGGCTGCTCTTACGCCCACTCTTGGAGATGTTCTGCCTCGTCCTTTTCCTGGCCGCGATCGCTGCCAAGTTCATGCTCTCAACAATGCCGCCGCAGTTGCCGCCGCCCACGCCGCCGCCGCCCACGCCGCCGCGGATGCCGCTGCCTACGCAGCACCCACCCGCGCCCCCACCGCCGCCCGCCTTCCACCTAACACTCCCCGACCCACGGCCCGAGCCCGAGGTGCTCGTCAGCTTGCTCAATGCGCGCTTTGCCACCGGGCATGCAACCAATGACATGCGCGAGGCTGGCATCATCGTCCACCAGTTTGGTGAGCAACTCGCACGAGCTAGCATGTGCCTGCCCCTATTGGATGCCTCGCCCCTGCCACGGTGCAGTAGCCGTGATACAGCCCACGTGCACCCCTGCTCGTGCCAGATCCCACCACGTCCCGACCCCCTCCGGCAGATATGCACGTCGGCCGGCCCGGCCACTTGTTGGACGCGGAATGGACGCCATGCAGCCTTGACGAGTGGTGCGCCGACTATGGCGACCGGCTCTCGGCCTCCCTCTTCAACAGGAGGCTGCCTTCCATCTTTGCGCTCGACCGGGCGGGCTTCGTGCTCGACCCCACGCAGGTGCGTGTCCCCTTCTTCCCGGCAGCGTGCGTCGCTGCTGGCCACCACACTCGGCTGAGCGGCCTGCGCTTGTACCGGACAAGCAGGTTTCGTTGCGCTGCGCCACACCACATGACGGCGACTCGATGCACAAATTGTGCGACCCGCCGGGGGGTAACAACCCGCGCTGCTCACCTGGGTGCTTCACCCAGCACGGTGAGTGGGCGTGGACGTCCGCCGTGCCCGCAATGCGCACCCGCCGCCCTGGCATGCCCGTGCCTCACCTCACCGCACAACCCCCTCCCCCTCGTTCGCCCATCCCATCCCGGCCCGACCAGACCCAGAGGGCTGTCGCTCGGGCGGACGCGGCTCGCGCCAGCTGTGCTACGAGCCCGTGGAACTCAAGGACATGCTATTGGAGCACGAGCAATTTGTGCGCTTCGACCCGTACGACCCGTACGACGAGTGTGGGCAGGGCAATGGATGCAGGTCGGAATCGCCATGCCGGCTTTGCGCGCGGTGCTGCGGCTGCCGGCGCGCGCGCGCGCGGCCGCCTCATCTTCGGCGCCGCGCGCTAACGTCGCCTCAGGTACAACGAGCTTGTGCTCGACGCGCAGCGCTTTTCCCTCGCGCTCCCCGCGGTTGTGCAGGCTATCTTTTACCCGGCCGGAGGCAATCGCGCCCATGCCATCTCCGTCCACAAGCGCTTTGCTAGCGCCTTCCATCTATCCGAGCACCAGCTGCCCCTGCTCGAGCTCGACCTTTCGGGCGACCGGGGTGATGCGCCCTTCTACCTTGCGCCATCGCCCAGCGGGAAGCAGGTGCGCGCGCGCGACGGCATCGTCCACCGGAGATCGCGCCCACACGGCCACCATCCCTTACACCCCGCCTCGCGCAGATGCCCGTCGCCGCCGATGTGGCACCCTTCCACCTCTCGGCCGGCAAGTGCGACGCACTTATCCTCCACCCGTCGCACGAGCGCACCAAGGCGTGGCACATGTGGGGCGCCGGGACCGGCGAGGAGGGGTCGCGACCATGGGCGCGCGTCGGGGGCGGGGCGCATATGTGCTGGGGCTCGACTACTGAGCAAGCCAACTGGTTCTTCGGCCAGGTGAGACGTGCGCTAGGGCGAGGTGCCGAAGTCGGTTGGCGGCTCGCCCGCTACCGCGGTACCCGACTGCTCTCCCTTGGTCCCACCGTCCCTGCACTCGGCTCGCCCTTGCCCCCAATCGATCTGACTCGTCTTCCGTGGCCCCGCGCAGGTCGCCCAAGGCTCGGGCTGCTCGGCCAATTGGTTTGCCGGCGCGCCGGGCGACCTCGGAGACCCCACGGCCATACCTGAGTTTGGATCTTCCGGCGCGCCTGCACTGCTCGGCTTCGATTCCGACCTCCTTCGCGCTTGCCGTGCTCTGATGCACGACAGCTCGGGCGGCCCTCCCGGGCCAATCGGATCGGCTAGCTTCGACGCTGCAATCGCCCAGAGCTGCTTTGACGCACATCAGAATGTGCTGCGCGTCTCACAAGAGGTGGAGCCGAGGACGCTCTGCCAGACATTCGAGTGGACTGTGTGCGCCGCCCGGGGACTGTTGCCCGGTCAGACCGGACGTGCGATCCGCTTCGTTACCGCGCCGAGTGAAGTCGACACGCACGAGTGGATCCATCCAACCGACGGGTGCATCACAGGAGGTTGCGGTGTTAGGGAGAAAAACTTCGCCACGAGCGACATGCACTTCGTGCAGGTGGGCCGCCGGCGCACCTTCCCTCCTGAGCGCGAGCAGCGCCACGGCACGCCCGCCACCGCTGTTCCGGAGGCTGTTTCCGCCGTCGCGGTGTGCGAGGAGAGCCAACCGTGCCACCCCGCGACCACGTGCCTTGTGTCGGAAGCTGCTCACGGCCATATCACTTGCGAAGGAACCGGGCTTCACATCTCGCGCCAAGCTGGATTTCGTGCTCCCTCCATCCCCTTGCTGCAGATTTGCTTGCTCAAGCGTTTCTGCCGCAACAGTGACGAACTTTTCCGCCTCTCGTCGGTGTTGGCGCCACCTTCCGCAGCGCCGGACAGCACCGTGTTCGAGTGCGACTTCGACGACAAAGCATACTCTGACTTTTCCGCTTACTTGGTACAGACATGGCATCACTAAAGTCGCGTCCATGTCCAACGACGCTTATGATTGGCCGCGATGCGACGCAGCCGCACACTTTCGGGCAAAGTATTGGCACTGTCATGGTGGAGCAGGCCCGTCGTTGTTCTGCAACGATCGGCTGAATCCTCGGAGTGCCACTCCATGACAACCCTTCAAGGGAGGGATGTCATGCTTGCGAAGTGGGCCAGGCCCGTTGAAAGGCTGTGCACTTTACGCCCGTTGAAAGGCTTTGCACTCGTTCTTGAGCGTATGTACACGTGCACTCTCTATGCGGATCGTGCATCCGGTCAGCATCAGCTTAGCCTTTTGGCACCTTGAACGCTTCATCTTATTCATATTGCCTTTAGCACGGCTTAGGTCGCGCTCCGTCGAATTTGGGACGTACTCAATGTGAGCCATCTTCCATTCGTTCACAGTTTATGTATCTGTGTATAGTCAACTAAGTTAATACTTGGTTGCGATGGAGCGTGCCGACGCGTCTCTCCCCTTCTCTGGGCCCCCAGCCGCGGATGGCCCACCACCCCCCAAAAAACATTTGAAGATTCTGGGCTAACACTAACGCACCTACTACGGCACGATCCAGGTCGCAGGTCACGCTACCTCACTATCGACATCGCCCTTACTTCCCTTTCCTCCTCCTCGTTCGCTTCCCCCTTCATTCAATTTTCATCGGTTTCTGGGGTTCGGCCCAGGCGCCTAGGTGCACTACCATGGGCGCCCAGTTCAGAGTGCGTGGGGTCTGGGCAGGCCTTCTTGGTTCTTGGTCGGCTTTGGTTGCGGTTGCCTAGTGTGTCCCGGCTTCGTGTCCTGGTTTCGAGTAGCGGGGGTATGCTTGAGTCAGGTGTCAAAAAAAAATATTCTTGAAGATGCCTACTACTTTGCTATCCTCCGCCCCGCGCCTTGGGGGCTGCCCCTGACATCGCCCTTGCCCCACCCTCTCTCCCCTTTCGCACCCCCCCTCGGTCCTTTTTGTTCGGTTTCGGGGGGTCGACCCATGTGCACTACTTTGGGTCTGGCGTCAGGGGGGGGGGGGGGGCGGGCCTTTCGGCTCGCCGTTGCTGTGAGGCGCTTTGGGTTGCGACTCTTTGTGGGGGCCCAGCCTTGCGGCTTTCCCCTATGGGTGGGTCTTTAGGGAGTTTCTCCTCCCTTGTAGCCAGGGCGCTATCCCTGGTCGCTCGCATGTTCCTTGTTTTCTTGTACGAGGATGTGTTCGATCTCCAGTTTCTGCGTTGCTATCTTTAGGGTATGGCTTGGTGCTAGTGTGTCGTTGTCTATTACGTCGAATAGAGGGCGGAAGTCGCTGGTGTCTATCCGTTTTTTTGGTTGTCGGCCCATGTCTGCTTGGGCTCTTCTGGCCGCGTCAGTGGAGTTGCCGAAATGCGCTGCCTTTACTAGCGCGGTGTATCTCGTCAGTATTCTTTTTTTGATTTGTTTGCTATCAAATGTTATGTTGTCGAAGTGTACTCTGTAAAAATCTGTTAGAATGTATCTCCATGCTAGGATGTATAGTATTTCTCTAGAGTGTGGCGAGTGCGTGTTGGGGAGTATGAACAGTCTATCTACTGCTTGGTCGGTGGAAGTCGAAACGTGTTGAGTTGGATGGTATTCTGTCAGTTCGTGTATCATGTCGAATATGTCGTCTAGCGTCGGGCATGTCCCAAGGTGCGTAGATGATTCGTGTGATTGTTTGCAGAGTCGGCACGTCGGGTCTCTTCCGGGGAATCTGTTATGTGTCCCTATTCTACGATGCGTGATGTGTTGGAAGTGCAAGTATGAGTCTCTCGCCGTCATCATTGGGGAGGTGTATATGCGTGCCAAGTGCTTCCACGTGTTCTCATCGACCGGGAGTCTGTCCTTCCATCGTTGGGGCCCGTTCTGGGTTTGTGTTCTGGCGTCGAGTTTCTGGAGGGCTTTCGTTAGGTGCTTCACTTCCGTTTTGTCTAGTGGTGTGTTTCCGTCTAGTGTGTACTCTTCCGGCAGGGGAAATTCCAGTATCCTGTTTCCTTTGTATCCCTCCCCCCACTTGGCGGGGGGGTACACGTCTAGGTCGGATGGTGTGCCTCGCAGCCGTTCTCCCATTATGGGCGTGCCCAAATACGACAGTTCTACTTCAAACCATGCTCCTTTGTGGTGCATGTAGTATTCTCCATTTTTGTCTATGCGGATTTCTGGTGGGGGCTCTATTTGTTCTTCCGCGAGGGTCGCGACGTTACTGGGCTGTCGCGCTGGGGGCGGCGGGCTGAAAGTCGAGCATGCCGTCTTCCGTGACGGGGTACGTTTCGATCTCATTGTGTTGATAGCTACGTTGAGCTCCTTTATTTTGTCGAGTTTATTTGGATTTGGTCTTTCATCGGCCAGCTGGATGCTTAGCAGGGCTAGCTGCGTTACGAGAGGTGTTGTCGGCGAGGGCTCCTCCTCGTTTTTCGTCAGCCATAGCAGGTATGACGCGACCGCCTTTTTTGCCTTGTGCCATGCCTCTCCAACCAGGTGGTCCGGCGTGTCGGCGTTGATGTTTGCCTTCCATATGTGGTTGATGGTGGCTCTGATGCGTTTGTCGTCGAGAAGGTCGAGATTTATGCGTACGTCGTATTTGCGGTCCGCGTTGTGCCCTATCAGGTCGAACGTCCCTAGAAGCGGGAGGTGGTCTGAAGAGCCTTTTCCCGTGAAGAGTGTGGGGTGTGGGCCGATCTTTTGCCATGCTATGATGGACCTTGTGCTTGGGGTGTATATGCGGTCTATCCTGGTGTGTATGGTGTTAGAGAGTCTGGTGAAGCCCCCTCCCCTCCGGTCGTTGACTAGCGCGTGGGCGTCCATAAAGCCAAGTGTTCTCATGGCGTCGCGGAGGTCGGTTCCTCCGGTGTTGCCGTAGGGGGTGCCACCTTGTCGTGTTTTCGTGTCGGTCGTTACGTCTTCGACGCAGTTGAAATCGCCCCCGATCAGTGTGTTGATATCACTCCCTAAGCTAGATTGCGCTAGAGATTTTATTTGTTCTATTCTTGTTGCGGGGTTCGCGCTTAGGTATATAGAGATCACTTCAATTATGCTATCGTCTATCCTACATTGGACCTTGAGACATCTACTCTCCCATATCTCTTCCGCCGTGTCCGGCAAAAGTTCTACTCTCGGGGAGGTGTCGCGTACCGCGATTCCTACCCCGCTCGCCGGGTCAGCTAGGGAGGCTGGCGCGTGCACCATATGCCAGCCTAGCGCTTTGGCGGTCATGCATGTTCTACCGTGTGTTCCATCCGCGTACGCATGGAGCTCTTGAAGAAGAATTATGTCGATCTTGGCTTTCCGCGCTTGCGCTAGGACCGAGCTGAGGGCTCCGTTCTTGATACCGTTAATGTTGAAGGAGGCAATGGAGATCGGTCCTTCACCTGGGTAACCAAGGGACGCGTCGAACGTTAGTGAGTAGCGAATGGCGCCATTAGGGGTGAGTGGGATCGGCGTTCCGGCGTACTTGTGGAGGTATAGGCAGCCCGGGCCTAGGATGCAAACGCCCCCTTTGGGGCGCTTGGCTGGCGGTAAGATGTCGGTACGTGGGAACGCGCAGGGTACAAGGCATACGCCGTCGGCCCATGCCTTCTCGTAGTTATGGGAGCGGTTGCACCGCTTCCCTTTGATGTTCATCGGGCATTTGCCCTGTGGGAATCGTGTGCACGCGCCAAGCGCGTCCGGATTGATGGTGTCGTGGAGAGTCTTCTTGGGGGGCGCCAATTGACGCTGTTGGACGCGGAGAAGGCGGGCTTCGCGTTCTTCTTCGCAGGTGCAGATGCGGAGTGGCGGTTGAAAGGCTTGTGCGTATCCCTTGAAGTATCCTTTGCATCCTTTCGGTCCCGCGTGAAGGTTGAGGTCTTTGATATCGCCGCCCAGTTCCTTGCAATTGCGCACCGCGTAGTCGAGAGGGTATGGTTGGCCGTTTACATTGAGGAGGATTTTGCGCGGAAAGTCGAAAGACGCAAACGAGCCGGTCTTGGGCGCCACGTATAGGTGGTAGACTTCCTTCTTGCCCTGGGTAACGATAATGCCCTCGCTCGTGACGACCTTCGTGCGTTCCTGGTTGCCCTGTAGAAAGTGGAAGCCTTGATTGCCGACGGCTTTCGCCAACGAGTTGATGGTGATCACGTCCCTCATGTCGAACCGGTAGTTACGTACCACCAGGTGCGCGGAGACGTCTTTAAATGCCACCGCCAGGGCCTTTGATGATGCTTGGGGTAGCTCCTTAACTTTGTCGTCGAGCGTCAGGTATTTGATGGTGATTTGGGTGTTGATCCCGATCATTGCGAAGGTGGTGGCGTACTTGAAGGTGGCGCGAAATTGATTCGCGCAGTCGGCCGTCACGAGGATTTCCCACGGTCCTGAGGCGCTTTTTGAGATGAAATCCGGCTCGAGGTCCACGCCCTCTAGGCGGTTGAGGTGTGCCACTATGGCGCTGAGGGCTGCCTCGTCCTTGACCTTGATGTCCCTTTCCGTTGGCACGAAGGTGATAGTGATTTGCGACATTGGGTCGAAGTCGAGTGGCTCCATCTCTTGCTCGATGTCTTGGATGTCTGTCATCTGGAGACCAGGGATGGCGGAGTGGGGGTTAGTCAGGGGTTTGAGGGTCTCAGGGGCCTGGGGAGAGTCCCATGTCCCTCGCTCGTGGCCTGGCGCGGGAGCGTCAGGGTCGTAGTGCTCTCCACCGTTCTTGTGGTGTAGGCTTGCGTCTCTCCTGGTGTATGTGTGTGTGTGAGTTGGGCTTCGGGACTGCTCTGGGCTTGCCTCGGCTGCCCCCGTCGTCGCCCGTGGTGATGGAGGGATTGTGAGTTGGGTCCTAGGGCCCTTTCCGTGGACTCTTTCGAGAGTTGTCTGCCATTTCGTTCCCCTGGTGTAGCTTGTGCTACACCAGCTTGTCTGTTCCCCCCTTGGGGTTGGTGAGATGTCTGGCCAGGTCTGTGCCTCGTGCTGTCGCACGAGGTCAGTGCCGCGGCTTTGTAGGGGCCCAGCCTTGCGGCTTTCCCTATGGGATGCGGCTCTGAGCCGGCTTGTCACAGCTGTCTGGAGGCCTTGAGTGGTTGGAGGGAGTTGAGGGCTGTGGTGGCCATGCTGGGCATGGTGTCCTTGCTGGTGTATGGCTGTCAAGGGACGGCCCGGGTTGCGTCTCACGCGCACCTTGGTCGGTGGGGCGCCCTCTCGTGGGCGCTTCGGGTGCGAGGCGTCGAGCATGGCCCGATCGTCCGTCGCGGCGGGGGGGGCGGCAGGAGGGGAGGGGAGCGGCGCGCGCTCCATGACCCTATCGGTTTAACGATAGTTGTTGAGTCAGGTGTCAAGAATGTGGGCCCCCCACTCCCCAAGAAGATGAAATCTGAGGTCCATGCATTTTTCAGCCCCTGGGCACGCCCCCTCCCCATTATCCATTATAAGTATAAAAGTATAGGAGCACCCACACACTTTCACTATGATTAAAGTCCAAACATTTTTTCCCTTGCGCCTCTCGCAAGAGGGGGCGATGGCGGGGCGGGCCCCCGCTAGATGCTCTCCTCGAGTCGCCGCGCTGAGCTCGCCCGCAGCCAGAGGAAGCCGATCTTCTCATGTGCATGCGGAGCCATCTCACCAGACCCGGTCTAGGTAGAGCACAAGGGGAGTTGCCGCAAGCAAGGCGGGTAGTGCGAGGGAGAGGAAGGGGAATGGGCGTGGCTGCAGAAGCGAACCTCAGTGCCACGCGCGAGGCGAGAATATTAAAAGGTTTTTTTTTCATGACCCTATCGGTCTAACGATAGTTGAATGCCACAACAACGTACTACTACTATATTCTTTACCAATCTGAAGCACTGCTGCTTTCTTTGCACGTATGTTCATTGTTTGGGCTCTTCAAACGCACACAATCCCGTTGCTACTACTCCACCGCAAATCGCTTCCTTTTCATAGTGGTTGCCGTACAGAACCTAAAGACGTTGCACCACCCTTGACTGCCTTGCGTGTGGCGAGGAGTAGGAGTAGCCAAATGGACGGAAAAAGCCTGAATGACTGAAAGAAAACATGTGCAAATCTGAATAGTTGCCTGGCATGCGGGCTTCCAGGCACTAGCTCAGTGCAAAATGAGCGTGCGATTGGATCGCCTCGCAGCGATGGCGGTGCGTTCTCTTGTTAGCTTCACCAGGCGATCTGCAGTGACCGAGGAGCTGTTCTGGCGCCGAGACGTCGTTCTCGCAGGATTGATTCCACCACTGCTCGGAACTCTGCGGCCAACGGCACGGCTCCATCGCCTTGCTTCACCCCAACCATAACTGTCCTCTTCCTGCTCGCCGGACGATCCATTCTCGGACCAAGACGAGGGTTGGGCATCCTCGCGCGCCCAGCTCAAGACGCCCGCCGCGAGCTCATTTTCTTCGGGGTCTTCGTCCTGCATAGAGATGATTGGAGCAGCTCGTTAGCAGCGGGCGGAGGCGGCAAGCCCCACGGGCTTGGCCGGGAGGTCTCGGTGCAGTCTGCACCTCATCAGGTAAGGGCGTGCCATCACCGCCTTCGCCCATGGTGCACGCTTGGAGGGTCGCGGCAAGGCGGCAATTGAAGTCGTCTTGCCACGTGGCGCATGGGAGGTTGTTAGGCGGGTAGATGAAGGGCTCCTCGAGATCCCTCGCCACCTGAATGCACGGTGCGAGTGAGTCAAGTTGCGACGCCACTGATAATACCCATAAGGTGCGCTATATCATCCTCAGGCGCCCGCTGAAAGTGAACACCCGCTTGGAGGAGTCACTCACCTCATTCAGACCATAATACATGAGGAGTGTGAAGAAGCACAATAAAGGCGCTGCTGCCGGTGATAAGGCCCGCCAGAGAAGCTCCACAATTTCAGAGTGCTCAATCTCGGCTAAAGTTTCTTCCAGTGTGCGATCCTTGCCGAGCTGTCAGAGGTGGAGCGACAAGTGGAGGGGAGGTCATCATGCACATTGGGCGGTGTGTGGAAGAAAGGCGTATTCGCGGCGCTCAGCGAGCTCCTTTGCCAGCCTGCTTTCATCGCGAGCTTTGGTTTGCTCGCGCGGTGGGATACACATTGGTCACGCAAGCCGTGTGGCTGTCGAGAGCGAGGTGAGCGCTATACGTATGCCCCTCTTGTCAGTAGGGATTCAGCAGCCTCTTGCTTGGTGTGGGCACCAACCGAAGGGAGCATGCCGCGCAAGCGACAGCGGAGCGCACCATCGCTACAGCTACGACCGGGAAGATGAAGACCAACAGCAAGAGCATGGCTGACACCATCTATGTGGAGGTGAAGAGGAATGCAGAGCGCTTCTCACTAGGCGGCTCTCTCAGCATATTGACCGGCCGTGCGTGACGTGCTCCGATCTCGACATTGAAGAGCCAGGGGTCAAGACGCAGAATTGTGAGAGCCACGCGGCCTTACCTGGGCGTACGGGAAGGGGAAAGGCGTGTCTTCAATCTTCCTAGCTTGCTGGTAGCCAAGCATCCCGTCAGATAGCACCTAAGAGAAGGGGCGTGCCAAGCATGTGGTGACCTACCCAGAACGGCGTGCGCAGATAGTCCGTGTGTACGCAGTATAGTACAAATACAATGCAATCGCTGGGAGCACAAGATGGGTGTTTGGACTGTGTGCAGTGCACGTCGGAAGCACAAGACGGGGCTTTGGTCTGACTCCGCCTAAATGAGACGAGCAATCGATGGCTGGTTTCAAACCACAACGCCGTCTAGTGCTCTCATTGCTTTGCACCACAGCCCGGCACTGAGGGTGCTCACTTGATAGACTCGCGACAGCACGGGTTCTCCGACGGGTAGGCCACCGTTGATCTTGCGCTCAACACAGAGCCGGCAAAGACGGGCATAAGCGAACCCGACACGCTCGCGGCAATGGAGGAGCGCAACCTTTTCCCGCGTCGAGATGCCACCCAACACCTGCGAGCAAGTATGTGCCGCGTGCACAGCGTTCAAACCAGTCGCTCCTCGGCAGGAAAGATCTGTCATCGGCCCAGACGCTTGCTCGTGCCCCTCGTCCTCGACTACTCTCTAGCGCAGCGCACTCACCGCCATGTGGTTTGTCGGCAGCCTCCTCCTTTTAAATTTGAGCCTCTGTAAGAGCAATGCCGACGGGGACATTGCGATCTTGTCATCGAACGGCCTATTCACGCCTCGTGGCGCCTCCCACCACCCGCCGCGCGGGATCGGACCACCCTTGCCATCGCTGACCGGCGCACCAAAGCGAAAGGTGGGGCCGCCACGCTTGTCGGGCACCTGCCGGACATAGTTGCAACAATCACCACGATGTCCGGAACCACAAGAGGATATGTCGTGACCCGGATCTGCCGATTGACTGACAGCGGCAGTCGCGTTGGACGCGGCGTGCCCGCGCAAAAGAGATTTGCCTCGGACAGTGCCTTCGGCGACCGGGGACAGAGCTTTCGAGCCGGCACTGCCCCCGCACTGGGTCGCTCCCCTGTCCTTGGCGAGAGCAGGGCCTGATCCTACCAGATGCACCGTGCTGCTATCGTCGGCGGCTTGCACGCCAGATGCAGGCCGGGAAGCATCACAGCTTACGCCAACCTCATGCATGCCGATGCCGGAGCCCGCAGTAAATATCGTAGACACCTCCTCGCCAGCACACGCGCAGTTGGCAGCGTCAGCGCGGCTCGCAGCAGCATCTCTAGAGAGGTTGCTGTGTCCGGTCTGTTTGTCTGAGCCTGGGCAGTCGGAAGCGCCGGAGCCTTGCACCGGGACTCCATGTCGCATCATGTTGGCAGCGGCACCAACGCTAGCTTCATCGGCTGGAGAAAGGTTGTCGAGAGACCAGTCACGCCTAGTGAAGGCATAAGGGGCGTTCTTGGGTCACTGCGCGGCGTCCGCAGCGCAGGTAGAGATCAAGCAAACGGCGATGCCGAGCTGGTCTCTTGGCAGATTGGCGCTAGCGTAACATGGATTCTTGCAGGCGCGTCTCAACAGCCCATGTGCTCGCAAAAGCGGTGTCTATGTGTACTGCTCTGCACGCTACGCCCACCGCATGCATAGCGTGCTTTGCTTGTCGTTCCACCTGCCACTCACCGTAGACTCTGCAGGGCCAGGGCGTGCATCAAGGATATGCGATGCACCACTAGGGCTTGGAAACGCCTTCGTGCCTCAACCGCCTTCACCATTTCTGCCGGAGGCGACACTGGCGCAGCTGACCGAGCGTTGGGACGAGCGCTAGCAGCGGTCCCTTGGCCGGCACTGTCACACCAGCCACCGAGCAGCGAGCCTACCCGCGTGGTGCTGCCATCAGGTGTGGGACGCGAGTCGTAGGACGCCTTAGCCTCAGCTGCCGCAGCGCCATACATCTTCAGCTCTGCCACGCGGTGCTCAAAAGTGAGGAGCATGGCGGCGAAATCGCCCCACTTTGACGACATGAGGGTGCATTGGTTGCGCGCCTCCCTGTGTGGGGGCATCAAAGCATGGTGGCTGTCGTGAAAGCGCCATGCTTCCTGAATGGGCGCACAAGACGTTACTTATGCCCGCCTCATGCCTCGCAAACGGAAGAAGCATCCGTCCAGAAGCCCGCATGGCAAGTGTTGGTGTGGCCCAGACATGCCCACATGCTCGTGCGTGCGGTCTTCGCTAAGCCCACGGCGTACCAGTACCGCGAGAAGGCTGTGTTGGTGCGGAAGACCAGCGCGAAGGCGGTAATGTAGCAATAAACCTGATGAGAGCAGGGAATTTCTTATGCGACAGGCAGGGAAAAAGCAACAGTAGTGGTTGAAGTGGAGGAGGGGATGCAAAGGCAGCGCATGAAACTGCCACGGCACGGGCTGGAAGATCAGCCCCTCAAGGAAGAGGGCAAAGGAAAGGGAGGGCGAGGGCAAGTGCGAGGAGGGCGAGGAGGGTGAGGAGGGTGAGGAGGGCGAGGGCGAGGGCAAGGGGGAGGGCGAGGGCAAGGGGGCGCGGGCGCGGAGGGCAGAAGGCGGAGGGGGAGGGGCAGAGCGAGAGCGCGAGAGCGGCTGGCATGCCTGCACACACGAAGGGAGAGCGAGGGAAGCGGCGGGAGGGGGGGGAGGGCGAGGGAGAAGGCAGCGGCGCTCCTGGAAAGGATAAGGGTGTACGATGAGCTTCTCGAGCAGGTCGTCTGAGACGAGGTTCTCGAGCAGTGCTGCGAAGAGCGCCGAGACGACGCCGGGAAGAATGGCTCTCGGCAGCGCGGAGCCGGTGCACTGGAAGAGGACGTTGAGCCCCAGGTACGCCTTTCGGTAGAAGATCATCCAGATGGAGAGGAGGGTGAGGGTGGAGGAGATTGGGGGGTGGGGGTGGGGGGTGGGGGGGGACTGAGAGAGGACGGGAGGACGGGAGAAAGAAGGGGTAAGGGGGGGGGGGGGGGATGGCGATGGGGAGAGGGAGAGAGGGAGGGAAAGAGAAGGTGCGCGGGGGGGGAAAGGGCAGGGGGCAGGGGCCGCTTTCCCGCCGCGCGCGGGCTGAAGGAGATGGCCGGAAGCGAGGTCGAGGGTGACTCTAAGGTTAGAAACAAGACGCCCATAAGGGTAGAGAGTAGAGCGATTCGCTATAGAGAGTTACTAGTTACTAGATTCTTGGTTCTGGCCCTACCCTACATGTCTGCTTTGTTTTGGTTCCCCGTCGAATCCCCGAGCGAACCCCGAGTCTACGCGCCTTCTCAAGCCTCCGCTCAACTAAGTTTATAATTGGTTCGCCCAGGGGGGGCACGAGCCCCCCCCTCTCTCCACTCCTCCCCTGCCATGGGGGAGGAACCACCCATGCCCATGCTCCTGGCACGCCTGATGGCTTGCCAGGAGCCCACTGCCCTGCTGACCCACTCTCTCAGTGGCAGGCTCGCCTGCCTTGCGCTTCCTGGCCTGTCGTGGCCAGCCCATCGCTTCAACCCCCCCTCCCCCCTGTTCGACAAGCAAACAGGTGCAGAGCGGGGGGCCCTGAGGCCCAGGAGCGCCAGCGAGGGAGAGGCAGGGGCGACCAGGGCCCAGCCCCAGCCTCCTCTGCCCCCTGAACTGGCCTCCAAGAGCCTCCAGGGGTCGCCAGAGGCAGCTGCAGGCCTGTCGCAGGCGCGCCATCGCGCGTGCCTGCAGGAGAGGGGAGAGAGAGAGCGCGGAGAAGGGGGTGGGCGGAGCGATCGCTCCGACCACCGAAAAATAGGTAAGTCCCGCACCTGTTTACAGGAGAAGTCGGGACTGAGGACGCTGCCAGCCCGGTAGGCATAGGAGGAAGGGGGGAACGGATCACCGGGGGGGGGCGCGCGGCCACCGACCATATCTATAGCTCAGTCACTCACTCATTTTAACCACTATTTTCCACCTCCCCTGGGTGTCCAAGGATTCCTTAGGGTCCCCCCCTACCTGCCCCGGCAACTCCCTCCCCCCTCCGAACGACCCCCTCCCGCCCCACGAAGGGCAATGGCGTCGGTGAGTGACCCCAACCCCTTCCCCCGCGCGTGGCGGGCTATTTTGGGAGATTGAGGCGGGCGCTCACGGGAAGGAATCAGAGTAGTGAATGTAGGGCACGGCCGACTATGGCGCGATGCGCGCGGGCGAGGGCGGCGATTGGTGTTGCTGCTTGGGCGGCATATTCGAATATGGTGTCTGGCGAGGCATTCTATCCCAGTGCAAGACCGAGAAAGCGTCGGCAGCGCGCTCGGTAGCTGTGGGAAGTTGGGTACTCGAGCGCATCTCGGTACGTTAACGTTGATGAGGTTTCTGCGCCAATGCCGATATTCGACAAGATGTGCGAGGCTGGAGAGAGCAATTGGCTCGGCAACTAGGGCAGCATATCTTGATTTGACTTTTTTTGTGCTGTCACTAGTTGAAATGGATAAGAAAAAGACCATGCCGTCCGCCCGGTCGCGGTGCCAAATTAGCCGCTCTAGCCCTCGGTGACTAGTGGTTCACGTAAGCGTCTTGAGTTTTGTGATACTTTCGTACACATTGAAGTGCAAAATTACGAGTTTGACTTATGGTCCAATGTGCATAGAACCACGCCTTTTGAACCCAGTGAGCTGGCGTCACAAGCTTCCTCGCTATTCGATGTTTGTGCCTCGCATGAAGGGCCTATCTAAAAATATACCGGAGGGGGGCCGATTGTATTTCGCGCACCGTCTTCGAAGGCCTGAAATTCGGTATTTTTCGAAAATTTCGCCGGAGAACCCCCCAATTTTTTGGCTGATCCATCTCCTACCGGAACACCGGAACCTATAGGGAGCTTATTTAGCCCTTCATTTGCCCATTGCAGCTGGTGCCCTCCGCACCCCCATAGTGAGTGACCGGGCTAATATCTAAGCCCTTTTCCCCTATCCCCCTAGTAGTGTACGGGGGGAGTCGCCTGATGGCGGGGGGGAAAGGGCCGCGAGAGTGGGGGTGTAGAAAGTTTTGCTGCGTGAGTAGAAAGTAGAGGGTCCACGGCCGCGTGTGCGGTGAGACTATTAAGAAGTTTACTTTATTTCTCAAGCTCCGCTCGCGCCTTCTCAAGTCTCAAGCAGTCTCAAGCCTCTGCGCGCTCGCGCTCGCGCTGGCCTGCTGAAACAACCAAGCTTAGCCTAGATGTGAAACACGCAGAGGGAGGCCACTGAGGCCTCCAAACACGGCAAATACGGCCTGTTTTTGGCTTTTCAAATTTAATTTCTAACAAATACGGGACTAGCGCTCACTCAAGACAGGACGCACTGCCGCGGCAAGCGCAAGCACCCATCACCCATCACCCTTGTGCCACCCTGCTCTTCACTAGCTTTCTACCTGCGCTAGCCGGAGCGCCACTCCCTCCACACTAAGACAGCCCCCCACGCCAAGATCTTGTTTTGGTCTTGCAGGCAAGGGGGCCTAATGGGAGGGTGAGGAGCAACTCATCAGTGAGGAGCTGTGGGGAAGGAGATGTCTGCGTGGGGGCGCTATACCATTGCGCTAGGCATGAGCAGCGACGCCGCCTCAAGACATGTCACATGTCCTCGCTCTTGTCTTGAGTAAAAATTTTTGGTGCTTGAAACAGAAACAGCCAACTAAAGTTATAGTTGGTTGCGATGGAGCGCGCCGACGCTCCCCTCCTCTCCTTCGGGCCCCCCGCCGAGCCGCCGAGGGCGCCCCACCGGCATCCGTGGAGCTGGCGCGAGCCAACGGCAAACAGCGAGGGTCTTCAGGAAGTCGCGGCGCATATTGTCGTCGAGGCCGACGGGCTCGCACAAGCTGCGCAGCTGCGCAGATCTCGCTCAGCGCGCTCGTTCACGCCACCGAGAAGGTGGGGCTGACTTTCTTCAAAGGTAACCGTGAGCGCATGAAGCTCGAAGGACGAAGGAGGCGCGGGCACTTTTGTGTCTAAGGCAGCCTTCTCAACCCTCAACCCGCTGGCATCTCCATTGTCTCAGCGGGCCAAGGCTCCTTGCTTGAGGGTAGCTTCCCTCGCAAGCTGCTACTCCACATTGACGGCAAGACGATCCTAGCACAAGGAAATAAGAGTCTCAGAAGATGCGCGCGCTATGTGAGTAAACTAAAACTAAACAACATATGGCTCCACACCAGCACCGATTATAGATATCCGACACCAGAACGGTGGCGACCACGGAAGAGATACCACACTACCACACCTCCCTACTCCCGCCAGATGGGAAAACGGATACAAGGGCTCGAAATTTATGGAGTTCCCCGTAGCCGACGAATGTGCTATACGCCTTCGTCCTCCGAGCCTCACCTACACCCCCGCCTCACCCTTTATTATTTGGTTGTTTTCTGTCGTTTGTGGTTAGGTGGGTTACGTAGCATATTTATTATCGCGTACTTGTGTTGGCGAGCGCCGGTTGTGCTGATAGGTTGTTTGCCCGCATGGTGATGATGCGTCTCAGTTCCGTTCGGGAGTATTTCCACTACAACACATGTGCATGTGTGACCCCTAGGTTGGTGTTGGTAGCTTGTCTGAGAATCTCGCTACATGATAAGTCGTTTTTGGTCATCTGCACACACGAAGGGAGAGCGAGGGAAGCGGCGGGAGGGGGGGGAGGGCGAGGGAGAAGGCAGAACATCGAATACCAGCAACTCATATCTTGTGGTCAGAGGGAGCAGTACCATAGACCAGCCGGCTGAAAAAATGATGGAAATGGCAGATGTCAAACTAGCCAGCATGCTCACAGTGAACAGGAACAGAGTGGAAATGAGGAACGACTGACAGTCGCAAAGTGCGCCGGTAATGAGTTACGCATTTTGGTAGAACAGGAATGAGTAGAAGCGAGAGTGCGCTTGAACGCCCTTTCGGCCATGGGGGTAGCGGGGTACGTCTTGAGACGCCAACGAATATGACGCAGCAGTTGGCGTTGGACCGAGCAGCCCACAATGTGCGCGGCTTTGCTCTCAGCCGGTTGAAGCGTGCCCAGAGCACTTGGGTTCGCCATCGAGATGCGAGGGGGATAGGGTGGTCTGTATGAGTACAAACACGACCGGTCGGGGACGCCATGTTGGGCGCGGCCATCCCGACAAAAATCTCATGCGGCAGGAGCCTGCGCTCGTCGTAGATATCAACACGAACACGGCCTGAGCGCATGGCTCCGTGCACACAGGGCTTGGAAAATCACGACGCATTTTGCGTCCGTGTGCGCCCTTTTTTGCCGTAGTAATCTGTCTTCACACGAAGATGCCCTCATAGACGACGCGTGGTAGGCGCTGCCAGGGCATGCTTGTTGTGCTAGGGTGCGCCGCATCACACGGATGGAAGTTTGACAGGTCAAAGTCGCCAGCGACAATCGGGGCGATGGGTGGTGCGATGGTGCGAGCTGCGAGCGCCTTCCAGTCTATCGTGCGCAGTGCGGCGTGGGTCTTGACCTCGCGAGCGTCGGCGCCACCGCATCCGAGCCGCATGAACTCGCTGGGTTGGAGAAATTCAGAGATGAGCGAGCGTAACATGTGGGGCACATGCTTCGGGAAGTGGACGATACCGCTAATGATCTCCCGACAAACGTTCTCATCATTGGCAGCTTGAAATGGCTTCTCGCCGAAGGTCATCTCGTAGACGAGTACGCCCAGCGCCCACCAGTCGACCCCAATCCCATGGCCTCTGCCAAGGATGATCTCTGGGGCCATGTACTCCGGCGTACCGCATGCAGAGTAGGCTCGCCCTTCCACCACCCTGGCAAAGCCGAAATCGACGAGCTTGATGTAACCCCTCCTGTCCAGCAGAACGTTCTCAGGCTTCAAGTCGCGGTATGCTATCCTCAGGGTGTGAAGATACTCAAGCGCATCGGTGATCATCGCCGTGTACAGAAGGACGTTGCTCTGGATCATCCCAGATTTATTCCAGCTGATGAGCGAGTGGAGCTCACCGCCCAGGCAGGGCTCAAGCACCATGTAGCAGTCATGCTGGGTCTCGAATACCTGCTCCAGTCGCACCACGAATGGGTGGTTCACTTTGGAGAGTATGCGCGCCTCGTTCCGAACCCTGTCCGCTTGTTGGTGCCTCGCAATGAGCCACTTTGGCAGCCTCTTGAGCGCATACGGCCGCGGTTGGCCGCCCGGCGGCTTGTAGCTTACGAGTTCAACCGTGGCAAAGAAACCATGGCCCAAGACGCCCACAACCTCGTACTCTGATACCGATCTAGGCAGCTCGCAGCTCCGCAACGTGCAGGTTGTCTTGCTGACGAGGGGAGAAGCAACCAAGCCATCGTCGTCGCCAGTTCGGTGTGCCATCTCACCCAGGGCAGCTGAGAGGGCGAGGAGGACGCATGGCAGACAGGCGGCGAGGAGGAAATTGGAGACGGCGTAGAGGAGGAGGGCCACGGCCACGAGCAACACGAATACGCGCGAGTGCCACCTGCGGAGGCCTAGCCCATGACGCCACAGCGGCAGCCGCATGCCGTGTCGCATACACCCGCCGTTCTGCGCGGCGGCGAGCTCGGCGTGCGAGTTGTCTGGCGTACTCTCGCGCGCGTTGGCTGTGCCCCTGCTCGTGTGCCCGCCTCGTTGCTGTGGCCCTGCATCTAGCGGGTGCCCCAGCATCTGCTGGGAGCCCGGGCAGAGAGGAAGGCTCTCTTCCCCCTAGAGGCGGGGCGAGCAGAGGCGAGAAGCAGGCGGAGGATTCCCCTCTGTCAGTCTCTATAATCTCGGCTGCATCTTCTTAGATTCCAGCCCTATCCTCGTAGATTCTCCCTCAGAGACTGGGCCATAACGCAAAGAATATATCCGTGCGAACGGGAGAATCTGGCGGCTCTCTCGAGAGAAGCGCGCAGCGCCTCGGCGGCTCATTCTCATCTCGTGCGAATCTTGCCGCCTTTCGTCGGGGCTGTGCTCGGAGATCGGGAGCCAGAGGCTTGTGTGAGACTTGTGGCGTGGAGCCGCCGACACACTCGGCGTCAGGTTCCGGCGATGCACATCCACATCCAGTCCTTCCGCTCATGCAACATCCCCACGAATTTCGCGACGGCCGGCGGCGGATTAGGTGCATCCGCTATCAAGCTATCAAGCCATGAAGGAGCCGCGCCCTATCTCTTAAGAGGCGAAGCACCTTCGGAGGTGCTGCACGCCGTCGCCGCGCCGCGCCGTCCCCTCCCATGCCTCTCAGACCACCTCGTTGGCGGCTGTAGCGGCATGGGAGGGCGTCTCCATACCCCTCACCCATCATATCTTGGCCCTAGCCCCCAGCTCGACGCGTAGCGCGAGCTAGGTCACCATTTGTGTCACCTGGGCGGCGCTGCATGCGCGCGCCGCGAAAGGTGCTTCACCTTTCACGAGCAGATGGGCGAACATCTAGGCGGTGGGAAGGGGGACTGACAAGCCTGGTTGCCTTTGTTTGTGGGTCGGCACGTTCCGATCGCCACAGTGGCGGGCGAGTGGCTGCTGGTGTTGGCGGCTAGCTGCTGCAGCGGCAATGGCGCAGCGCACGAGCACGAGGCAGCAATTTAACGGCAGGCTGTCTGTGTCTGCGCGCCCGATCAGGGAATGTTATGGCTAGACACATATGGACTGCCTGCGCGCTGGCCACGGCGACGCGCATGCAGTCCACTGCAATGCGCGCACGTGCAGTCTGAATGCTTGTGTGTGTTGTGTGCTCGTCTCCGCTCGCTTGTATGTGGTCTGTCTCAAAGGGGAACGCTTTGCCCATCAAATATTCTGGTCCAAAGGGTTGGCCCGGGCCAGAGTTTCGCGAAATGTTTTGCAAAATTTGGGTGGACAGACGAAATCGAAATTTTTGACCGAAATTTGGGTGCAAGTGCAAGGCGCTGAAGAACGGCGCATAGCGCCGAAGCGAAATTTGGGCCCCGAACGAAGCGCCCTCCCCCCCCCCCCCCGCCTCCATGACGCCCTCTAAATAAAAATTAGTTGCAACTGGGAATATCGGCGGCTTCACTGAGCCAATGGCGACGGCGAAGCACTTACTATTGATTGCGTCCGTATGAGTTGTATATAGTTAGTAAGTGTAGAGTATAGCACGTGTACGCGAATACTGTATAATGTTAGTTAGGTGCGTATCGAGTATCGATGCGCGCGGAGCACGCTAGCGCCATTATAACCGAGAGCAAAGCAAAACACAAAAACAAAATCACCCCCGAAATTTGGGTGGAGCGGGCCCGAAACTTAGTGAAATGCGTGCGAAATTTCGAAACGAAATTTGGGCGGGTCCGAAACAAAACTCTGGCCTGGGCCAACCAAAGGGTTTGTGAGCAATTCATCTTGTGTATGATTTGTAAGGTTTAGATTACTCAGCATCAATAAATGCCCCCGACACGTATAATCTTGATGAGAGTTGTGAACTCTGACTCGATCTACTGCAGCATGCGTTGTGAACGACGTGCGACGCCGGCTCGTCGGCAGCATCGCCACCGATCACAGGTCATGGGAGCAAATTCCGGGCGATGCGACTCCATCTTATGCATAAGACTAGTCCTCCATATTGATGGCAAGGCTCCAGCTCCAGCTCAATTTTAGTGTCCTCTAGGCTACTATCAGTTAACTGATAGGGTCATGGAGCGCGCGCCGCCGCCCTCCCTCGCTGCCGCTGCCCTCGCCGAGATGGACGAAGGTTTGAGTGACACCCCGCTGTCGCCGAAGCGACCGCGACAGGACGACCCTCCCAGCCAGGTGGGCACAGGAGCCAGCCTGCCACGCCCGCGGACCACCGCGAACGCCACGAACAAGGCTGCCATGCTGGCAGCAGCCAGCATACAGCACACCTCCAACACAACACACAGCCACACCAGTCACACCACACCAGTGGGACGATTCCAAAGGGAAGGCCTCCGGGCTGGGACCCTACATAACCGCGGTACCGCCCTCGCGCTCCGGCGCGAGGGGCCGGCCCGGCACCATCTTCAGCAGAACCCCAATGGGGAAATGCCGCACCACAACAAGGGGTTGAACAAAGAGCAGTCAGGACCCCCCTGCACGGGGCACAGGAGCAAAACGGGAGGCAGACCAGGAGGGATGCCCCCCAACGCCCCCGAAGGCCAAACGGACAAGCGAGCCACGGGCGCGCGAACGTCGCAAGTGGCACAGGCCCAGGAGGCCCACCACAACAAACACCAACTTGAGAGAGAGCATACACAAAGAACAATCCACACGGAACCCTCGGTAGGGGGAGACAACATAGCGGAAACATCGAGCCATATGGACGCCCGAGAGACGAAAGCCTATTCAAGGCTAACCCCACCCTCCGCCTTGGCCACACAGGTGGCCCTCCTTGACGAAGACTTAGAGCCCGAACCCGAGGGGGAGGCCGAATTCCCGGACTCCCACAAGATCATTATCACCTTTACGGCATACGAGAAGAGGCACAAGGCCAAAGACGAAGAGGTCCTCGGCGCGATCGTCGCGCACCTAAACAAGCTGGAGGGCGATCACCAGAAACCTATCTATACATGGTAAAACAAAGGTAGCCAACTTCCTCATATACTCTATCCCGAGATACTGGCTGCAAACGCTGGCAGCCCCGAGGTCGTTCCACGCAGCGGGTAAGGTGTCTTTAATGTTCGTATCGTGCTTGAAATCTAATGAACGGAATAAGCACTGACATTCGAAAGTATACGTCGAAAACTTTGGGTTGGACGGGTTGACCCCAACCGGCGGCGGCGGACTGATGCTGTCCAATGCTTCCGCCATAACCTGCATGGCAGATTTATAAGTGCCATATGGCGGAAAGAGAGGTGTGATGAATTTGTTAAAGTTCTCGTCCATCTTTCTTATGATCCATTGCACTCGCTTGAGTACTATATCATCAGGCGACATTCCATTTTTAGACATGGTTGAGCACTGTGAGGTGGGTGCCTTTGCTCTAATACTAGAAGATTTTTTTTGTGCCGGGAGCGGCGCATCGCGTATTTATTTGGAAAGGAGGGGTACCAAATGAAGGCAAACGACCTCGATGAGAGGTGTGGTCTGTCGACCCGGTAGCAGAAGAGACGTTGCGCTGTGCCTGGTGCCTGGTGCCGTATGGCGTATGGGTGTTTGGGGGTGTTTATTTAGGAGCCTCTCTATATAGGCGAGGATCGGGTCGGTCGCATTGCAGTGCGCTAAGTGTGTACACGACTCGGAAGCCACTCCACAAAAGCGGCAAGTGGGATCGCCGACGAACCTATTCGTATTCGCCGTGGCGATCCTTCTATGTATTATAAGATGTGTTTAAAATGAAGGTATGATACGGTATGAGTCCCGGGGCGTTAGAAAGTTGTATTTTTATATACTAGTATGAGATAATTGCTTTCATTTTTCCTTCAAAACAGGGAGTCTTGCCTCCCACCTGATAGTCGCTAGTCGCTCGTCTTTGTCGTTTAGTTTTCTTCCCCGCTAGGTAAGCATTTGTGAGTGCTTTGACGTCGGCGTCTTCAAGCGTCTTATGTGTGCCTTTCAGCGAATGTTCTTGAGGTATTGGGTAGGCCAAATCGGCCGGCCCGTCGTATGCGTTGCCCCATTTTAGCGGAGTTCGCGAATCCAGGGGACTGGGAGAGAGGGAGAGAAGGGAGAGAGGGAGAGAGGGAGAGAGAGAGAGAGAGAGAGGGAGAGAAAAGGAGAGAGAGAGAGAGGGAGAGAGAGAGAGAGAGAGAGAGAGAGAGAGAGAGAGAGAGAGAGAGAGAGAGAGAGAGAGGGAGAGAGGGAGAGAGGGGGAGAGAGGGAGAGAGGGGAGGAGGATGGGGGGGGGGGGGGGCAACCTATCGTTAAAATAGGGGAGAGGCGAATCATGAATAGGGCGGGAAGGAAAGCGGGACGGGGGGGAGGGGGGGGGAGGGGGGGGGGGGTCCTCGTGTGGACGATGGATCACGCTTCCGACAACGCGCGCCACGAGCTCCGCCAGCTCGGCGAGCTCTACGTCTCAGCAGTGGGCCAATCCCCTCCGCCTGAAGCGCCATGCACCCCGCAGGCTGGGGAGGGCCTCTTGCACGATGAAGAGAGGCTGCTGCCCGCAGGGCTCGTGGCTCCACACGGTACGCCGATTGCCGAGACGCTCTGGTGCTGCAGTTCTGCTCTCGAGAACGCGCTCTTTCGCCTGTGCAAACTCGATAGAGCGCCAATGATGCGGCTTGTCCGGCGCGCGATGCGACGCTCCGCGAGAGATGTCTCGTACTTCATCACTGACACGGCGGCGTACATCGTCTCCAAAATGTGGGACGATATGCTTGCCTCCGAAATATTCCACACCTCGAGTACGTTCCTCTGCCAGGCAGAGTATGGCCGACCGTGTACGCCGCCCGCCGCCGCCATCATCCAGTGAGTGCAGGCAGGCCGCTCAACTGCCCATCAAGGAGGTGGCGGACTGGCAGGGCTCACGGGGCCCGGCACCATACGCTTTTGAGGACCCTGGGCGCCCCTGACTTGCAGGTTTCGATACGTCGGGGTCCTGATCACCATTTGTGCATGCCTGAAGACGCACATTGAGGCTAGCCCATCTCGGTTCAACCGAGGCACTCTCATCATACCGGTCATGCTCGGCATGCTTGTGGTATGCCCTCACGCTCCGAGCACGCGCCTTGTGCAATAGAGTGGCACCGCCCAATCAACATTGCTTGCCTCCCACCGTCCCCTGGCTAGGGTTGGTCCCTCGGCCGCGCCTTCCTCGCCATTCGGCTTGATGTCGAAGCTGCTCTATTCGGTTGCGATAAGCTCGTGCCACGCTATTCGTCCACCTCGGCTGACTCGCTCCTCAGCTCCCATTCCCATCATTTGCGCCACCTTGTCGGCGGCCCTCCTGATGTAGACGAGGTTCCTGACGTGTATAACGCCACGGTCAGCCCGTTTGCGGCGGCTGCGGGCGCAATCGCCGCAGGCTCGGGCGCTGGGGGTGAGGACGACATCATGTGCGAGGAGCTGCGACCGTCAGAGTATACTATTCGCTTCCGGCTGGCATACGTGAGTCGGGCGGTGGGAGACGTCATCGACCTGTGCCATGTGGATCACGGCAGCTGGTCCAAGATAACGATCGGCGCGGCCCGATGTGGAGGGGCTCCAATTGCCAAGCGCCGGTGTGCCTTGCTCTAGCGGGGTGGCGACACACCTGCCCCCCTCTGCCCGCAGGCATTCATCGCAACCCTTTTCTCGTCGTTATTGATACTCCTCCTGGAGCCCGCCGCCGCATTGGCGACACTCGGCAGTTCACCATGGCGCCGCAAGTTGGGGCGGAGGGTGCGGTCTCTTGTGCAACTCCTCTCCACGGCGCTCTCGATCACTTCGATGATGATGTGCGCGCGTCAGGACAGAGGCGGGAGACAGGCGAAGACAGCGGCTTGGCATGTCGCGAGCGCTTTTTACTGGGGCCACGGACCAAACATTCTTTGTTCACCTCCCTCGCATTATGTCTCACGTGCCTTGTCCCCAGTTGCCGAGTTCCTCACCATGTCCTGCGCCTGCCGGCAGTTGGAACGACGCGCTTGTCTCTGGGGCGGAGAAGGGGGTCACGGACTCACAGGCCGATGTGAAGATACGCCTCTTGTTCTTTTACTCCGCAGCTATGACGTTTGGCGGCTCGGCAGTCGCCATGTCTTTCCATAGGTGGTCGGCTCACTTGTCTCGACTAGCAGCCGCATCCACGAGCGCCGCGACCATTCAGGTAGGGCGGAACTTGCGGCCCCGTGAAGCGACGGCGTACCGGAGAGGCTGAGACCAAGGAAAGAGACCGCAACATCCGGAACCACCATCTCCTCTTCTCGTCACACCACGTTGGAGCCATTGGGCGTGCAACACTAGTATGCTCGACCGAGCTGGCCGCCTTGCCGCAGGTCTCTGCGAAGCTGGAGGTGGACCGCCAGCAAGAGGTCGTGCAGCGGCGCCTTCGAAGCCTGCGCAGTGAGGAGGGGGCGGAAAGCGAGCGATGCTCTGAAGTAGGCGCTCCCCGTCGTGGTAATTCCAGTTTACCTGTTTCGCGAGGCAGCGTCACCGCGAGACATGGAACCGCAAGTCGACGCCACAGCGCTCCTTTGAGTCAGGGTGAGAGTCTCGATTTGATTCGAACACTTCCTACGCAAAGAGGCGGCAACGAAAAGCTGCCCCGGCAGCACAGCGCAGGGGAAGTTGAAGATGAAGCGCTCGAGGAGGCCCATGCCCATGGTGTGGCTGGGCAAGGCGCAGAATCGGTGATGTGCGAAGAAGTTTGGCAAACAAACAGCACCCGAGAAAGCGACGATGAGAGGATCGAGTCTTCGCTCGAGCAGCTCATGGCGGCGATCGCGGTCCTGAAAAGCGCGAGCGAGGAAACCGCAATGCGCGTGCAGGAAATAGGTGACCGAGGTGCCGGTGGCGGGTGGGAGCAACTCTAACCCTTGACCATGTATTCCGCTGCGGCTGGAGGCGCAGTCTGAATGAAATTCTGACTCCACGCCCACCCCCTTCCCCCCTCTGTCTCCCCTTTGACTGTGGTGTGTGGTGCAGGCGCTCATCTTCGGAAACTCAAGTGGCGCATCCACTTCATTGGCGTATCGCGACGGATGTTGACTCTATTGGAGGGCACACTCGGCTGGGTGCGCCATTCGCCTAGATGCCTCCGGCCTGCTGTTGAGGGTAGCGCGAAACTTGCGCGACAAAGTCTAGCTCACTGAAGCCGTTTCCGTCACCGAACTGGCCTTGACGCTCATGACTGCTAGAAGTGGGAAACGTGATGTGCGTCATGTTGCCCTGCGGCGCGCTCAGCTTGCTCCTGTGCATCACCCTCTCCGCGGCCTGCAGGTGGCCGGCTGTGCTTGGACCGAAATGACTGTGGCTATCTACCCCACCATCGCCGAGTTCCCGACAACCGCCTCAGTCCTCCTAGAGAATGTGCAGGTCGCCCTGTGTCTGTCTGTGCTTGCCTTTGTGTGGATCACCTTCACAGGCAACGGCCTCAAGGAGGCGAACGAAGAGGGCTGTGCCAATGAAGAAGGCAGGCGGAGCGACGAGATTGATGGCATTGAACCGCCAGGCCACGAGCACAACACTCGTGCGGAGCCGGCCTCTGAAGACGCTCGGGCGACTTGCGAGCGCATTTTCATCAGCGGTGCTTTCTCCTTCTTCACTGGATGGGCGTGGATCGCCGTCGTCCGATGCATATGGCTCATGCCGTGAGCAGCGTGCCCGCCGCCCGCCCAACCTTCGGATGCCCATGCGTTGCCGTGGAGCAGGCGACTACATTGCCGACGGGCATTCCATGACCCCCACATTCCTGCAGATATGCGTATTTGGGATGGAATCGCGACGCCATCGGCGTTGATTACGGCTGGTATCGATACGTTCTCGAACTGTTGCTCACGCTCACCTTTTGCCCGGTTTGTACCTAGTCCCGCCGCCCAGTCAAAACCCGCGTCGCCGCTCGCGCTGCAAGTGCGGCACCACGCTGTTAGAATGCCGCCAGCCCTCAATGCGCATGCGACGGTTAGGCTCCAACGAGCTGCAGTCATCGCATTGCAATACGCGAAGGTTGCTTTGATAATTTTACATGGTTGTTTGCCGAACCCCCTCAACTGCATCAGATCGCCACATGGTTTGTGGTGTGCGCCGCCCTTTCAACAAAGACGGCTTACGAAGCTAGCTCCTCCCTCGCGAGGTGGCGACGGCATGCGCGCACCATGCGCGTGATTCGGGTATTTGGGAGGGCAGCTGCGGCCGCCGCGGCCGCGCGCCACGCCGCGGCCGCAAGGCTGAATTCGCGGCGTGCAAGTCGTGCCGGGATTCAGAGTGCCCGCAGCTCGCTCCAGGAGGCGTTTCTACCCGAACGTGCACATTGAGGAGCATCGGTGCCAGATGCAGCCAATGCGGCTCGCGTCCCCTCATGCGTCCTAACAACGCAAGGGCAAGCTACTTCAAATCGTATCCAACCTTCTTTACTCTGCACACGGACGATGCCAGCGTTCCGGAGCACGCTTCGATGCGTTGTGCTTGCAGAAAGGTTGTCGTCGCGGCCTCGCTTGTCGTCCCGCTTCGGTATCTTCTCCACCACCGTGCTCGGCCACGGTAGTCCTCCCGCTCCTGTATCTTCTCCACCACTGTGCTAGGCCACGATGTTCCTCCCGCTCACGAATCTTCTCCATCACCGTCAATCGTGCTCGGCCACGATTCTTGTTCTCCTTGCCACTACGGCATTTTTATGGAGTAATATCCGTGTGTACAGACAACTATAGGTTTATCCCGGTCACTCACTCTTTTTAAGCACTATTTTCCACCTCCGCTGGGTGTCCAAGGATTTCGCAGGGCCCCCCCAACCTGCCCCGGCAACTGTCTCTCCCCATCCCCCCCCCCCCCCCCACGAATCCCCTACCCCCCACGAAAGGGCCAATGTCGTCGCTGAGTGACCCCCCTCTCCTTCCCCCGCGCGTGGCGGTCTATTTTGGGTTTGGGAGAATGACACGGTCGCCCACGGGAGGGTATCAGAGGAATGAATAAGGGGCACATCACTATAAGAAACGCGGAGCTTCCGCGAAGGGCAATCGCCAAAGAATGGCCTGGAGCGTTGTGGGCATGGTGAGCCCACACCTCTCGCGAGCAGTGTGGGGGGCCACTAGTAGGGGGCACGCGGGGTCTTGAGGGTGGCACACACCCACACTGACGTACCCATCCTTGCCCCAGGCGCTCCAGGAATGCCTCAATTCGCTTGCGTTCGAGCCCCACTGTCCACTGTTGTGGGTAGGGGGAGAGCCGCCCTAGGGTTTCGTCCCTAGAGCTAGAGAGGCATTCCCTCTCAAGTTCCCCCCTTTTTGGGTGTTTTGTTTTCGATCGGCTCCCCCTCTTTCCCTTGCTTGCTGAGGATGGTTATGTAGGCCCACCGCCAGGGGGTGTCTGCGATGGAGGGAGGGGGGCGCGGCAGGCCCCCATCGTTCCCTACTTATACGTTCCCTACTTATAAAATTAGGTTGATTGATGGAGAGTGGATGTACCGCGTACCGCTCGACCACTCGGACACCTAGCTTGTCAGGCAGGGCGGGATTTCGGGGCTGAAAAGTTGTGTCCAATTAGCTAGTGGGGTTGGCTAGGATATATAACATTATTCAT